>SJYX01023184.1:591102-643248 GCA_006410675.1 Oreotragus oreotragus
ACTCCTTGGAAGGAAAGTTATGACCAACCTAGATAGCATATTGAAAAGCAGAGACATTACTTTGCCAACAAAGGTCTTTTTCAGTCAAGGCTATGGTTTTTCCATTGGTCATGTATGGATGTGAGAGTTGGACTATAAAGAAAGCTGAGTGCAGAAGAACTTATGCTTTTGAACTGTGGTGTTGGAGAAGACTCTTGAGAGTCCCTTGGACTGCAAGGAGATCCAACCAGTCCATCCTAAAGGAGATCAGTCTGGGTGTTCATTGGAAGGACTGATGTTGAAACTGAAACTCCATTATTTTGGCCACCTGATGGGAAGAGCTGACTTATTTGAAAAGACCCTGATGCTGGGAAAGGTTGAGGGCAGGAGGAGAAGGGGACGACAGAGCATGAGATGGTTGGATGCCATCACTGACTCAATGACATGGGTGGACTATGGGAGTTGGTGATGGACAGGGAGGCCTGGCGTGCTGTGGCTCATGGGGTTGCAAAGTGTCGGACATGACTGAGCAACTGAACTGAACTAGATGCCTCAATTTTAGCCAATATACTGCCTCCTCATTTTTCTACAAAATCTTAATGTACCGCTAGTGAATAAAGATGACTTAATGCATGCCATGGGCCAGTTTCTTGTGTTTGAGCTCTCTTCTGTATTCAACGAGATCACAGTCACCAACACTCTTTTTTTCTATTTTTAAAAGTTAATGTTTTTAAATGAAGGGCATTGCTTTACAGTACTGTGTTGGTTTCTGCCATACATCAGCATGAATCAGCCATAGGTATAACGATGTCCCCTTCCTCTTATCCTCCCTCCCACCTCCCACCCTGTCCCACTCCTCCTGGTTGTCACAGAGCCCTGGTTTGAGTTCTCTGAGTCATACAGCAAATTCCCACTGGCTCTCTGTTTGACATATGGTAATGTATGTGAAGGCACAGAGAACATACTTAGGGACACAGGGGCGAGAGGGCGCAAGGAGAGGGTGGGATGAATGGAGAGAGTAATACGGAAACATGTACACCAATACTCCTTAGTTCTCCAAATTAAGTGGTAAATTCATGGAAAACAAGGGAGAAAAATCAAATCCAATGAGTCTTCTTAAACCACAACGTGTGAAGTACGGGTGGAATGCCAGGGTCCAGGTATTAATCCAGGGTAAACAGTGGGCTTCTGGGTGGGATGATGAAAACAGGCCCCAGGGCATCCCCAGAGTCCCCCCAACCATCTCTGTTATGACTTGAATGTTGCATTTAAAACTCCAAACAGAAAGCATGTGTATAAAAACAGCTGTGTTTAAAGCGATCTTCATTCTGGTATGTGTCCAGCCATGAAAAAGAGTGAAATACATGCCTACCATCCATCACTGCATCTGCCTGAGCAATTTCATGGCATAGTAACAAGGAACAGAGACACAGAACAGTTCAGCTGGCTGAGGAATTAAATTACTTGGCCTGAGAGAACTCATGTCCAGTTCTTAGTACCCCAGCTTTGATTTCTGGAATTAAATTTAGACGTCCATGAATTCAATTATCTCTTTGGACAGCATTAAAACAGTAGCACACAGCTATGTTTTAATGATGTGGCATCTCCCCTAAAACGCCCAACATGCCAACATTATAACTTCTGTTTGCAGTTTTCATAAATGGCTGGAAACACAGAAAGGGAAAAAAAAAAAAAAAAATGCAAGAAGGTCCAGTTTATGGAAATGTGAGGCTGAGCATCATAGAGCAATGTCTTATCAACAAGCAAACTCACAATAAGATAGTACTTTGAGCACACGGTGGAATATTCATTCACTCACACATTTTAGCCTCTGTCAATTTAGAGTAGACAGCTTTTCCAGCCTTTAAATTCCAATAATGAAAACAATTTTAAGGCATGAGGGAATGATCTGAAAACGCTCATCATCTTAGGAGCATCTGAATTTAATAAACAGGTTGAAGGGCCACAGGGACATTATTATGAGGAAATCAATCACCGAGGATACAATTTTGTGTGTCAGCAAGACTTTAGATGGGTGAAGGATACACTGCATCACAAAGGTGGTGTTCAAATTTCTAAGTCTGACCTTGATAGATTCCACTCATCACAGTCAGCTCCCTAAGACTCCCTCAAGACAAGAAAAGATTCTGATTCACTTGCTAGTTTCAGCTGATTTTTGTTTAAGTCATGCAAAACAGTTCACCATTTGCATTCTCTAAAAAAGCTGTATTTATTCTTTCATCTTCTCCATTAAGACTGGTAACTTTTCTCTCCCTGCACTCTGTAGGACAAAGGAGAGGAAATGGCAGACAGAAAGCTGATTCCCAGGGTTTTTGTGACTTGACAGTCAGGAGACCTGACCTACAGCAGTGAAGAGGGAAGAGCAAAAACAGAGCCACTGGCCTTTCCCAGACTGTAAGGACCCACAGTCTCAACAGGAAGACACTCAGACACTTCTGTGTTCATTGAGAAAGGGGAAGAAAGGAGTCTCCCAGGGTAAGGGGATAGAGAGAGAAAGCAAAGGTTTCAAAAAGGTAAACAGGCAGTCCTCTCCCACTCATTCCAGCCCAGGTCTTAGCGCTGCCAGTTTAGCCTGGAAGGTTTGATGGCTGGATACCTTTGTCCCCCAGGGAAGCAGTCCCTGAAATTATGGCTGCTAAATTAGGAAAATTAGAAGTTGCCAGAAAATGTGAGAAAGTAGGAAACTTATTATTCACGGTTCTGAGTAAATGCTTCAAGAAGGGGGACAGCTAAGTAAGAAAAAGCCACTCTCTCCCATCTAAAAGGCACCATTAGAAGCCAAACATCAGATACCAGGCGTGCTTCATGTAAATGATTCTATTTATATAAACCATGAAAACAGTTACTCCTCACCAATGTTAGAACTCAGAGGAGCTGTTACACTTTGGCGAGGGGAAGTTTATGACTGGGAGCAAGCAGAAGGGGGGCTTCTGGGAGTCGGCAAGGCTGCGCTTTGATCTGGGCGTGCCCCGTTTTGAAAATCCATCGAGCTGTGATATTGTGTTAGCTGCGCTTCTCTCTGTGCACACTGTGTGCGTGTTTAGTTGCTTCAGTCGTGTCTGAGTCTTTGCAGCCCCATAGACTGTAGCCCGCCAGGCTCCTCTGTCCATGGGATTCTCCAGGCAAGAATACTGGAGAGGGCTGTCATTTCTTACTCCAGGGGATCTTCCCGAACCACTGATCAAACCCACATCTCCAGCACTGGCAGGAGGATGCTTCATCACTGAGCCACCTGGGAAGCCCCTAGGTACAATGTGTGCTGTGTGCTCAGTCATATCAGACTCTGCAACCCCATGGACTGTAGCCCACCAGGCTCCTTTGTCCATAGGGATTCTCTAGGCAAGAATATTGGAGTGGGCAGCCTTTCCCTTCTCCAGGGGATCTTCCCAACCCAGGGATCAAACCCAGGTCTCCCACATTGTGGGTGGATTCTTTACCATCTGATTCATCAGTTCAGCAAAAAGGATTAAAAAGGAGAGGACATGGCTACTCTTCTTACATACTCTCACAGCTGGTCTAGGATAACAGCTTGTTAATGAATAAAACTGTTATTTTCAATCCTACAAATCGGAAAAAATACACCTCCATTTCAAGCTCCCAAACCCCAATGAGCAAAAATTATAAGGAGCTGAACACACTGAAACACAGAAGATTAGAATACATGTAAATCTGGCCTCACTGAATTAGTTAAGTTACTAATTCTCTAAATTAATTCATCAGTTTAGTATTTTGTAAGTGAATTTGATGCTCACATAGCATTCAATCCATCATATGTTGATGACTACTAAAAAAAAATTACTTACTTTTAATACTCTGTTAGACTCTCTGTTACCCATGCTAAGTCACTTCAGTCGTGTCCGACTTTATGCAACCCTGTAGACAGCAGCCCACCAGGCTCCCCCGGCCCTGGGATTCTCCAGGCAAGAGCACTGGAGTGGGTTGCCGTTTCGTTCTCCAATGCATTAAAGTGAAAAGTGAAAGGGAAGTCGCTCAGTCGTGTCCGACTCTTTGAGACCCCATGGACTGCAGCCCACCAGGCTCCTCTGTCCATGGGACTTTCCAGGCAAGAGTACTGGAGTGGGGTGCCATTGCCTTCTCCATCTGTTACCTATAGGTAACATCTAAAACTGACCCCCACAGATGTCTCTTGAGCAGTCTATTGAGTTTCAGTATAGTTGCTTTGATGGCATTTCTTAGGTGGTGGTGGTGGTGGTGGTGGTTTATTCGCTAAGTCATGTCCGACTCTTACAATCCCATGGATTCCTCTGTCCATGGGATTCTCTAGGCAAGAATATTGGAGTGGATTGCCATTTCCTTCTCCAGGGGATCTTCCCAACCCAGGAATCAAACTCAGGTCTCTTGCATTGCAGGCAGATTCTTTACCAACTGAGCTATGGAGGAAGCCCCATTCCTTAGGTAGTGGGTATTATTAACTTGTCAATGAAAGGATCTCTGAGAATCTGACTAACCTCTCCTGAAAAATGCCCTGTGGCAGGAACTCTTTGTACGCTATGCTAAAGCCATTCTTAACTCCTTTCCCTTTTCATTTTTTGACCAGAGAAAATAAGAAACCAAATTCTCCATGGCCTTGTGGACAAGGAAAGCAAGGCGACCGAGATATTGCTGGATAATCTGATGCCAGGGGACACATACTTGAACTTCTAGGTGGGGCTTTCAGGAAAGTTTTTACTTTCCAGATGATAAGATTCCTACTGAAGGTCAGAGCTCTTTTGTTCCTTTACCCCCTGCTCTTCTACTTTAACTGGTGGGGCAACAGCCATCTGTCAACTATTAGGTGATGAACATTAGGATGCAGAAGCTAATTAAGATGGTGAGGGGGAAAGATACAAAAAGGAGGGCTCTGTGTATCACCACGCTAGCCCAGCACTCCCAACACCAGTGACTGGATTTCTGTTACTTGCAGCTAAAGGCATTCCTTACAGATTGTTCACTAGCTTCCTCTGGACTCCCGGTCATAGGTTCCGGGTTTAGGAAGATAAAGACCAAATTGAGACACCCAAAATTCACGGCTCAGGCCTCCAGGGTGAGTTAGACAGGTGATAACCTTAATCTAAACTAGGATGCATGAACACTTACACATTTAATGAATCCCTATTCCAGCGAGAGAATCCACACTACTTACTGCATACTAGATGTACCATGTACTGAATGCATTAGAAAGTCCACGGGAAAGTAATTCTTGTGAGCTAGAGGTGTCAGGGCTGGTAGGACATGAAAAGTGGGTGTGAGTATGAGGTAGGAATATCCTGATAATGAACAACCAGGAATAACAAGTCCATCAGCCTGGCTATACCAGAATTTCCCATGGGCTCTGAATTTTAACAGTGATAGATGCTCAACTGCAGAGACCAGGTATCCATATTTTTTTTTTTTTTCTGTAATCAGTGAACAGTTGAGTATTTGATTTGAGAGGGATGTGCACCAATTGATAATGAGTCAAAAAAAAGGTGGGGGAGTAATGCATTAACTCACCCATTCATCCAATCATCCCACTACGTGCGTGCGTCTCAAAGCCACACATCAGTGGTTCAATCAACAACACTGACTGTGCTTTTATCAAGTGCCAGGTGCTATTGCAGGCACAGGGGGTGGAGGAGTGAACGTGACAGAGCCTCTGCTTTCTTGGAACATGTTTTAGTAGGGAAGGCACAATATGGGCAGATAAATAACTATGCAAAAAATGCAGTAGAAAGGAAAGGCAAATGTGTTAACCAGTGACTACAAAAGATGTGTGTGTGGTGGGGGATAGCGTCTCAAATAGGATGGATAGGGCATGGTCATGGAGCAAAGGTCGTGGGCATAAGACTTAGAACGCTGAAAGAGTCAAGGTGGGTGTACGGTTAAGACAGGAGTAAGTGCATGTGCAAAGACCCTGGCATGGGGGTGAGCATTAGCACAACCAGAGAAAAAAACAAAAGCCACAACAAAGAGCCAGTGAACTTGTGGAGGCTGGGGTGGAATGCTGAGCGCCGAAGAATTGATGCTTTTGAACTGTGGTGCTGGAGAAGACTCTTGAGAGTCCCTTGGACTGCAAGGAGATCCAACCAGTCCATTCTGAAGGAGATCAACCCTGGGATTTCTTTGGAAGGAATGATGCTAAAGCTGAAACTCCAGTACTTTGGCCACCTCATGTGAAGAGTTGACTCACTGGAAAAGACTCTGATGATGGGAGGGATTGGGGGCAGGAGGAAAAGGGGACAACCGAGGATGAGATGGCTGGATGGCATCACTGACTCAATGCACATGAGTTTGGGTGAACTCTGGAAGTTGGTGATGGACAGGGAGGCCTGGCGTGCTGCAATTCATGGGGTCGCAAAGAGTCAGACACGACTGAGCGACTGAACTGAACTGAAATGACTCACTGGAAAAGACTCTGATGATGGGAGGGATTGGGGGCAGGAGGAAAAGGGGACAACCGAGGATGAGATGGCTGGATGGCATCACTGACTCAATGCACATGAGTTTGGGTGAACTCTGGAAGTTGGTGATGGACAGGGAGGCCTGGCGTGCTGCAATTCATGGGGTCGCAAAGAGTCAGACACGACTGAGCGACTGAACTGAACTGAAGATGAATGGAGAAAAAAAAACAAACTCAAAGAAAAGTATGTGACAGAGACCGTATATGGCCTGCAGAGCCTCAAATATTATTTGACTCTTCACAGAAATACTGTCGCCCCCTGGCATGGATGGTGGGTTGGGGGTGACGAGGGGATGGGAAGCATGGGAGGCTGTGTCCTGATCTGGGGTCACAAGAGACACGAGGAAATAAAGTGAGAGTCCTCATGGGCTTTAGGAAGTCCAAGTTCCAAAATTCTATTAATATAGCGGAAACCACAGTGATCTCTGCCTCTAGCCTCCTTCAGAGAGGGCAGCATGCAGGGTCCAAGGAGGCTGGGCTCTTCACTATGGCAGAATGCACAGAAGTATGAAGTATGGGACCCGATTGCCTGCTTCTGAATCTCAGGTCTGTGACCATGAGCAAATTACTGAACCTCTCAGGGCCTCCTTCTCCTCATCTGTAAATGGCAAACTTGTAACAGGAAGCTTCACAGGGGTATGATGGAAAACATATGGGTTAAAATTTGCAGAGTACTTAGAAGAGCACCTGACCTACAACAAGTACCATGTAAGAGAGAAATAAAGGCAAGACCACGTGCACAGTGCGTGGCACAACGCCCGGTCCAGGTGTGTGAATGAATGAATGAATGATGTGTGACTAAATCCCACAGAAACATTCCTTCAAAACACTCAAAATCAAGGTAATTTCTGACAACTACAAGCACAATTTGATTTTCTTTATCAGAAAACAAAAGAGTCAGATGTTAGGCAGTCCTAGGAACGATCTTAAGAGAGGGGAATACAAAATTACTTAATCTTTAAAGTTCAGGAAACCACTTTACCTGTCTCCTGAGAAGCCTGTATGCAGGACAAGAAACAACAGTTACAACTTGAGATGGAAAAACGGACTGGTTCAAAATTGAGGAAGGAGCACGTCAAGGCTGTATATTGTCACCCTGCTTATTTAATTTACATGCAGAGTACATCATGTGAAATGCTGAGCTGGATGACTCACAAGATGAAATCAAGATTGCCAAGAGAAATATCAACAACCTCAGATATGCAGATGATACCACGTTAATGGCAGAAAGTGAAGGGGGAACTAAAGAGCCTCTTGATGAAAGTGAAAGAGGAGAGTGGAAAAGCCGGCTTAAACCACAACATTCAAAAAACAAAGATCATGGCATCTGGTCCCATCACTTCATGGAAAATAGATGGGGAAACAGTGGAAACAGTGACAGATTTTATTTTCTTGGGCTCCAAAATCATTGCAGACAGTGACTACTAACACGAAATTAAAAGATGCTTGCTCCTTGGGAAAAAAGCTATGACAAACCTAGGCAGCATATTAAAAAGCAGAGACATCACTTTGCCGACCAAGGTCCGTCTAGTCAAAGCTAAGGTGTTTCCAGTAGTCATGTATGGATGCGAGAGCTGGACCATAAAGAAGGCTGAGTACTGAAGAGCTGATGCTTTTGAACTGTGGTGCTGGAGAAGACTCTTGAGAGTCTCTTGGACAGCAAGGAGACCAAACCAATCAATCCTAAAGGAAATCAACCCTGAATATTCATTGGAAGGACTGAGGCTGAAGCTTCAATACTTGGACCACCTGATGTGAAGAGCTGCTTCACTGGAAAATACCCTGATGCTGGGAAAGATTGAGGGCAAGAGAATGCGGCAGCAGAGGAGGAGATGGTTAGAGAGCATCACTGACTCAATGGACTCAAGTTTGAGCACTCTGGGAGATAGTAAAGGAAAGGGAAGCCTGGTGTGCTGCAGTCCACAGGGTCGCAAAGTGTCGGACATGACCGAGCAACTGAACAGCAACAACAAAGTTCAAAAACCCTATGTGACAGACTGTATTTTCAGAATTCTATCACCCCGTGGTCTACTAATATGAATAGAATCCAGTGTTAAATTTATGGGTGTGTTAGTTACTAAAGTTCTTGCAATTCAGAAAATAAATGGTATTCACTGCAGGATGCTAGGAATGAAAGAAAATTGAAGGAAAATTATAATAATGATAGGTTAGCATAAAAGCAACTTTGCCTCATACGAACTTTTAAAGGCTGCCCTGTTTAATCTAGTGAGTGTCTAAAACTCAAGAACAGCAAAGAGATAAGAGAAGCATTAAAGCAAGGTCTGATGTAACTAGCAGAACTCATTTAGAACATCTGAAAAACAATTTATCTTTTCTTCATTTTCTCAATACATACTCATAATAAGAAAAATATTCCAGGAACACAGAAACAATCTAAATAGAACCTCAAGGACATAAGACAAATCAGAGGATGGGGAGTTTCTAAGAAAACTGGTACAGTTTCTTTGTTAACTTGGTGTCACATTAAAAGGGCTGTTCTGAATCCTAAGAGTTAAGGATGGAAGATGCTAGGTCTGGTCCTGCCTGGGATCTGGTGTGGAAAAACAAGCAGAGAAGACCAATTCTCAGGTTTAGAAAAAAATCTATCTGATGATATTTTTAAAATATTGTTAATTTTGTGGGTGAGATAATGTTATTAGGGTTCTGTTGACAAATGTTCCTAGATTTTTGACATAGCCTAAAGTATTTAGTATACTTGCTGTCTTAACTTTAATCATAAAAATATGTGGAAAGGGAGAAAATTATATTCTAGCAAGACTTAAGAAATATTAAGGTTGGAATATAATTACTGTAAGAGACAAAATTGCTTTTTTAAATGACTATCTCGGAGGCAAGAAAAGCCATATATAATCAAAAGCAGATTCTTTTCCTGATAGTTTCATGAACCAACCCGGACTAAAGAGAGGCACCTAAGGTGATTAAAAAGTTTCAGAGTCATTTAAAAATCTTGATACATGAAACAAAATCTTGGTTAACAAGACATTATGCCAGAAAACTTTGAATGAGCAAATTCCTCATATCCAAAGATTTGATTGTGTGTATTTACGATAGAAAGTTGACAATATATGATCCTCAGTCATTTAACATATTCGAGTGGGTTCTAGGTTCCAGTAAGTTTGTTCCAGACCCTGAAGTTATTGCTGGGAATGAAACAGACAAAATTCCCCACCCTCCTGGTTTTTTTTGCTGTTTAGTCACCAAGACGTGTCTGACTCTTTGAGACCCCATGGGCTGTAGCTCGCCAGGCTCCTCTGTCCATGAGATTTCCCAGGCAAGAATACTGGAGTGGGTTGCCATTTCCTTCTCTAGCAGATCTGCCAGATCCAGGGATTGGAGGGATACTGGGAGGTGGGGAAGAGACACATTAGGAGTTCAGGACTACCAGATACACACTACTATACATAAAAGAAAAACAACAAGGTCATGTGTATAACACAGGGAACTATATACAATATCTTGCAATAACCTATAATGGGAAAGAATCTGAAGTGATAACTGAATCACTTTGTTGTACACCTAAAACTAATATAACATTGTAAATGTACTGTATCTCAATAACGAGGAATAAAAGTACTAATAAGGGAATATGCCCTGAAGAGGTTCAGCAAAGGCTACGTGCCTAGCATCCTTTTCCATCGTGTCTACACACACAGGAACTAATAAAAAGCTATAGATGTTTCGTGCATGAAATGGCCAAAAAGCCCTTTAGAAAAGCCACAAAGGAAGATCCAGCCTCACACTTCTTTTGAGAATACCTTTGAAGTACCTGCTCTTTGGAAAGGAGAGAAGCTCTCTGATTCTGTGGTTCCCCCCTCATCTCTCCTGTGAAAAAATAAGTGGTTCTACTTGGGAAGCAATGACAAGTAACACTGTTCCTTTCTCCAGCACAAGCAGAAACTGCTTTAAGCCCTCGTCTTGCCCTAGATTCTCAGGGAGGGGCCTCCATTCCCAGGAAGAAACAGATACAGGCAGACCTCGTTTTATCGCACTTCATACTGCATTTTTCACAAACTGAAGGTTGTGGCAGCAAGCCTATCAGCGTCATTTTCCAACAGCATTTGTGTCACAGTCCAGTCATTCTCACAACATTTCCAATCTTTTTGTTATTATTATATTTGTCATGGTGATGTACGGTCAGTGATCTCTGATATTACTACTGCAAAAAGTTAACAACTGGCTGAAGACTCAGATGATAGCATTTTTAGCAACAAAGCATTTTAAAAATTAAGCTATGCACACTTTTTTTGGACAGTGCTATTGCACACTTGAGACTACAGTATAGTACAAACAACTTATATACCCCAGGGAACAAAAAGAGCGTGTGGTTCCCTTTGTCATGATGCTTGCTTTACTGCAGCGGTTTGGAACCCAACCCATCAGATCTCCAAGGTCTGCCTGTGTATCTGTCTACACCCAACCTCAGGCGGTACCATCACTAAGTGGACAGAATGCAGGCTTTGGATACATTAGGAAGGACCTTGTATTACAGACCGAGGAGTTTGCCCTTATTCGACCCTTATTCTCAGTGGTACAGAGCCGTGTAGAAAAGCTTTAAGCAGAAGAGTGGCAAGACTGGTTGCATTTCAACCGGCATGAGCTGGCAGAAGTATGAAGGACAGATAGGTCTGGGGTGACGGGTGGGCAGGGGAGAAGGCTCTTGAGGACTCTAGCTGAGGAGGACTCGGGAAGTGAGAGCTTTGAGAAAATAACACGACAGAACTGGTAGCTATCTGGATGGAGAGGGTTTGTGGGAAGATGAAGCTGATGTCTCCAGAGGAAGAGACTGGGTGGAGAACAGTTACTAACAGCAATGGAGGATACGGCAGGGAGAATGGATGGCCAGGAGCAGAAATGCACGGGTTCAGCTTTGACCATGATGGAATCTGGATGCTAGATTCTTAAATCTATTGCAGAAGCCTCCAGTAGACAGCTGCAAATGAAGGACTAGAAATTTGGGACACAAATACATAAATTTGGGAAGCACTGTTGTTCCATTTCCAGTAAGTACAATGGTGCTATGCATTTTTGTTTGTTTTTTTTGGCGGGGGCAGTGAAGCAGAAAAGGATTACAGCTCTATTGCTTTTCCAGGCAAAGGGAGACACACTGGGCTTCTGCCTCGAAAAACTATTTGTCTCCCTGTTGTTGCTTTTTAAAATTGAAGAGCTACCCTTTTTAAAAGATCACAGATAACAGAGCAGATGGCCACTTACTTTCTGCATTGCTAATATGTTCTGTTCTGATACCACATGTAACTAGTAACAGAATCTGGCCTTCTGAGGTCTAATTATGTCATTCCTCCATGACATCCCTCATGCCCTACAAGCATAATTCAATCTGCTTCCCAGTTCCAAGATCGATGTGAAAAATTCCTTGAGAGGATACTCTCTAGTATGGATTAACCAGGGCATTTTACTATTTTTCAAACAACATGGACGGAGGAGCCTGGTGGGCTGCAGTCCATGGGGTCGCTGAGAGTTGGACACGACTCAGTGACTTCACTTTCACTTTTCACTTTCGTGCACTGGAGAAGGAAATGGCAACCCACTCCAGTGTTCTTGCCTGGAGAATCCCAGGGACGGGGGAGCCTGGTGGGCTGCCGTCTATGGGGTCGCACACAGTCGGACACGACTGAAGCGACTTAGCAGCAGCAGCAGCATAATAAAAGCTCAGTCAAAATGTTATCAGGTACATACAGTGGACCAGGCATTTGGCTAGATTCTAAGGCCCTCAAAGAGAAAAGGCTAAGGAGGTCCCTGCCCTTAGGAAGGTTACATTCCACTGGGGGACAGACAGACAATAAGCAAATAAAATAGCAACAGTGTGATTAGCGTCAGGGCTAAATACAGAGGTAGGTAAGACTGAGCATATTGGAAGGAGGTTGTCTTGAATAATCAGGGGAATTCATTTGAGAAGCTGAACAGAAATTCAGACAACTGGGGAAAAAGCTTTATAGAGAGATTCATCAGTCTCGGGGTAGGGAAAACTCGCCATGCTGACTCGTGAGACGTGAAGTCAGCAGCAGGGAGAGGGGCAGAGGGTGGGGCTGGAGAAGTGGCAAGGAGCTGAGTCAAAATCTTTATTCATTTATCTTTTTAAAGCTGTGGATGTGGGATCTAGTCCCCTGACCAGGGAAGGAACCCGGGCTCCCTGTATTGGGAGTGCTGAGTTTTAGCCACTGGACCCCCAGGGAAGTCCCATATCCTGTGAATACTTAGATTCTTCTACTCAGAGGCCATGCAGGCCTGTTTGTACTGGCACTTAGATTAGGGAGAGGAAGAGGTTACGAGGAAAACTACTACTTCATCAACTAATGCCAATGACAGAAAAAAAAAACACCCTATTTTTCTAATTAGGAGTCAGGGCTGAAGATCACAGATGTTCCAGATATAGTAATCATGACAGAGACAGGATATACAAAGTTAATTAAATTTCCCAACGTGCGGATTGGAAAAGAACATTTTCAAATGGAAGGAAGTGGGAAAGCCCGGCTTGTTAGGAACGGCCTGTGCCGAAGCACTGCCAAGCGTGTTTCAGTAGCGATAACGAGCTGTATTTGCGGTTGGACGCTCAGTGGGTTAGGTGTATAGAGATGCTATAAAAGTGTGGTCTTGGCATCCTGCTCCTCCCTGACTGGTTCTACCATCATTAAATTTCTTGAAACGCAATGTTGCTGGCCTGCGACTATAAACATTTTCATAAAACCAAAGTGCTTCATTACCACTTCGACATGCGTGTGACTTCTTGGCTCCAATTTTCTGCAATTTTAACTATAAAATTCTCCTGAAAACTACTTGAGGCTAACCAACTAACACTCAAAGGAGGTACAAACACTTAAAAAAAAAACCAATGATCTAGTGTTTCAGGATGTAAAGGATTCAAACTTTGACATACATTTTCCCCAACTTATCAGTCAAGCTGAAGATATCATAATTCTTCTGAAACAATCTAAACATAAAATGGAAGATCTTCACATATACAGAAGTTGAAAGCAAAATGCTTTCTTGCTATTTGAACATCTATCAAATCTCTTTTTTAAATGTCCAGAAGAGCTCTATTGATCCACATTAATTTTTACAGTCATTTTCCAGTCTTAGGAAATCATATTTTCTACTATTCTTTTCCTTCCGTCAATTAAAAGCACTCCTGCATATTTAAAGCCATAAATTATCGTTACAGCTGTTTATGATCCAAGTTTATTTTAATAAGGTTCTCAGTCTCATCTAGGACAGAAAGTGCTTCAGTCATTCTCTCTTATTTTTGATTATAATAATTACAAGGCCTACAATACTTTCTAAAGACCTCATTAAAAAGGGACATGTCATAACAGCCATGATTAGCAAACCAGAGGTGGAGTCTTAGTCATTGCACCCTAAGGAGAGCTTTTCTCTTTGACAGTGTGAGAGTGAGTTGATTAAGGAAACATCAGCCTCACACTGGCCTGTCCTCAAAATGCCATTATAAACAAGTCAACTGTACATTTTACACTTCAACATACATCTATATCGATTCTTTAACTCAGTTCTGAAAGCAAGCACGGGTTATTCTAATTTTTCCCATGTTAGATGTTAAGAAACGGGCTCAAGAAAATTTTATTAAGTCCAAAGCACACTTTATTTTTAGTTTTAAATTAATTTTTTTCCATTTATACTATTTTAAATAAAAGTAGTGTTTTTTTGTCTTTTTTTGCATATGTATGTAAAGACTCTGCTGCTGCTAAGTCACTTCAGTCGTGTCCGACTCTGCGACCCCACAGACGGCAGCCCACCAGGCTCCCCGGTCTCTGGGATTCTCCAGGCAAGAACAGTGGAGTGGGTTGCCATTTCCTTCTCCAATGCATGAAAGTGAAAAGTGAAAGGGAAGTCGCTCAGTCGTGTCGACTCCTCGCAACCCCATGGACTGCAGCCCACCAGGCTCCTCTGTCCATGGGATTTCCCAGGCAAGAGTACTGGAGTGGGTTGTTAAATTAATTTTTATTGGAGTATAGTTGCTTTACAATGTTGTGTTAGTTTCTGCTGCACAGCAGAGTGAATCAGCAATATTTTTACATATATCCTCTCTTTTCTGGATTTCCTTCCCATTTAGGTCACCACAGATCATTAAGTAGAGTCCCCTGTGGTGTACAGCAGGTTCTCACTAGTTATCTGTTTTATATATACTATCAATAGCGTATATATGTCACTCTCAATTCATTCTAACCCCTTTTCCCCCTTGGTATATGTACATTTGTTCTCTACATCTGTGTCTCTATTTCTGCTTTGCAAATAAGATCATTTAGACCTCTTTTTTTTCTAGATTCCGCATATATGGGTTACCTTTCAAAGATACTTCTGAAGCAAAGATCATTTTATTCACTAACAAGTTGTTTCTTTCCTAAACTACTTGGGTACACCTATTACATTAGATTTCTGTCTCCACACAGATTTTTTTTTTTTTTAAGTGCAAATGCATTCTGTCATTAAATGACCATAAATGAAATATTGCCCTTTCTTTCACAAAAGAAAGTGAAGGTGAAGTTGCTCAGTCATGTCTGACTCTTTGTGATTCTTTCATGATGATGGTCTCTTTTCCAGGTTTGCAGCTAGTATGTGTTACCATTTTTAGTTTCCACCAACATTAATCTCATGACTACTAGTATTGGAACAGCTGTCATAACGAGATAGTAACTCTCCACTGCAACCTCTACAACCACGGTAAGGGCTCTTCACACTGGCCTGGCAACCTATTGCTAAGCAGAATACATTGGAAAACCAAGTTCAACTAACAGTAAACAGTGGTCTCAAACACAAAAGAAGACTTCATTATTTGCTCTAAGGAGATACTTACAATAGCAACTCACTTATAAAATTTGAATTACTATTGCACTCAATAACATGGTGTGCTGTGCTGTGCTTAGTTGCTCAGTCACGTCCGACTCTTTGCAACCCATGGACTGCAGCCCGCCAGGTCCCTCTGTCCATGGAATTCTCCAGGCAAGAATACTGGAGTGGGTTGCCATTAAA
Organism: Oreotragus oreotragus; assembly: GCA_006410675.1. NCBI lineage: Eukaryota > Metazoa > Chordata > Mammalia > Artiodactyla > Bovidae > Oreotragus > Oreotragus oreotragus. The sequence goes on from SJYX01023184.1 coordinate 606,563, forward strand.
AAAAAAAAAAACACCTAGTATAGTCACTAACTGGCCCTCTACACAAAAAGCTTGCCGACTCTTGTCTTGAAGCACTGTTTGAAAACCTTCAGTGAACCACTTCACTCAGTAATTGAAGCCCAGAGCCAGGACCCTCCCCATGAAGTGACCATAAGGTTGCTCATTGCTCAGTCCTCCCCACTCTTTCCCTCTGCTTCTCAAAATCTTAACACTTGGTTTTCCCATCACAGTCTTCACCATTTCAAACAACTACCCTGATTTTCATTTTAACTCACTGCTAAAACTTTTCCTTTTCTCCCCATTTTCCTCATTTCTACCTATCTTCAAGGCTTAGCTCAAATATTGTATTTAATCAAGTTAGAAACTTCCTACTCTTTGACGTTAGAAGGTTCGTGATTTTACTCCATTGTAATTCTATTAGATGACTCATCACATTGAAATAATTACTTGTATATGGGTGGCAAACATTTGTTTTGTCACTTAAGGTTCATTCTCTCTGCCTGTGACATTAAGATTCCAGTTTGGGTTTATCTAGTCTCTACCTCCTTGCCTCCTTTGCTAAGCTCACCCCTTGGCTAAGCCAGTGGATGCATTCCATCTGTTTAACCATAGTGACTGCTTCATGCTTGAGTACACCCAAGCCAGGTAAATCAGAGCTAATAAGTTTTGATTCCAGTACTTTTGTCCTCCTATGAAGTTATTTGGGCTTCCCTGTGGCTCAGATGATAAAGAATCTGCCTGCAGTGCAGGAGACCAAGGTTTGATCCCTTGGTCGTGGAGATCCCCTAGAGAAGGAAGTGGCAATTCACTCCTATATTCTTGCCTGGAGAATCCCATGGACAGAAGAGCCTAGTGGACTTCAGTTCATGGGGTCACAAAAAGTCAGACATGGCTGAGTGGCTAACACTTTCGCTTTCATGAGGTTATTTGGTTTCTAGCAACCTCTCACCTGTGGGACAAACTAAAAGCAAATATAAGCCTGAAATCACTGGGAATAGTAAAATATCTGGTGACATTGTTTGAGCCCCAAAGGAAGCCATGTCTGACACCAGATGGCCTCTTGAACATCTGGATGATCTCAGTTGAGATTTCAATGTAGTCTCTTTGCTTGGACTAATTTGGGTTAGGTATTCCATCATCTGTAGCCAAAGGAGTCCTAACTGGCATGCTGTCTGCTTTTCCCCGTAAGACTCATCTCCGTATCCCTGGCAGATAGGATACACTCAATACCTGTTTTTGAAATAAATTAATTTCACTTTCTTATGTTCCTGACCTGCTCAGAAGTCAGGTGGAAATGTCTCATCTCCTGGAGTCACTTGCCCTCGCTGCCTTCACTTTGCCTCTTAGTCTACTTCAGTGGTTTTGTCTGGGTTTGGAGAGCTGAACTCCTCCTGAGTACTCCCTTAGCTTGAACTTGAACTGTAATGAGTTCAATCTTGCTGACATAGCCACAAGGTTCCTCTTTCAAATATCAATGCTTTGAAAGAGATGCTCTACCTTTCAAATACCATTCTTTCATTTCTGGCCTCAATGCTATGCTCATACCAAAGCTGTAAGATGCCTAAAGTGAGAATGTGGCCAAAGTCTGTTCTCTATGTCTGCATCTCTTTTCCTACCTGGCAAATAGGCTCATCGGTACCATTTTTCTAGATTCTGTATATATGCATCAAGATACAAAATCTGTTTTTCTCTTCCTGACTTACTTCACTCTCTATAACAAATGCACCTCACTAGAACTGACTTAAATGCACTCCTTGTATGGCTGAGCAAAACTCCATTGTGTATATGTACCACAACTTCTTATCCATTCATCTGCTGATGGACATGTAGATTGCTTTCACGTTCTAGCTATTATAAACAGAGCTGCTATGAACATTGGTGTACATGTGTCTTTTTCAGTTATGATTGTCTCAGGATATATACCCAGTAAGTGGGATTGCTGGGTCATATGATAGTTTTGTTCCGAATTTTTTGTTTGTTTGTTTGTTTTGCAATGGCACCCCACTCCAGTACTCTTGCCTGTAAAATCCCATGGACGGAGGAGCCTGGTGGGCTGCAGTCCATGGGGTCGCTGAGAGTTGGACACGACTCAGTGACTTCACTTTCACTTTTCACTTTCCTGCATTGGAGAAGGAAATGGCAACCCACTCCAGTGTTCTTGCCTGGAGAATCCCAGGGACGGGGGAGCCTGGTGGGCTGCCGTCTATGGGGTCGCACAAAGTTGGACACGACTGAAGTGACTTAGCAGCAGCCATATGGGGGAAGGAGAGGGTGGGACAAATTGAGAGAGTGGTATTGACATATGCTACTACCTTGTGTAAAAGGCTACTACCATGACATATACACTACCGTGTGTAAAACAGACATCCAGGGATGCATGAACATGCTGCTGCATGTTCACAGGGAGCCCAACCCAGTGCTCTGTGACACCCTAGAGGGCTGGCATGGGGTGGGTTCAGGAGGGAAGGGACATATGTCTACCTGTGGCTGATTCACATTGTTGTATGGCAGAAGCCAACAAAATATTGTAATGCAATTATCCTCCAATTGAAAATATATTTTTTTAGAAAGGAAAAAAAAAAAAGTCTTTAAAGTTGTGTGGCCCTGCTGCTGCTGCTGCTAAGTCACTTCAGTCGTGTCCGACTCTGTGCGACCCCACAGACGGCAGCCCACCAGGCTCCCCTGTCCCTGGGATTCTCCAGGCAAGAACACTGGAGTGGGTTGCCATTTCCTTCTCCAATGCAGGAAAGTGAAAAGTGAAAGCGAAGTCGCTCGGTCGTGTCCGACTCTCAGCGACCCCATGGACTGCAGCCTACCAGGCTTCTCTGTCCATGGGAGTTTCCAGGCAAAAGTACTGGTGTGGGGTGCCATTGCCTTCTCCTAGGCTAGGACTATAGACTGACTGTTAGATAATATTCATGAGACCTTAGATATTTCTGACACCTCCTTGTAAAGTGAAGAGAACTGTATCTCTCTTAGGCTGTAACAATGAAGGGAAGATTGGTACAGACCTCAGTATAATCAGAACTCAATATATAGTTTTATTATTTTAATTTAAAAAACCAGGGGTGTAAAAAAATAAAAATAAAAAACCAAAACCTTGCTTTTTATGTTTTAAATGCAGAGCTTATGGCATGCATTTATATTTTTATAAAGAATTAGATTTTCTTTTACTTTGAGAAGTGGATGTTTTTAATTATTGAGAATGATTTTGAAAAGAAAAATCTGATCCACTTCAGCTTCACTGTATTTACTCTAGGTCATTTTGACACAGAGGTTAATTAATATGCTTATGCATGTGAATTAATATTTCAGGCTCTTATGTGAAACTGTAGGCTTTCAGAGTCAAAATAAGCTTCCAAAAATGTAAGTAATATCATAAATCTAACCCAAAATTATACATATTTATGCATTGATGCTTTATGAAAATACCTAGAAAATTTCATTGTACAGTACATGTTTAATCACATTTATTCCTCTTTCTGTCCTCTCATCCTCTGATTTCTTCTTTCTAACTTTCTACAAAGGATCTGAGGGAGAAGAAATACTGTTAACTTCTTTAGAAATGTAAACAGTTTCAAGTAGTATTACTTAAGTACTCCATAGGCCAGATTCCAGCAAAAACTGAGTCTCAAAAGTACTTCACTGGTAGTAAAGTGACCACTACCCCTGATCTGGAACACCTATGCTACTGCCAGATTTACAGAAGACCAACCCATCTTTTTCTGTTCAGCACCATGGCGGAGACAGAGTTGTAGATTTTTTTCTTAAAGCTCACATCCAGATAGATGTAAATGATTAGCATACAAATAATTCCAAAGCAAATATATGATTTCCATAGAAATTTTATTTGAAAAGAGAACTCTTAAGCATTTGCCTTCCAGGGTAATAAATCTTTGAACTTACCAAATCTCTTAGCCAGAATGCATTAAAGGAATTTTTGTTTCATTTTCATATATATTACTCTCGCAGTGTGTAGTACTGGAAATGAAATATGGGTTCCTGCTGAGGGTTGCAGGAAAGGGGATTGTACGGGGGCACAGACAGGTAAGAAGACAAGGAAATGTTTCAGGTCAGCGTGGCATGGAGTAGAGAAAGGGCAAGAATACACTGTTTTCCAGAAAGAGATATCTATTCCCTGTACAAGGCTTTCTTCTGAACCAGAAACTGGCAAAAAAAATAAATAAATAGAAGAGAATATATGTAATTTAGGATTTGACTAATCAGTAGTCACCCTAAAGTTCAGAAATACCAAAGCTGTCCAAAGTCAAAGTTAAAAGGTATTATATATTCCATGAAAGTTGCTGTGAGGATGATTTAGAAAATTGGGCAAATTATAGACTTTATGCCTCCTCACTTATTTGTACTGCTATTTATTCCATTCCAAGGCCAAATTATATTCCTTCGCACATCAGCTCATTGATGTCTAGACTTTCAAATAAGTGCTGGCTTCAAAACCCCAAAGTTTAGCGTTTGATTCTCTAAGAGCTAAACTATCAGAGACTGCCTTGAGTATCATGCATTCTTAAAATTTCCTCTGATGTGTTTGATTTTCCTTTCACTCAGTGACTGAATATCCCCTACCTGAGATGGAAATGAAGTAGATATGATGTCTTTTTTTTGCAGGAGTAACTATGAATGTTGTTCTCTTACATTTAGTTGTTTTGATCCCTAATAATTGCATTAAGTATGTCTAGGTTATAGAGAATTTGTAAAGAATAAAGGATATAGGAAGCTTCAATAGGAAAAATAGACTTTTAAAAGTCCAGAATATTTCTGGTTCATCTATTTTTTTGTTTAGATCAGATGACAGAGATAAGATTTAGAATCACACAAATATTAGAACCTAGATAAAACTCTTGAGACTTGACCTTAAATCCTTTCACCTCTTGCAAACATAAACTCAACTTCATAAAGGGTCAGATTGAACTTGTAAAAAGAAAATATTTCTGGAAAGCCAAAGGTGAACGGGCTTTGGGGAAGTAAGGCCTCTCGAAGACCCCGCCACCCTTCTCTCAATGTTTGTAATTGTCATATAAGCTTATGTTTCTTTCTTCTTCCTTACCTTCCCACTGTACCCTTTCTTCCAAGCAAGAGTTTTGTGCCAGCTTGCTAGAGAGGAGGTTTGTGTTAGAGGACAAAAAGCAAATGTTGCTTACAGATAATCTGTTTTCTGAGCTTTGGAAACATACCAGAGGAAGAGCTGGCAAGAGCGTGTTTGGTATGGAATGAGGAGGAGGAAGAGAGAAAAGACGAGTAAGAGAGAGGGTGGGAGTAATATCTGGAGCAAACAAGGCCTTAGTGGAGGATGCTTGAAAAGCAGACTTGTAGAAGCTGGACCTTGGCTTCAGGTCACCCAGCATCAGCAAACCCACCAGCATCAGAGCCACAGAGCTACCTGCCTGGAAAGGACCAAGGGCGTCTGGATGGTGGTGCCTAGCTCACTGATGTGTCCTTAGTGCCTGGAACAATGCCCGTCCATTAGTAAGTTTTCAGTATTTGTTGAATGAATGAAATGAATGGAAAACTTTTTGAACTAAAGTGCCCTCTTTCATTTCTGAGGCATTAAGTTTCTTGAATTTTTGTGGGATTCTGGGAAATGACAACTCCCCCACCTCCTCCCCACAACAATAGTGTTTTATATTGACTTTCTGCTGTTCTGGCAAGATGGAAGATCAGAGTGAGATTTAATTTGATTTCTTTCACAACTACAGTTTAGGAGTGGAATGCATATCCATACAAAAATGTGGCTGTGATTGCTTCCATGTCTTGGCTATTGTAAACAGTGCTGCAATAAATATTGGGGTGCATATATCTTTTCAAAATATGGTTTCCTGAAGATATATGCCCAGGAATGGGATTGCAGGATCATATGTAGCATTTTTAGTTTTTTAAGGAGCCTCCATACTGTCATCTATGATGGCTGCACCAGTTTACATTCCTGCCAAGAGTTTGGCAGAGTTCCCTTTCCTCCACATCTTCTCCAGTATTCATTATTTGTAGACTTTTTGATGATGGTCATTCTGAAATAATGTCATTTCAGCAACACAGATGGACCTCGAGATCATTATACTAACTGAAGTAAGCCAGACAGAGAAAAGCAAATATCATATGGTATTATCATATGTGAAGCTTTCAAAAATGATAAAATGAACTTGTTTATTAATACAAAATGCTAATAGACCCACAGATGTAAAAAACAAAGTTACTGTTGCCAAAAGAGAAAATAGGGAGTTGGGGTTTAGGATAACTTAGGAGTTGGGGTTTAACATATACTCTCTACTAAATGTAAAATAGATAACCAACAAGCACCTACTGTACAGCACGAGGAACTGTAGTCAAAATTTTGTAATAACATGTAAGCAAAAAAATTCTGAAAAAGAATATATGTGTGTGTATATATCCTGTACACCTGAAACTAATACAACATTGTAAATCAACTATAATTCAATTTAAAACAAAGAAAAAAATGTATCCATGGAATACACTAAAATTCTACCTGATATCCAGAAAGGTAATAGGAGCAAAGGCAGGGGGAGTCTTCAGAGCCCCTTGATTGCCCTGGGAGGGCAGCTCTAGAATTTTCACTTACATGATATTTCTAAGTCTTAGAATTGGTCATCAAGTTTGAAAAAGAGATGAGATGAATTGTGAACCTGCATTTGCATAGAATTTCTCAAACAATTAAGTAAACATCCACGTTGCATGTGAAAAGCACAGAAAAGGGTTTGCTGGAAATGAGAAAAGGAGACTAGAGTTCTCCCAAGCTACCCTCAGAGATGTATGCTTTGTCATATGTCATGGAAAGGTGTACACACTTTCTCAAACACACAACCGCACTTGCACACTCATGTACATACAATGGAGTATCAGCACCTCTATCTTGAATGTTGTTATTCTGCTTTATTAATATAGCTCTGCTGAATCAAACTAAGATAAAAACAATGTAAATTAAACTTACTTTAAAGATGTTTACTAGGCCCCAGCTATGGTGGGTGGGGCTATAAATAGAATCCATAGTTCAGTTCAATTCAGTCACTCAGTCATGTCTGACTCTTGTGACCCAATGGACGGTAGCACACCAGGCTTCCCTGTCCATCACCAACTCCCAGAGCTTGCTCAAACTCATGTCCATCAAGTCAGTGATGCCATCAAACCATCTCATCCTCTGTCATCCCCTTCTCCTCCTGCCTTCAATCTTTCCCAGCATCAGGGTCTTTTCCAGTGAGTAGGTTCTTCACATCAGGTGGCCAAAGTATTGGAGTTTCAGCTTCAGCATCAATCCTTCCAAAAAATATCTAGGACTGATTTCCTTTAGGATGGACTGGTTGGATCTCCTTGCAGTCCAAGAGACTCTCAAGAGTCTTCTCCAACACCATAGTTCAAAAGCATCAGTTCTTTGGTGCTCAGCTTTCTTTATGTTCCAACTCTCACATCCATACATGACTACTGGAAAAACCATAGCTTTGACTAGACAGACCTTTGTCAGCAAAGAGGATCCATAAAATATATACAAATGACCATTTCTCAAGTATTTGAAATGTTTTGTTCTATTTATATTTTATAAATCTCTCTGCCACTTGCAAAATATTTTTGATAGGTAGCTCAAATCATCATCTTAATTTTGACCACCAATTCTCCACTCAGAATAAGTAAATGAGTTTCCATTCATTTAATGTTAAAATTAATACTCAGAATAGTAAATGAAGGACTGAGAGTCACTGAGTCTTGAACCAAATGTGGTTATCTTCAACTTCTACTATATGTCAAAATTTTAAATATTTATTGGAAAGCATGCTTCTGAATATTCCATTCATATTAAGAAATCTACACATTAACACACATGAATACTAGTCAAGCTAAAAGCCACTCAAAGAATTTATGTTGTGTTGTTAGGTAATCTTTTTTAAAATTATAATTTTCCAAATAACATAGAGTAACACCAGATACAGGAAACAAAGCTTACTGCATCACAATCTTATAACCTTTGTAGAACTGTGGCTCTCTCTCCTATTATGTAATACTTATGAGATGATAATTTAATGATTTACAAGGACACACGCAATAGATGGACAGATACAGTATGTATTCTTTGGTTAAAAGGCTAGAGGAAACCCAGTCTAGAATGTGTAACTGGTATTTATAAAGAGCAGTAACAAAAATTCAAAAGGAACATGTACTAGTATATGGAGACTTTAAAAATAGCCAAATGTAGACACTTTCTGGTACATACAGTTTGTTTCCATAAAAGGAAATCTGGAAACACATAAAAATAGGAAAAAGAGAAAGAAGAAGGATGTCCATAGGCCTACTAACCTAAACATATCCGGTGTTAATAGTTTGATTAATTTCCTTTGCCTTTATATATCTTCTAGCATATATTTGTACTTTTGTTATATCTTTAAATTTTTTTCTATGATATTATAAGCACTTTCACATTATTTATGCTTTTCATCACATTTTAAGGGTTTGATCCCTGGGTTGGGAATATCCCCTGGAGTAGGAACTGGCTTCCTGCTCCGGTGTTCTTGCCTGGAGAATCCCATGGACAGAGGAGTGTGGCAGGCCACAGTCCATGAGGTTGCAAAAGAGTCACACATGACTGGCTGAGCACATGATGTTCTAGTTAATGTATCATAGATTGCACAACTATTAAGTCTTTAGCACCCCATAAGCCTATGGACTTAAATATATGTTTCATATTAAGACGACATTCTCTCTTTCTCTCTCTTTCTTTCCCCTCCCTTTCTTCCTCTCTCCCTGTCTCCTGTCTCTGTCTCTCTCGCTCTCTATTAACAAAAACATTTTTGTTCTATTTTTGTTGCCTGCATTTTGTTTTTTTCTCATTTGTAAAATGGAAAAGGAATGATGTATTTCCTTAGACGAGAGCTTAACAAACCACAGTACATAATAGGTATTCTCTAAAGCTTGTAGAATAAATAACTGAATGAACTAACAAATTATAACAGGAAATTCCTACTGGGTTTTAATTGTTTGGATTAGGAGATTAGGGAGGGATGAGCATATCAATATACTTCCCTTATTCCCATCTTGACTCCATTCCATCCTCAACACTGTCCCACGGCGGGTCAGCACCCGTCTCTGTACTCATCTCTGCCTTTTTCTGTATTCACGTTGGATTTTAGATACATCAGAGAGGAACCGTCCAGAGCAGCATTCTTGTACTCAGAAATGATGGAGTAAAATGAATATTGTCCAATCCCTTAAAAAATGAGCCATATCCTGTCTCTTTTCTTTCCTCTTACTTGAAATCTAAATTCTATTACTTTCCCACTGCAGGGAACATGCACAGCTTTCCACTCGTTCTATGCTCCCCAAACTAAGATAGCGAAGGTTTCCCTGATCCTGGCTAAATATCTTTCAGCTAGAGATATTAGACAGGTGATCTGAGTTATTATTCTAAGTTCATAACACATGTTTCGTCACAGTCGCCACTTTCCCTCTTCTTAAGATTGTTAAATTATAGCTCAGCATCTCCAGCTTCGTATTATGAGTCACGTTTATCATAAGCTCTTGTATTTAAAATATGCCATCATCTTCACTATTACTTTATCACTTCTAAGAAATTCATGTGTAGGAATTTGGGCAATCCTTTAAGGTGAATTTCCTCATTAGACTGTGGTTGTAAAATGCAATCTACTAACAGAGGCCCCTGTCATCTAATCATTAAACTGTGATGCCCAAGGCTTTTAGCTTTGCTCAGTATTATTTTTTGATTCCTTTGTAAATACAGTTTGCCATTTGAACTGCTTTGCTAATTACTGGGAACCATGTTCCATTTGTGCAAGCTGGTGGAATATACTGTACTTCACTGAAACAGAAAGAGGATAAATTTGACCCTTCGGCATGAGGATAAATTGGTGGGAAGGACAAATTGATGAGCTAATTGCAGCACAGAGACTCTACAGACTGACAGATGCTATGCCTTTTCCTCTACATAGACCATGCTTCTGGAGTCTTATCAAGGGAACAGCTCTCACAGATTCATTGAGTGCCTTTAATAACATACATTTAGTATTTCTGATGCTGACCTGCTGAATCAGAATCTCTATCATGAACACAAGGGTTGAAAAATTATTACCAAAGGATTATAAGTTTACATTCAATCCTAAAGGAAATCAGTCCTGAATATTCATTGGAAGGACTGAAGCTGAAGCTCCAATACTTTGGCCACCTGGTGTGAAGAACTGACTCATTAGAAAAGACCCTTATACTGGGAAAGATTGAAGGCAGGAGGAGAAGGGGATGACAGAGGATGAGATGGTTGGATGGCATCACCGACTCAATGGACAAGAGTTTGAACAAATGCTGGGAGATGGTGAAGGACAGGGAAGATGGACTGGCATGCTGCAGTCCATGGGATCACAAAAAGTCGAACATGACTGAATGACCAAATGACAAAACAGGCTTACAGGTTCTAACTTTTTAAAATAAAATAAGATAAAGCAAAACAAAAAACTATGTTAAAAGTCTGTGGTTTTTCTGCACAACTTTCTGATGAAAGCTGTTTGAAGATCACAAACTTATTTTTAGACTCAATTTACCAATGATTCATTGATGATTTTACCAACCTAGAACGCAAGTGATTGTACTAGTCAACTGGTATAAATATTAATGGAGTTTATGCACACATGTGCAGATATTAAAAATATCTTCAAATACCAAGAGAAGGAAAATGCCATATATTTCCTTCTGCTACATATTTTCATGCTCTATGACCTCAGCTGGGATCTCACAGCAGTTCAGAAATATTTTCAGCCATCTGAAGGATTACCTACCACTTCTCCACAGCTGTTTCTGCAGGCTGTTCCTCCATTTCTCAGAGCATCTGTTTCTCTGAGAAAATGGAGGCTGTACCACATGAATCCTCCCATCTCTCTCCACCTGAACATTCCTCTATAGGACTGTATTGCCTCTGTACCTTGCATGCATGCAAAAGAAGTACCTTCTTTCTTTCCCAAGGATAATCCTGCCAGAATCCTAAAACTTTAAGTCTTTTTCAGATAATAACATATATTAGTAGATTACAGGAGGAAGAATGATTCCTGCTGTCCATGGTCAGATGGAGGCTGGAGAGAGATGATAAAGAATAATTGTAGACTAAGATGATTAAGATCTCAAAGAAGAGGCGCTGAGGGACAGTTGTTGTTGACAGGGTACCTAGAAACCAGGATAGATCAAAGGATCAAGAAGGCTAGGATTTGAGAGACCAGGAGAGACACCAAATTTGAAGTCATGGAAAGGGCACAGAGCTGTAAATAGCTGAATTTATAGCCAAGTGGAAACATATTAAAACTCAAGGATGGAAATAGGTTTAGTCTGAGCAGTCAAGGGATCAAACAACATAAGTGTAAATTGTGCTGAAAGCTTTTTTTTTTTTTTTTTGTCATTGGTAACCCAGAGGTTTTTGCTTCACCCTTTCAGATTTTTAAAAGTTCCTATCCTTATGTGGCTGAACAGTTTGTTAAGTCTTACAAAATCTTTCTATCTAAACCCTTGATCTCATCCTCTCCTGTCATTTTGAGGATGCTACGCCATGTCTGTTCATAGAATGTGAAGAGGATGTTTAGACTCCAGGAGGATCTCTTCTTTTCCTCTTGTTGATGCCGCATCCCTTTTGCATAATCCCCAGCCTTTGTCGATGTGGTTTGAATAAAATGACTTGAGCCCCTGACTCCTTGAATGAGTAGATAACTCGAATCTGACCGAAGTACCACATCCCTGTGGTCCAGTGTTTGGTTCAAGGATGGTGCATGACTCAAGTTGTGTCCATCAGAGATGATGCGCTTCTGCCTCAGGACACTTCTAAAGCCAATAAAGAGAAAGTAGATGTGATATATGGAGAGAAATAAAATCCACATAACATTTGAGCCCAAGACCTAGTTCTGCCTGAAACCAAGCCCTGTTCTTGTCTGTTACATTAGCTAATAACATCCCTCCTTCGTTTAATTAGTTTTTAAAAAAAACTCGAAATAGAAAGTGATCTAATCAAAATTTAAATGAGGTATAATCATAGTAAACAGTAATGTGTTTTCTGGGGATGAATAGACTTATAGGCTTTCTGGATGATATTGTGTTTCTGTGATTATTCAGAATTATTTAATGTTCATCCCTCTGTCTTGCAGCCTGATCTCTTTTAGATTAGAAGGTTTCTTCCTTCCCCTGGGTGATATGTGAAATTTGCATATTGTTTGTTTTAATGTTGTGCTGTACATGAGAGACAACCCAAACTACAAGCTGTTTGGTGAGTGTTTTATTAAAACTGTCTCTTTATGGAATTATTCTTCCTTCATTTTTTGCCCAGTTGTTTTGGGTGGTACTGACTGCATCCCAAGCTCTAGGGGTGTGTGGGACACATGACTCAGATCAATTAGAGGTTTCCCTAAGACTTTGTGGAAGAAAGAATTACCCCATTCTGTCTACAGCCATACCACCCTGAATGCACCTGATCTTGGAAGTTAAGCAGGGTTGGACCTGGTTAGTATTTGGATGGGAGAATTACCCCCTGTTCTCTAGTTGCAAGTATGCATGCTATGTCGCTTCAGTCGTGTTCGACTCTTTGCGACCCTATGGACTGTAGCCCACCAGGTTCCTCTGTCTGTGGGATTATCCAGGCAAAAATACTGAAATGGGTTGCCATGCCCTTTTCCAGGAGTAAGTATCAGTTCAGTTCAGTCGCTCAGTCATGTCCGACTCTTTGCGACCCCATGAATCGCAGCACGCCAGGCCTCCCTGTCCATCACCAACTCCCAGAGTTCACTCAGACTCACCTCCATCGAGTCAGTGATGCCATCCAGCCATCTAATCCTCTGTCATCCCCTTCTCCTCCTGCCCCCAATCCCTCCCAACATCAAAGTCTTTTCCAATGAGTCAACTCTTCGCATGAGGTGGCCAAAGTACTGGAGTTTCACTTTCAGCATCATTCCTTCCAAAGAAATCCCAGGGCTGATCTCCTTCAGAATGGACTGATTGGATCTCCTTGCAGTCCAAGGGACTCTCAAGAGTCTTCTCCAGCACCACAGTTCGAAAGCATCAATCTTCGGCACTCTGCCTTCTTCACAGTCCAACTCTCACATCCATACATGACCACTGGAAAAACCATAGCCTTGACTAGACGAACCTTAGTTGGCAAAGTAATGTTTCTGCTTTTGAATATGCTATCTAGGTTGCTCATAACTTTTCTTCCAAGGAGTAAGTGTCTTTTAATTTCATGGCTGCAGTCACCATCTGCAGTGATTTTGGAGCCCCCCAAAATAAAATCTGACACNCTCTTCGCATGAGGTGGCCAAAGTACTGGAGTTTCACTTTCAGCATCATTCCTTCCAAAGAAATCCCAGGGCTGATCTCCTTCAGAATGGACTGATTGGATCTCCTTGCAGTCCAAGGGACTCTCAAGAGTCTTCTCCAGCACCACAGTTCGAAAGCATCAATCTTCGGCACTCTGCCTTCTTCACAGTCCAACTCTCACATCCATACATGACCACTGGAAAAACCATAGCCTTGACTAGACGAACCTTAGTTGGCAAAGTAATGTTTCTGCTTTTGAATATGCTATCTAGGTTGCTCATAACTTTTCTTCCAAGGAGTAAGTGTCTTTTAATTTCATGGCTGCAGTCACCATCTGCAGTGATTTTGGAGCCCCCCAAAATAAAATCTGACACTGTTTCCACTGTTTCCCCATCTATTTCCGATGAAGTGATAGGACCAGATGCCATGATCTTTGTTTTCTGAATGTTGAGCTTTAAGCCAACTTTTTTTGCTCTCCACTTTCACTTTCATCAAGAGGCTTTTTAGTTCCTCTTCACTTTCTGCCATAAGGGTGGTATCATCTGCATACTTGAGGTGATTGATATTTCTTCCGGCAATCTTGATTCCAGCTTGTGCTTCTTCCAGCCCAGTGTTTCTCATGATGTAATCTGTATATAAGTTAAATAAGCAGGGTGACAATATACAGCCTTGACGGACTCCTTTTCCTATTTGGAACCAGTCTGTTGTTTCATGTCCAGTTCTAACTGTTGCTTCCTGACCTGCATATAGGTTTCTCAAGAGGCAGGTCAGGTGCTCTGGTATTCCCATCTCTTTCAGAATTTTCCACAGTTTATTGTGATCTACACAGTCAAAGGCTTTGGCATAGTCAATAAAGCAGAAACAGATGTTATTCTGGAACTCTCTTGCTTTTTCCATGATCCAGCGGATGTTGGCAGTTTGATTGCGGGTGGCTGCGACGCCACGCAGTGTGGCCGAGAGGAGTAAGTATATGTAAGCCTAAAGCTGCCGGTGTTAAACCTGCCAGGATGTTAGGTTTTTTTTTTCTTTTCTAACATTGTTACTTTCACATAAGTAGCTATAGAATTCTTATTGAGAGACCAAAGGAGAGATTCAAATTTATTCTTAATTTTTTAAATTACCAAACAAGCATACCCTGAATTAAATATAAAATATCATTTGTGAGAATTCCAGGTCTCTATAGAGTTTAGATGTTGTTAAATTTCTTAGAGCAGACTTACAGCTCATCTTTTTCATAAGATCACATCTAAGATGGTTTTGTTCTTTGGAAATCACCTATTCAAGTAGTAGTTTTTATAAGGAAAGCTATCATAATAAACTGAAATATCATACCCCTGGTGGGATAAATTTTCTGAAACTAAGAACCCACTTTATCTTTTATAAAATAGCAGTTATATTAGGAATTAAGAGATAAGTCTTGTCCTTGTTCTACTACCAGCTAAATCTGGAGGAGAGACTTTATATCTGAGAGCACTGGCTCATAGAGGTAAAACAAGATGAGCTCTCTGGTCTTTTCCAACTTTGAGTCTGTAATTTTACATAACATTAGCAATTCTTGCAAATAGGAATTTTCTTAGCAGATAATTTTTTTTAAGTATCCCTATGCCATAGATACAGAGATTCAGTTCAAAAACTACAAGATAAACAAGATATTAAAGCAATTAACTAGAGGGGAGATGCGAGAGCAAATCTGAATGTACTTTGTTGGGTGTTGCACATAACCTGGGCTTCCCAGGTGACGGTAGTGCTGAAGAAACTGCCTGCCAGTGTAGCAGTCATAAGAGACACTGGTTCGATCCCTGGGCTGGGAAGATCCCCTGGAGGATTGCATGGCAACCCAGTCCACTGTTCTTGCCTGGAGAATCTCATAGACAGAGGAGCCTGGCAGGCGACAGTTCATGGGGCTGCAGAGAGCCAGGCATGACTGTAGAAACTTCGCACACAGGCGCACATAAGCTACTTGTAAGAGATGATTTAATTCTTGGGCTTGATGACACCACTAGAAGAGTTGGCTCATTGGCCATGTTTTCACGAGTAGACTGGAATAGTCTCCTGCTGTGGTGGGCATGGAGACATTCTGCCCAGATCCGGGTCCAAGGAAGGACTCACTGCCCAGCTGACAGGGAGGGATGTAGTCAGCAGACAGCCTGAAGCCCCAGCCCCGTCGAGGACAGCCACAGTGGCATGGAGACCCGTGCCCGAGGCACACTGCTGCTGGGGCCAGAGCGCCTTCCCTCATGGACTGGGCTTCTGAGGGCTTCAAGCAGGACCCTCCTCAGGCACCACTCGCCCTAGGATTCCCTGCTGGGTTGGCCAAGGCTTTCCCCAGGCATCCTCCGCAAGGGAACTTCTCCTCTGCTCGATGCCTCTTCTTCCCCTTTCTGTTCATGTGTGCTGATCCCTGAGAAATATGTTGCTCCTCAACTGCCATCTTAGCATTTGGTTCCAGGGAACCCAGTTTTATATACTTGTAATTAATTTAGAAATAATAAAGTGATATATTGAACTTTCCCTGTCACGAGAGATGGTGGGATTCACTCCCATTTCAATATTAATAATGGTTAATTCTAGGCTATTGGGATTTAAAAAAATGTACTTGTACTGCTATAATTTTTTCAAAAATGATAAACAATTTTTACAAAAAATGAAGTTATTATAAGACAAGAATAATAAATATGTTATTGATAAAATAATGGGATTAGAAAGGTAAGGGATGAATACATAAAGAGAGAATCTACAGTGTATATAAATCAAAATTGAATAGTATTTATCTCTGACTGTTACTACGACTAGACACTTTTTAAGGTTACTGTAAGCTGTTCCCCATATTTGTATCTCATGTTAAGTTTCCTTATAGAAATTAATACTAAAGGTAGGCTTTGAAAAAATTATATACACTGACACAGTTTACCAAGATATAAAGTAATCATCCACACAGTGTTGCTATGGATTTAAAAATTTTAAAGCTTAACAAAGTACACATTCTTTCTTCTATTTATTAATCAAATTTTGCCCATGCTCCTGTTGGTAATTAGACATATTCTACCCAGTGTGCTTGGGTATGTCTAATATTTTGAACAGACAATCATTTTTAGATTCTACTCGTGTAAAGCAACCCTGAATATTCATTGGAAGGACGGATGCTAAAGCTGAAGCTCCAATACTTTGGCCACCTAATGCAAAGAACCGACTCATTGGAAAAGACCCTGATGCTGGGAAAGACTGAGGGCAGGAAGAGAAGCTGGTGTCAGAGGATGAGGTGGTTGGATGGCATCACTGACTCAATGGACATGAGTTTGAGCAAACTCCAGGAGATGCTGAAGGACAGGGAAGCCTGGCGTGCCGCAGTCCACATGGTCATAAACAGATGGACACGACTTAGTGACTGAACAACACCACTTATCTCAAATATTATGGAAAGAAGTTGAACACAAATAGGTATAGAGATTATATAACATAAAAGTCTTCCTCAAGCAAACCTCAGATGTTTAAACTTTTCATTAGAATCATATGTGGTAACTGATGGCCAGTTGGTTCTCATGGCTGTGATCATGGTCCTGTAATACTCTGGATTTCCAGAATCTTAGCTAGCTGCTATAGTCTCGATCCTACAAGGTACAATTCTTAGCATGCCATCTGAGTGTTTTCTTCCCTGCTAAACCAAACATTGCAACTGGCGAATAAAATCCTTTGGTCTTAAGTAAGAGTAAGAAACAAAAGTATCTCCTCAGCTCTAGTCTGCTGCCTAGAGTGTTACAGTTCCCATTTATGGAATATGCTTATTAACAGAAAACAAAAAAAGAAACACCAAAACTGTTTCCCAAGGATTACGATGTAGAATTCCGGCAATAGTTTGGTAACGTATACCCTAGCCCTAGGGACGTACCCCTTGGTTCAGTGGTAAAGAGTCTGCCTGCCAAGCAGGAGAGGCGGATTTGATCAAGAAGATGCCCTGGAGAAGAAAACTGAAACCCACTCCAGTATTCTTGCCTGGGAGATCCATGGACAGACAAGCCTGGTGGGCTACAATTCAGGGGGTCGCAGAGTCGGACACTGCTTAGTGAATAAAACAGTAACAACCCTAACCCTAACCCCAACCATCATATAAATTTTATTTCTCTGTTATGTCACAGACACAATTACCAGTGTAGTTTTTCTCTCTCCTCTCAACCTCCAGCATCCCTCTCCCCAGATGTCAAGGGCACTCTAAAGAATCAGACTCCTTTATGGTGAAATCTTCTGTACAAATACACACACACTCACTTGTTTGAAATAACATTTGTTGAATGGACATTCCAACAACAAAGAATGCAAACTTTCTTCACATTCATTTATATATGGTTTTTAGCTGCTTTTTAAAAATAGACCAAGTGAGAAATGAAATCTCACTAGTTGAAGTAGATGGGCTTGGAGCAAGTATCCATGATCAGAAACACTTTTTTCCAAAGGCGGGATTTGTTAATGTCTCACTGCTGTCATATTTACTGGGCTGCAGCATATATGGAACATCGTCCCATCTTTACAAAGTCAGAGCGAAGATGTGCCCAGTAGGGAAGAATAGCAGTAACTCCAAGAAGTGGCATTCTGAAGCTTTAAAGTGTATCTGAGATTTCAGTTAAAAGTCCCTACCCACAGGTGGATTTCTCCTTCTTTGGGCCTTTGCTCTTTTCACAGCCAGGAAAACCACCAACCATCTACAGGGCTTTGTTTTCTGGCTCTTTTGTAAGACAATGGAATAATGAATTCCATCGGTGCCAGATCTCTGTCACACAAGCTTGGCATCTGGGAGTCTGGTGTTTTCGCTCAGAGCAGCTGTGTAAGTTTGGAAAGACATTCCAGTTAGAAGATCCATTAACCCCTGCTTAGGGCTGCATTTTAGTAAGAACATTTTTAAAGGGATGAACAAGTGTTGAATCCTGTTGACTCCAAGCCCAGATTGTGCTTTAAAAAAGAATGGCACTAAATAATCTTCGGGATCTCACAGGCTCATGTGCTACAAAGCTCACATTTTGAGAGGTGTTGGCAGTTATCTCGATAGTGGAGTCAGAGTGGTTTGTGATGCTATACTTTCTTCTTGTGACATGTTTGGGGAAGACATTTAAATTATGTCTTCACTTAGGATGTGCCTGACCCTAATATGAATGAGTGAATAGTTGTATAGTTTCTGTGAACTATGATATGAAGACTGTGCCTCATTAGTTCATTTAACAAGTATTTGCTGAGCACCCACCATGCCAAGCACATTATTAGGTATCTTGGATTGGGCAGTAAGCAAAGCAAAGTCCCTAATTATCCTATCATTGCACATACACTGGAGGTGTCACTTTTGTACTAGTTACAAGTCTTGGGTGTATGAGAAATAGCACCTGGGACTCTTAAAATTTTACTTAAGTCCTTGAATTCTTTGGACCCATTATAAAGAGTACATTTCTCATCTTTTTTAAAATTTATTTTTAATCGAAGGATAACTGTTTCATAGTGTTGTGTGGTTTCTGCCATACAGCGTGAATCAGGCATAAGTAGACACGTGTCCCCTCCCTCTTGAACCTCCCTCTCGCGTTCCCCCTAGCCCACCCCTCTAGGTTGTCAGAGAGCTCTGGATTGAGCTCCCTGTGTTTTACAGCAACTTCCCACCGGCTGTCTGCTTTACAGATGGTGATGTGTATGTTTCAGGGCTGCTCTCTCAGCTTGTCCCACCTTCTCCTTCCCCTGCTGCGTCTGCAAGTCTGTGTCTCTATTCCAACCCTGAAGAGGTTCATCAGTACCATTTTTCTGGATTCCATATGTATGCGTTCAGTCAGTTCAGTCGCTCGGTCGTGTCCGACTCTTTGCAACCCCATGAACTGCAGCACACCAGGCCTCCCTGTCCATCACCAGCTCCCAGAGTTCACCCAAGCCCATGTCCATCAAGTCAGTGACGCCATCCAGCCATCTTATCCTCTGTCATCCCCTTCTCCTCCCACTTTCAGGCTTTCCCAACATCAGGGTCTTTTCAAATGAGTCAGCTCTTCTCATCAGGTGGCCAAAATATTGGAGGTTCAGCTTCAACATCAGTCCTTCCAATGAGTTAATATACAATATTTGTTTTTCTCTTTCTGACTTACTTCAATTTATATAATAGACTCTAGGTTCATCTACCCATCCCCTCCCTTTTTATTTTATTTTTTTAACTTTTGAAGTTTGCAACTGTTCTTCCTGGAATATTGTCATCCCCATCTTTAATTTTCATGATCTTTTCATCCATCAAGGCCCTATTCAGACTCCCAGCTCTGTACCTACTGTGTAGATTCCTGAAGGTACAACATGTTCTTCTTGCTCTGAACCTTTAGAGCAACTTGCCTGGACATGTTTGAGGCACATTGTGTTTATTCTATCAATATCTGGCCTATTATCCTTCTCTCCTTCCTGTTCCCCCAAACATTCAACAAACTCCACAGAAATGCAAACGTTGAAACTCAGTGGGAGGTGGGGTAGTCCAATTCTTTTTGGTAGGTGTGTGACCTTTACATAATTATTCTACCTAATTTTAGACTCGGAGAAGGCAATGGCAACCCATTGCACAACTCTTGTCTGGAAAATCCCCTGGATGGAGGAGCCTGGTGGGCTGCAGTCCATGGGGTTGCTAAGAGTCAGACACGACTGAGTGACTTCACTTTCACTTTTCACTTCCCTGCTTTGGAGAAGGAAATGGCAACCCACTCCAGTGTTCTTGCCTGGAGAATCCCAGGGACGGCGGAGCCTGGTGGGCTACCGTCTATGGGGTCGCACAGAGTCAGGCACGACTGAAGTGACTTAGCAGCAGCAGCAGGGTTCATAGAGTCGCACAGAGTCGGACACGACTGAAGCAACTCAGCAGCAGCAGCAGCAATTTTAGACTGACATTTTGTGCCATGGTTAGAGCAAGATTTGGGTCATTTATGACCTGTTCCTTACCGTTATCAGTCAGACTAAGTCAGAAAAACAGAGCCCACATCACCTATCTTAGCTTGAGAGTGGATGCTGGAAGAACTGAGTGGTCTACTGGCAATAGTGAGGCAATCCTGAAGATGACCGTAGCAAGAAGCCTTGGGAAGGAGATCAGGGTAACCAAGCCTGGGAGGCAGTGTCTCCTCATGAGAGCCAGACCTTGACAGACCTTGTCCAGTCGGAGCTCCTACCACAGAGGGAGCAGCTGTCTGGAGGGAGTTAGAAATGTGGAGAGGAGCCAATTATTGCTGGAGAAGTGGCGTGAAGCAGAAAGGAAAGGGGAAAAATACCTTGACTTCTTTGCCCCATATACTAGTCTGTAGCCAATGCTTCCCATTGGTAGAAAGCAGCCAGAGGCAAGGGAATCTGAGAATAAAGTCTACAGGGTTCAGTTACTTCTAACACAGAGCAAGGGACAAGGAAGTGGCAACCCACTCCAGTATTCTTGTCTGGGAAATCCCACGGATGGAGGAGCCTGGTGTGCTATAGGCCATGGGGTTACAATGAGCCAGACGTGACTTACCAACAGCAAAGGCAAAGCAAAGGAAGGCTGGATAACATATTTAGACACAGTAAAATCATTAGCACAGCCGTCAGAATCAAATATTTACAGCATATGCTCTCTTCAAATGATAGTTAACTGTTTAGTTTATGAATATTGTATCTTCAAGTAGAAGCCCACTTTGATTACAAGATCTTTGAACATGGACCACTTTTGAGCTATTTGTGAGCTAGATTAGTCTCAGAAAACCAGGTCATCTGGTGTGGGTTATTTCCACTGTTCCCTGTTCCTCTGTCTTCTTTTTAAAGGTTTTTTCTATGATTTGGTTTGTTTTCTCTTCTTAGGGATCCTCTTGTCTTGGGTTCCTTGCGATGCAGTACATGTAAGTCTTACATCGGGCAGATTTGAGTTTTCTCTCTCCTTTCCATGTCTCTGTCTGAGAGCACTTGATGGTCTATCATGTAGAAAAATATAAATAGCTAAGAGTTGGTAGTAAGCGTTCTGAATGGCTCTCAGTGATTCTCATCTACTGGAACTCACGCTCTTCTGTGGTACCAGCTGCTTTGAATCGGAGTTCAAAGAGGAAGTTGTCATGGGTCACTTCCGAGGTTTGATCACAAATGGTAATGCAACCTCACCACGGTCTCTTGGATTTCTTGCTATGTGGATGCCAACTGTCCGATTGTCAGGACATTCAGGCAACCCAGTGGCCCATTTGTAAAGGGGCGGGGGCTGATAGCCAGTGCCAACTTGCCAACCCTGAGTGAATCACCTTGAGCAAATTCTCCAACCCCAGTTATGCCTTCAGAAGACTGAATAAGCTTCAACAGAAATGACCGCAGCCATTAGAAAGCTTCAGTGAAAAGTGCCTGGCTGAGCTGTTCCTAAATTTCCTAATCCTGATTTTATGAGTATAATAAAGTTTGGGGATAATTTGTTATGCAGCATTAGGTAAGTGATGACTTTTGTTACTATTTTCATGATAGTTCTTCAAGGTTTATAAAGTTGATGCCTGAATAAGGCTGATAGTCCCCCATCTCACAGTACTTTGCAAGTTGCACATCAAATTTCTTCTAAACAAATTATTTTCTTTCCTATATTAAACTTGAGAGTTAGGTGCGGCCAGTTTTTAAATTAACTTTGTCTTACATTTGAGGAAAATGATACTCAGATTTTGAAAAGCTAGTCCAAGTTTCCTTAGTTGTGCTGGCTTAGTCGCTCAGTCATGTCCGACTCTTTGATACCCCATGGACTGTAGCCCGCCAGGCTCCTCTGTCCATGGGAATTCTCCAGGCAAGAATACTGGAGTGGGTTGCCAAGCGCTCCTCCAGGGGATCTTCCCAACCCAGGGATCAAACCCAGGTCTCTCACGTTACAGGAGCGTTTTTAGTGTCTGAGCTACCAGGGAAGACCAAGAATAATGGAGAGGGTAGCCCATCCCTTCTCCGGGGGATCTTCCTGACCCAGGAATCAAATTGAGGTCTCCTGCATTGCAGAGGGATTCTTTACCAGTTGAGCTACGAGGGAAGCCCCTGAGTTACCAGCAGCTGGTTAGCAGCAAGTCCTGAAACCAAATCTGTCTTCCAATCCTTGTTGTACATTGCTAGAGATTCTCCGCAGTCCAGCAAGGCAAACATGGAGAGCTGGGGCGGGACTTTCTGCTGATGCTCAGAATTTAGAATGTGTGTACTTGGCTGGTTCACCCCTGCAAGTAAAGTCAAAAGTGACAAGACAACATGCGGCTATGGAGCTGACCTAGGTGGCCAGCTAGGCAGGAGTGAACTCCAGCTGTTACTATACACAACCATTCTTGTTCACGTCCCTGTTGCCTAACACTTTCCAGACCCCCAAATCTAGGCATCTTGAAAATCTAGTTGCAACTTTTTTCTTCCAAGGATTTGGTTAAGATTATAGACATATGTGCTTGGAACGTCCAGACTCTGTGTGTGTTACAATGTGTTTCTCATTTGTGACTTTACTGAAGATTTCTAATAGCTAGAACAGTCTCATAGGCTCCAAAATACTTAACACCGAGGCCTGGTTGGTAATGAAGACATTCTTTTTCTCTGACAGCCCACAGTAAATGCACACACCATGATTTTATGCCCGTTATTCACTTAGTTCATAAATATGAAAAATTGCTGTCCCTGCGATATGTTTAGTCTCATGTTCTTTATCACTTTCCATCTTTCAATAACTAACATCCTGATTTGTTACAAGTTGGGCGCTTTGGTCAAAAGTGCATTTGCCACTAGTTTGTGAATTCAGTTCAGTGTGGACAACACAATTATACTCCACTGCCTCTTCTCCCAATATCCTGAATGTTGTTACTTATAGAAACTCAGATTCAAATAAATATCAAGGGTAGCATTCGAGGGAAAATATCACAAAGTGATAGCTTGAAAGGATTTTTTAAACATGAAGGCTTGGCTCAACCTCTTGACTTGAGAATGCCAGTCTTATATCTTTGCCTAGAACAGTGATTAACCACCTTACCTGTATACTAGAATGACCTGGGAAAGCCAGCATTAGTCAGTGATCTGGGTCCTATGGCAAAGCAATTAAATTCACTCAAAATCTTAGTGATGGAGCTCAGGTATCAGAAATTTTACCAATTCTCTGGTTAAAAATATACAACCGGTTCCAATAAACAACGATGGTAGGCAGCACTAGCCCTAAATGTAGTTTGGTGGGGAATGACTGAAGACAACAGAACCTTCACATTTTCCTCCAATCAGCTTGATTTCTGGAGATGTTCTGCTCTGGTAGCAAGAGACACCAGAGTTAGAAATGATCAGATAAGTCTCCTAAGTATGCTTTATGGTAGGGCCAGTACTGAGCAACACACTAGTGGTTTATGTTTTCTCCTTTACCCTGATAAAACTTGATCTTTACCTGAAATAAACAGATGGCCAGATAATTCTCCAGCAAAGATGGGTTTATTCAGGATCAGCAAAGAATTGCAATGTGGGGTCTGTAACTATGGTGGGCAACATACAAGTTCCCCAACCTCACCCCATCCCACTCATGGCAAGGAAAGGAGAAAGTTTGAGTCTGTGGCTTTTCACTGGCTGAGTTCCTGCCAGCAAAGAAGAGTCTTTCTTCTTACCAAGAGTGGTTGGATTCTGCAATCCTCACAGCGTGTAAGAGCTGTATTTAATTGAAGTTTCTGTTTATTAATTTTTTACAGTCTCAAATTTCAGGACACTGTACACATTTCACTGGCTCTCTTTGCTTTCATATCCCCCCCAGTCATGTGGATAAAGTTACTGAGAGGACACAGTATATCTTACTTACCAGGCTCGGGGCAGTGACGATAAGAGCTATAGCCTGTGTTCGTTGCAGCCACATTTTGGAAGTAATTGTGTTTAATGCCGCCCATGTTTTAATAATAGGCAGGATATCATTATAAACGAAGTTCACTGTGGCTTTAAAATGACTCCCATATGCATGCTCTTGCCTCAGCCTACTTACTTAATCCTGGCAGACACTTATATGCCTGTATAGATCACTTATGGAAACCCCACGTTCTCATAAAGTTTCCTCTCCTGTGAGAAAGGCTTTAGGGCCCTTTTCCTAAACATCACATATGTTATCAGCGGGTTCACAGATAGGTCATCATCCCCTTTGACTTCAAGCTCTAAATGTAGTGATCTGTTTTTCATAACTCTTTGTATTCGAATGACTACACAGTGATCCCCCCATAATGGATGTTTAACAGGTGCATAAGATAAATGCATGCAAATGTCCTCTGCCTAATTTCCCTTGTAGATGGGCAGTTTTTCTCCATTAGAAAAAGGAAAGCCTGGTTATAGAATGGCAAGACTATGTAACAGATTCTTTTCTGCACTGTGTCATATTCCAGAATTTAGGAGAAATGAACAGTATAAATCCTTGAACATGAAAATTAGATAAGCTTCAGCTTCTAAATAAGCCAAAGCATGAAAATGACAGAACCTTAAACGTAGGCCTTGGGAGTGCTATATGTTGGGTGAAGATAGTTAACCTCAGAATATATGCCAGATTACTTGGACTAATTTAATATTTTTTAGTCCCTATATACACTGGAGACACTGGAGACATATTAAAATTAGGGATGTACACTGGAGACATATTAAAACTAGATGTCTAAATTGTAAATATGTTAAATGTATCTGTTTCCTCTAAAAAATGCTTTAATGTTTAACATTCAAATCCATGCACATGTTTTGGGATGTTCAGGATAATAAACAGAAGTACTAATAGAAATTAAGATAGATCAAGATAGATATTATCTCGATAGAGACAGTAGGACTCTATTTATTTATTGTCTTATTCATAGTTTCCCTTTAATATATTAAATTGGGAAGTAGCTAAGACTGATGGTCCAGCAATTAAGACTCTGAGCTCACAATACAGGGGTCTGGATTCCATCCTTGGTCAGGGAACTAGATCCCACATGCTGCAGCTAAGCGTTTGCATGCATCAACTAAGGCCTAGTGCAGTCAAATAAACAAATTATATATATAATAGACGGGGCTTCCCACGTAGCTCAGTCAGTAAAGAATCTGCCTTCAATGCAGGAGACCCAGGTTTGATTCCTGGGTCGGAAAGATCCCCTGGAGGAGATGGCAACCCACTCCAGTATTCTTGCCTAGAGAATCCCCATGGATTGAGAAGCCTGGCAGGCTGCAGTCCATGGGGTCCCAAGAGTCAGACACGACTTAGCGACTAAACCACACACACGTATAGATATATGTGTATGTGTGTGTATAAAATTGAACATCTCGGCAAATAATTATCTGTTGCTTTATTTGCTATGCCCACTTCAGTCTTACTCTACCTGTTTAACAAACATAATAAAAAATTTATTTTTCTCTTTTTTATGAAAAAAAGATCAATAAAGATTAAGTACAAGCTAAATAGATTGAATAACGAGATTTGACTCAGGCCAAATACTAGCTATGGAGAAAAGAAATGTTATATAGAGGATTGTATAATATAATAATGTTATTTCCAAATTCCCCCATAACATGATATTAATGATATTACTCTTGCTTAAATTCCCAACTAGAAGAAAAAAAAACAGATAAAAAACAACTATATGGTTATGGATTATGGTAAATGTGTTTTATTCCTGTGTGCCTATTTATAGAACGCTCTCTATTTTTTATAATAATCTTTTTAAACCAAATTCCTACAGAGAGAGAAACATTTCTTTGTATAGTAAAAACTGGTAGAAAGAACTCTTTTAGAACTGGTTTTAGAACTCTTACGGTTCTTAGAGAAAGCTTTATAATATAATACATGACTCTTTCTGTGCCTGTTTAAAAATATTTGGAGTAGTTTTGTTTTAAAGAGGTATCACACACCCCATTTAAAAATTTCATTTCACTAAGTTACACAAATTTATTCAGCAACTAACGGGATCAGGGATTGGAAAATATGAGAACGCAAACATCATCTTTCCTCCCGTAAATATGTATTCTATAGAGACAGACAATGGCAAGTAGTCAAGTTTATAAGTGAGATGATCGCATGTGGTGGTAAGAGTTATGACTAAAATAAAAGCATAGAATGATGAGCAGGAGATACTATTTTAGATAAGGTGGAGAGGAAAGTCCTTTTCAAGAAGGAAGGCATTTGGGCTGAAACTAGAATGTGGAAATGGAGCTAGCCAGGCAGAACTACAAAGAAGCTTGCTTTCAGGCAAGGGAACAGCAAGTGTAAGGGCCAGCAGGGAGCTGGTTCACTGCACAGATCATTGTTTATGATGTCTGTTTGAATTCCATTCGGAATAAAAAGAGAAGCGCTGCTATAATAATCAAAGCATGACCTACCTACGAGATCAGTCAGTACCTGTCCTGAGAACAGTGATGATTTGCATTTAATTGGCCACTTTAATTTTCATACCCTTTAATTCAGCAGACAATTTGCAATTTTGTGCCCAGCAAAATCTCCCTGACAAATGTAGCGTACAGATGAGAAGCTTCTGATTTATCATTCAAGTCATTCAGGGCCCAAATCACAATCTTTTTTTTTTTTTTCTTTCCCTCCCCAATAAAATAATTCACTGCACCGGCTGAGGGCCTTTCAGGATTTGGTTGTTCTTACAACTGTCCATTTTAACAAGATTTGACTGTCCCCCCATCTGCAACACATATTTTGTCAGGAGAACAATGCCAGTTGCACAGTGTCAAACAACACACCTGTGACAGTCAGGGAAGGAAACCATACCCCCAACAACTGCTGACAGGTCCTTTGTGCTGCTGTTAGAATTTTTCTTAAGAAAGATCGCTTTTTAGCATTAAAGCTGGAGATCCTATCTCATCAACTAGAATTAGAGACTCGTTTGTTGTTAGTTAAGAATGAGATGAGAATGTGTTTCAAAGGAATGGAAGTCTGAAAGAGAGGGAATGCAAATAACAACAGAAAGCTGCCTTCAGAAATTGTGGGCATACTGTCTCAGAAGGAAAAGGGAAAACAAGAGAAAATGAAGCACGTAACATTTTCATGCAGTTGCTGCAATTAAGTCATTATTGTCTGTACCCATTCAATGGTATTATGAATGCAGAGAATTATAGTGTTTTTCCTCCATCACAGGCGTGTTGTGACGTATAAATAATGAAAAGTGAAATGGTATCGAGCTACTTCCTAAAACATGTGAGCATCTGCATTTATACCTCAATCATTCTGAATGCTTCAATGAATGAAAAATAATTAAGGGATATCTAAAAAGTCATAGATTTATTACTTTCAAGGGCACATTCTCACTTGATGCAATGAATTACAAAGTTCTTCAATGCAGAGGTTATACAAAGTTTCAAAACTTAGAAGTGCTTGTAATTAAGAGGCCTAATTATGTGAAATATATCATAGAGCACTTACAGAAGTTAAATTTTCTGAAGTTTGTATATTTCCTTTATAACCTGTAAGTAAACGTTTATTTCAGGTATAATGTTTAAACAAATTTGGCTTTTTATTTGGAAACCTGTTGTTGTTCAGTTACTAAATCATGTCCAGCTCTTTGCAACCGCATGAACTGTAGCACGGCAGGCTTCCCTGTCCTTCACTGTCTCTCTCTGAGTTTGCTCAAACTCATGCCCATTGAGTCGGTGATGCCATCCAACCATCTTGTCCTCTGTCGCCCCTTTCTTCTCTTGCCCTCAATCTTTCCCAGCATCACGGTCTTTTCCAATGAGTCAGCTGTTCGCATTGGTGGCCAAAGTATCAGAGCTTCACCTTCAACATCAGTCACTCCCATGAATATTCAGGATTGATGTCCTTTAGGATTGACTTATTTGATCTCCTTGCTGTCCAAGGGACTCTCAAGAGTCTTCTCCAACACCACAGGTCAAAAGCACCAATTATTTGGCACTCAGCCCTTTTTATGGTCCAACTCTCACATCCATACATGACTACTGGAAAAACCATAGCTTTGACTAGACAGACTTTTGTTGGCAAAGTGAGGTCTCTGCTTTTTATTATTCTGTCTAGGTTTGTCATTGCTTTTCTTCCAAGGAACAAGGGTCTTTTAATTTTGTGGCTGCAGTCACTGTCTGCAGTGGTTTTGGAGCCCAAGAAACTGAAATCTGTCACTGTTTCCAATTTTCCCCCATCTATTTCCCATGAAGTGATAGGACCAGATGCCATGATCTTAGTTTTTCTGAATGTTGAGTTTTAAGCCAGCATTTTCAGTCTCCTATTTCACCTTCATCAAGAGGCTCTTTAGTTCCTTTTCATTTTCTGCCATTATTGTGATTTCCTTAGTATGGATATGTGCAACACCATACAAAAATAAACTCCAATGTCCATATTTCGCAATTTTGAAGTTCTCCAGTGTGAAAAGATCAAACACTACCAGTATATTGAGTGGCCACATTTCCAGAATTAAATTTAGGACAAATACTAGAGTTATAAATATTGGAATTTTGAGGACTGTAAAAATAAATTTTAAGGAGGATAGGCTTAGCTATTAATCGAGAGTATCCATCAATCCCCAGAACATATAATGGACACAAAGCAGTTTGGGGTGCTGACCCTCCAAACAGTAGAAAATTTGAGTATAATTCACAGTTGGCCCTTTTAATCTGAGGTTTCTTTCTATCCAAGGATTAAACCAGCCATGAATTGTGTAACTCAGAGATATTTATTATTGAAAAAATATCTGCAGTTGAGTGGACCTGTGCAGGTCAAAACTCAGTTGTTCATGTGTCAAATATATTTTAAGTTTTAGAGCTTTGACCTACACTTTCAAATTTTCAGTCAGCTTAATGCCCTTTCATAAATTCATGCTTTTCTCTAAACTGCTACTGCTAACTAACCTTCTCCTTTAACTCTGTCATCTGGTAAATTTCTCCTCATTCTTTAAGTACTAGCTTAAATAGCAACAATTTATATATGTTAAAATTAGTTTGTGTCTATTGAATGACTACTAAGTGTCAGTTGTTCAGTTCAGTCACTAGTCATGTCTGATTCTTTGCCACCCCATGGACTGCAGAATGCCAGGCTTAAAAGCAAATATAAACAAATGGGATCTAATTAAAATTAAAAGCTTCTGCACAACAAAGGAAACTATAAGCAAGGTGAAAAGACAACCCTCTGAATGGGAGAAAATAATAGCAAATGAAGCAACTGACAAACAACTAATCTCAAAAATATACAAGCAACTTGTACAGCTCAATTCCAGAAAAATAAACGACCCAATCAAAAAATGGGCCAAAGAACTAAATAGACATTTCTCCAAAGAAGACATACGGATGGCTAACAAACACATGAAAAGATGCTCAACGTCACTCATTATCAGAGAAATGCAAATCAAGACCACAATGAGNTCATGTTTGGGAGTTCGTGTAAAAAAATAAATAAATACAAAAAAATAAAATAAAATAAAATAAAGAAGAATAAGTAGAAACATAAAAAAAAAAAAAAAAAGAATGCCAGGCTTCCCTGTCCATCACCAACTCCCGGAACTTGCTCAAAATCATGTCCATCGAGTCAGTGATGCCATCCAACCATTTCATCCTCTGCGCCCCCTTCTCCTTCTGCCTTCAGTCTTTCCCAGCATCAGGGTCTTTTCCAATGAGTCAGTTCTTCATATCAGGTGGCCAAAGTATTGGAGTTTAAGCTTCAATACCAGTCCTTCCAATGAATATTCAGGACTGATTTCTTTTAGGATGGACTGGTTGGATCTCCTTGCAATCCAAAGAACTCTCAAGAGTCTTCCCCAACACCACAGTTCAAAAGCATCTATTCTTTGGTGCTCAGCTTTCTTTATGTTCCAACTCTCACATCCATACATGACTACTGGAAAAACCATAGCTTTCACTAGACAGAACTACAGAACTTTGTTAGTAAAGTAATGTCTCTGCTTTTTAATATGCTGTCTAGGTTGATCATAGTTTTTCTTCCAAGGAGTGAGTGACTTTTAATTTCATGGCTGCAGTCAACATCTGCAGTGATTTTGGAGCCCCCCAAATAAAGTCTGCCACTGTTTCCACTGTTTCCCCATCTATTTGCCATGAAGTGATGGGACCAGATGCCATGATCTTTGTTTTCTGAATGTTGAGTTTTAAACCAGCTTTTTCACTCTCCTTTTTCACTTTCATCAAGAGGCTCTTTAGTTCCTCTTCACTTTCTGCCATTAGGGTGATGTCATCTGCATATCTGAGGTTATTGATATTTCTCCTTGCAATCTTGATTCCAGCTTGTGCTTCTTCCAGCCTGGCATTTCGCATGTTGTACTCTGCCATCTTTTAGGATTTGTAACAGCTCAGCTGGAATTCCATCACCTCTACTACCTTTGTTCATAGTGAAACTTCCTAAGGCCCACTTGACTTTGTACTCCAAGATGTCTGGCTCTAGGTGAGTGATCACACCATTGTGGCTATGTGGGTCATTAAGATCTTTTTTATATAGTTCTTCTGTGTATTCTTACCACCTCTTCTTAATCTCTTCTGCTTCTGTTAGGTTTATACCATTTCTGTAAGTTAAATAAGCAGGGTGACAATATACAACATTGACATACTTCTTCCCCAATTTGGAACCAGTCCTTTGTTCCATGTCCTGTTCTGACCTGCATACAGATTTCTCAGGAGCCAGGTCAGGTGGTCTGGTATTCCCATCTCTTTAAGAATTTTTGACAGTTTATTGTGATCCACACAG
This sequence comes from Oreotragus oreotragus, assembly GCA_006410675.1. NCBI lineage: Eukaryota > Metazoa > Chordata > Mammalia > Artiodactyla > Bovidae > Oreotragus > Oreotragus oreotragus. The sequence continues at coordinate 637,482 of SJYX01023184.1, forward strand.
TCAAAGTCTTTAGTGTAGTCAATGAAGCAAAAGTAGATGTTTTCCTATAATTCTCTTGCTTCTTCTATGATCCAGTGGATGTTTGCAATTTGATCTCTAGTTCCTCTGCCTTTTCTAAATCCACTTGAATATCTGGGAGTTCATGGTTCACGTACTGTTGCAGCCTAGCGTGGAGAATTTTGAACATTACTTTGCTATCATATGAGATGAGTGCAGTTGTGCGGTAGTTTGGATATTCTTTGGCATTGCCTTTCTTTGAGACTGGAATGAAAACTGACCCTTTCCAGTCCTGTAGCCAGCGCTGTTTTCCAAATTTGTTGGCATACTAAATGCAGCACTTTCACAGCATCATCTTTTAGGATTTGTAATAGCTCAGCTGGAATTCCATCACCTCCACTAGCTTTGTTCATAGGGAAACTTCCTAAGGCCCACTTGACTTTGTACTCCAAGATGTCTGGCTCTAGGTGAGTGATTTACACCATTGTGGCTATCTGGGTCATTAAGATCTTTTTTTGTGTAGTTCTTCTGTGTATTCTTACCACCTCTTCTTAATCTCTTCTGCTTCTGTTAGGTCCATACCATTTCTGTCCTTTATTGTGCCCACATCTGCATGAAAGTGCTGTCAGGTATCAACACTTTCCAAACGTTTTCTCATTTATTATTCTATGTTACTTCTGCAGGAAGAAAACTCCATCAGTTGTTTCATGCAAGTGCTCTCAAAGTATCTGTGATGAAGAACAAGTTTATTTCCAGTCCATCACTGACAATAACTTTTATAAACTATAACGTACTCAATCGCTATGTCTGACTCTTTGCAATCCCCTGGACTGTAGCCTGCCAGGCTCCTTTGCCTATATGGAATTCTCCAAGCAAGAATACTAGAGTGAGTTACCATTTCCATCTCCAGGGGATGTTCCTGACTCAGGGATTGAACCCATGTCTCCTGCTTGGCAGGCAGATTCTTTACCACTGAGCCAGCGGGGAAGACATTAAACTATAATAAAAGGAAATAACAACATGAAAAAAAGCTATAAAAATACATGTTCCGATTTATATATAATTACACTGAACAAATATGAAGGTCTCTATCAATCTGCTTTACAGGTTTCAGAGTCTACCTTTCTGTGCTTTCTCAGTGCTAACTGAGGCCACCGATTTCTTGGACCAGCTCAGATGCATGGACGTCAGAGCAGTAGATTCAGCAACATATTCTCAAGTATCAGGTCAAGTTTTGATGCCATGGTTTTGTTCTGAACCCTGAGGCAATAAGACTTCCTTTCACACTTCAGAAATTTTGACCGAACTGCCAGTCGGTCCCAGAGACACCATTTCCAGGCTTGACATTTTCCCTGTCCCACGCTAGCCTTTCTCTGTGTGAAGGACAGTGAGGACGTTAGTTAAGCAATTCTGAAGGAAACCTACCCACCAGGGTGTGGTCTCCTATAACTCAAAAGAACAAAGTAGAGCTCTGTCCTGTAGCTGAGGTATGCGATCTTCGATAAGCCACAGACGAGGCATCAGGTTCTCCTGCTGGGGTGTTCTCTGGAGCGAGCCGTCTGCCAGCCGCTGTCTCTAGCATTCCCCATGACCTCAGTTACAGATTTCCTGTAAACAGTTGCCTGAAGGAGAACACCCACAACTCTGAGACGAAACAATAATCTTAAGCACTGGAAAGATTTTAAAAATGAACTTTTCTCCCAGAGACAAGCAAATCCGGAGAGACCTGGTACTCAATTTACATTTCCAAATACAACAAATGACTTGGACCTGAAACATCTGCATTCGGGTCATTTCCCTGTCCTCAGGATACTGTGAGGGATCTAGTTTCACAATTTCGTCACTAAAAAGCCCATTGTGGTGTGTGGATTAACCCCCACCCCCGCCCAAATAAATGGGTGCTCTATCTCTAAGGTAAATACAAGTGCTTAAAATTTAGAAGAAAGAAATATTTAACGTCATCTACTGTTTGTTTTTTTCTAACCTCACTAACAGTTTTTTTTTTTAATCTGTTTTTTTTTTTTTTGGTGTTCTCTGGAGCGAGCCGTCTGCCAGCCGCTGTCTCTAGCATTCCCCATGACCTCAGTTACAGATTTCCTGTAAACAGTTGCCTGAAGGAGAACACCCACAACTCTGAGACGAAACAATAATCTTAAGCACTGGAAAGATTTTAAAAATGAACTTTTCTCCCAGAGACAAGCAAATCCGGAGAGACCTGGTACTCAATTTACATTTCCAAATACAACAAATGACTTGGACCTGAAACATCTGCATTCGGGTCATTTCCCTGTCCTCAGGATACTGTGAGGGATCTAGTTTCACAATTTCGTCACTAAAAAGCCCATTGTGGTGTGTGGATTAACCCCCACCCCCGCCCAAATAAATGGGTGCTCTATCTCTAAGGTAAATACAAGTGCTTAAAATTTAGAAGAAAGAAATATTTAACGTCATCTACTGTTTGTTTTTTTCTAACCTCACTAACAGTTTTTTTTTTTAATCTGTTTTTTTTTTTTTAAGGTTTAAAAAAGTGTTGTTTCCGCCAGAGTCATTTTAATACAGAAATTAACACACACAAACTGTTAACTTCAGAATCTAATAATTTGCTGTAAATATCCATCCATTGCTTCCTTCCCTTGAAACAGCCAAAACCTAAACTAAACGACTGGAATATATTCCTGACACATGGAAACGCGTGGCAGGGGAGTGAGTCATTGTTATTTACACAACTAATTATTGTCACAGGAGAAAGAGTAGGTGAGCAGATGCCCCTGTGAGTGAGTCACCTGAGCTGGTCATCGTTTGGGCCTGAGCACATCTCCTGACTGCCGCACCCACCTGTACAACTCAGGGCATGCAGAGCCGCCCTTCAGTGGAAGACCCATACATGCTGGCAACCTCCCCAGTCATGACATATTTGTAAACAGTGATGGAAGAGGAAGCTTTATTCTGAAGTCAGCTTCAAGAAGACTTATACTGGCAGCAAATGATCCTGCTGTGTGCCTGTGTGTGCTCAGTCATGTCTGACTCATTACAGCTGTATGGACTCTACATCTCAAGGCTCCTCTGCCCATGAAGTTTTTAAGGTAAGGGTACTGGAGTGGGTTGCCATTTCCTCCTCCAGGGATCTTCCTGACCCAGGAATCAAGCTCACATCTCCTGTGTCTCCTTCAGGGCAGGCAGAGTCTCTGCCTCGGAGCCATCAGGGAACCGCCTCTATAACTGGGTATCTCACTTTTAAATGTGATTCTGTAACATTTAGAAGTGAGGTACCATTTTCACCTAGACAGACCACCAACATAATAGTTTTAACATGTTCTAGAATTTTCTTCAGCTACCCCAAACACAGCATCTTGGCGTACTGAAGATTTTAAAATGAAGGAGTTTGAGCAGACAGAAGCAGGAGGGTCATTGTGACCTTCCTCACTACTTCTTCCTGAAATGAGTCATAAAAACCTCACCAGAGAGAAGCTCTTTAATCCCCCGAGGAAAGGCACATCCTTGTCTCCAAAAAGAGCAGGACTCTGAGAAGAATCTGGACAGACAGGCCTTGCTAAAGGTCTCCAGTTTTCTGTACTTACCTTATACTCTTTAACCTATCATATTCCTCCACAACTGCTGTTGATGAAGATAACCAATAAACAATCAATAATAAGGCTAGAGAAGACTTTTATTTGAGCCAATGTGAGGACTAGCCCAGAAGCCCACTTTCCAGGTCACTCTGAGAAACTTCTCCAGAGAAACAGGGTTTTCAGCAGTTTTATATCTTGTCAGACTAAAGAACAATAAACAAGTCACAGTTACATTTCTTCAAGGTTTCAAAAAAAAAAAAAAGGAACAGTCCAGCATGTACACAGTGAGTCATTTGGCCTTGACACCTGGTAAGAGAGTCTTATTGTCAAAGGAGTTACCAGTATCAGTGTCCAAGAAGAGAAACATTGAATCTTTATTTTTAACATGAACATTTTTACTTTTGGTTGCATGTATTTTTCCCTAATAATTAAAGCAGATGTACAATGGATGTTCGATAGTCCACAAACAGGCTATTCTAGTCAGAGTAAAATTCAAGTAAATCCAAGTATAAGCTAGAATGACTTCCCCCGTACCTCAATATGTGAACATTTCTTTTATCACTTTCCACTCTTTATCAAACCTAGCATAAACATTCATGCCTGGTTCTGTGGGTCATTTCCTATGAAGTCTTCTGTGTCACATAAAGCATATTATTTCTGTGCTTTTCTCCTGTTAATCTGTCTTTGTCAGTTTCATTTTCAGACCCAGCCAGAGACTCTAGAGGTTCAAAGAAATGTTTTTCCTTCCCTACACCTGATTATGGCCAAGATATTAGTCTCAACTTCTCCTTTTCTTCTTTTCTTTTCAAACTACTATCTTGTGAGACTTAATAATTCCCTTTATCCACTATCATGTCATCTCTCAGTGACCCAGGATGAATTTCCCAAATTGAGAAATGTCCTTTTTTTTTTTTTTCCTTTTTTCTCATCTGTTTTGTGTCTTTTCCCATTCCAGTACTTAATAAATATTTTCCAAAATCCAGTGGAAAGTAGTGGGGGCGGGGGCAGGGAGGAACTGATGAAGTCAATTCTGTTTCTTATTAGCAATTCTCATAAAGAACAATGGAAACCAATAGCTAAAATGAGATTTTTCTCTGCATCGCCTTCAGGACATTAGCATGGAGACTCAAGAGCTATCTCTGCAGTGATAAGTGAGCCAGTAGTTTAAAATTGTCCTGAGGCAGTTTTCAATGTTCTGACTTCTTTCTTTGCAAGTAATTCTCTTCTCTATAGATACAGTTAGTATTTATCTCACATTTACCCCTCTTCTGGGAGAGTGTATCTTCATGCTTGGGTAACAAAGACTTAGTATTTCTTTTAAGCTTTAATCAAGACCTCAAAAGCGTGTAATCTACGTATTATATTAGTTTGGACTTTTTCATAGTAAGTAACCCAAGTCTATGCCCCAACCAGTAACACTGAAAAAGCTGAAGTTGAACGGTTCTATGAAGACCTACAAGACCTTTTAGAACTAACACCCCCAAAAAGATGTCCTTTTCATTATAGGAGACTGGAATGCAAAAGTAGGAAGTCAAGAAACACCTGGAGTAACAGGCTAATTTGGCCTTGGAATGCAGAATGAAGCAGGGCTAAGACTAATAGAGTTTTGCCAAGAAAATGCACTGGTCACAGCAAACACCCTCTTCCAACAACACAAGAGAAGACTCTACACATGGACATCACCAGGTGGTCAACACCGAAATCAGATTGATTATAGTCTTTGCAGCCAAAGATGGAGAAGCTATATACAGTCAACAAAAACAAGACCAGGAGCTGACTGTGGCTCAGATCATGAACTCCTTATTACGAAATTCAGACTCAAATTGAAGAAAGTAGGGAAAAACGCTAGACCATTCAGGTATGACCTAAATCAAATCCCTTATGATTATACAGTGGAAGTGAGAAATAGATTTAAGGGACTAGATCTGATAGATAGAGTGCTTGATGAACTGTGGAATGAGGTTCATGACATTGTACAGGAGACAGGGATCAAGACCATCCCCATGGAAAAGAAATGCAAAAAAGCAAAATGGCTGTCTGCGGAGGCCTTACAAATAGCTGTGAAAAGAAGAGAAGCAAAAAGCAAAGCAGAAAAGGAAAAATATAAGCATCTGAATGCAGAGTTCCAAAGAATAGCAAGAAGAGATAAGAAAGCCTTCTTCAGCAATCAATGCAAAGAAATAGAGGGAAAGGAACAGAAT
>SJYX01023184.1:658334-687938 GCA_006410675.1 Oreotragus oreotragus
TTCTGACTGGTGTGAAGTGGTATCTCATTGTGGTCTTGATTTGCATTTCTCTGATAATGAGTGACGTTGAGCATCTTTTCATGTGTTTGTTAGCCATCCGTATGTCTTCTTTGGAGAAATGTCTATTTAGTTCTTTGGCCCATTTTTTGATTGGGTCGTTTATTTTTCTGGAATTGAGCTGTATAAGTTGCTTGTATATTTTTGAGATTAGTTGTTTGTCAGTTGCTTCATTTGCTATTATTTTCTCCAAGACTCTCACTCTTATAGTGTATAGTTTCCTTATAGAGATCAGAACTACCCATTTATTTGGAATAAAATTGTGGTGTGAAACAGATGTTCGGTCTTATGGCTAATAGGGGGAGATGGAGAGAGACAGTCCTCAAATAATGAAATATTAATATAAAATTACAGACTGTGCTACTTGATATAAAAGAAAAATAGATGACACTGGATATGGAAGTAGGGGTGCTACTGACCTTGGAAGGAGGCCAATGGAAGCTTCCATGTGGAGTGATGTGTATGCTAAGGCTTGAAGGAGGGGAGTGGTAACTCAGAGCAGAATTGGAAAAGGTAAAGCATGCAGCATGCTTGTATGATAGTCTCAGATGAGTTGACATGAGAGTTGCTCAGCTGTGCCCGACTTTTTGTGACCCCATGGACTACAGAGTCCATGGAATTCTCCAGGCCAGAATATTGGAGTGGGTAGCCTTTCCCTTCTCCAGGGGATCTTCCCAACCCAGGCATCAAACCCAGGTCTCCCGCATTGCAGGCGGATTCTTTACCAGCTGAGCCATCTCAAGCAAAGAAGAAAAGAACAAAGGCCTTGAGGAGACACAGAACTTAACAGTTTTGAGAGATCTTTTAATAGTAAAAAGTGAAAGTGGATGGTAGAGACCAAGAAGAATAGTAAAAGATTACATGAGGAACAAGCTAAGGGTCACACTGGCTAGGATTTTGCATCCATGTTAAACGTGTTGGACATCATCTCAAGAGCTATTAGAGGCTATTGAATGGTTTTATACAGGTCATGATAACAAGATTTATGTTTCTGAATAACTCTGGCTGCCACAGAAACAATGGCTTGTAAGAAGGTAACAGGTATGAAGCTAGCGAGATAGACTGTTTCTTATCCAGGCAAGCATGGTGGTAACCTGAACCAAGACAGAGATATATACAGAGAGAAAAAGGGATAAATTTGAGAGATGTGTAAAACTGGCAGGAATTTGTGAAAAATAGAATGTGAGGATAAGCGAGAGGAAAGTGTCCAGAATGGGTCCTCAAATGTTCTTTAACAAATTTGATTATTAGGTCAAAGCCTTTATGAAAGAACTACAGTTCAATTCAGTCTCTCAGTCGTGTACGACTCTTTGTGACCTCATGGACTGCAGCACGCCAGGCTTCCCCATCCATCACCAACTCCTAGAGCCTGCTCAAACTCATGTCCATCCAGTCGGTGATGCCATTCAACCATCTCATCCTCTGTCATCCCCTTCTCCTCCCACCTTCAATCTTTCCCAGAATCAGAGTCTTTTCAAATGAATCGGTTCTTCACATCAGGTAGCCAAAGTCCTGGAGTTTCAGCTTTAGCATCAGTCCTTCAAATGAGTATTCAGGACTGATTTCCTTTAGGATTGACTGGTTGGATCTCCTTGCAGTCCAAGGGACCCTCAAGAGTCTTCTCCAACATCACAGTTCAAAAGCATCAATTGTTTGGTGCTCAGCTTTCTTTATAGTCCAACTCTCACATCCATACATGACTCCTGGAAAAACCATAGCTTTGACTAGATGGACCTTTGTTGGTAAAGTAGTGTCTCTGCTTTTTAATATGCCATCAAGGTTGGTCATACCTTTTCTTCCGAGGAGCAAGCGTCTTTTAATTTCATGGCTGCAGTCACCATCTGCAGTGATTTCGGAGCCCCCAAAAATAAAGTCTGTCACTGTTTCCACTGTTTCCCCATCTATTTGCCATGAAGTGATGGGACCGGATGCCGTGATCTTAGTTGAAAAGAAGCAACACCATTTTAAATTAATTTTTGCCTGCACCGGGTCCTCATTGTGGTGTACGGGCCCTTAGTGGCTGCGTGTGCACAGTGCTCTGGTTGCAGTGGGCCAGGGCTGCTCTCTGGTTATGATTGCAGGCTTATTGCAGTGGCTTCTTTTGTAGCAAAGCTTTGGCTCCAGGACACTTGGGCTTCAGTGGTTATGGCACAGGGGCTTAGTTGCCCCCTTCGCATGTGGGATCTTAGTTTCCAGGCCAGGGATTGAACCTGTGTCCCCTGCACTAGCAGGCGAATTCTTAACCACTGGGCCATCCGGTAAGTCCCACTGTGCAACTGTATGAGGCTTTTAATGAGACAAGAGTTATTGGCAGAATGTCCAAGTTTAGAGAAAGGAATGGCATATGTATCATTTGACATGCCTCTTCAACATGAATTTTATTTTATTGCATTTTTTTCCCTGTGGGGTAAGACCACTTAAGATGGGGCCTACCCTTTTAACACATTTTAAAGTATGCAGTGTCATTAACTATATACACTAAGTTGGGCAGAAAAAGAAAAAAACCAATCCTGAAATTCATATGAAACCATAAAAGATCATGAATAGCTAAAGTAATCCTGAGAAAGAAGAACAAAGTTGGGAGTATCACATCCTATTTCAAGATACATTACAAAGCTGCAGTAATTGAAAATAGTATGGTACTGATGTAAAAATAGATATAACAGGACCATGGAACAGAAGAGAGAGACCAGAAATAGACCTATGTATATACAGCTAGCTCATCTTCAACATGGAAGCCAAGAATACATATGGAGAAATGATATAGAATAGTACACAGTCAACAGATGGTGTTGGGAAAACCGGATATCCACTTGCCAAAAAAATGATGTGACTTTTAGACTAGACACCCAGACAATTGAGTCACAAAGTAGAGATGTACAGAGTTCTGCCCCTTTGATGAGAGATCTAAGCATAGGAAATATAAGGATCTTTGGAGAACAGAGAGTGGTGGTCTTGCTGAATAAGGAGGGGAGAAAATAGAATGAGCCTTGAAGATGATTTCTTTTTTAATGTAACATTTAGCAAAAGTGGACATTGCATTTAATCCAGGAGGTATTGAATGAAATGTGTCATATTCTCTAGGAAAACTGATTGAAGGTTTTAGGATTCCTTGACTCTTCCCCTCAATACTTTTTTTTTTTAGTTTATTTATCTTTTATTTTTGGCTGTGCTGCGTCTTTGTTGCTGCGTGAAGGCTTTCTTTAGCTGTGGTGAGCAGGGCTACTCTCCATTTGTGGTGCATGAGTGGCCTCTCTTGTTGTAGGGCTAGGGTGCAGCTCAGAGTTGTAGCCCATGGACTTTGTTGTCCCGAGGCATGTGGATCTTCCTGGATGAAGGATTAAACCCATGTCCCCTGCATTGCCCGGTGGATTCTTTCTCTCTGAGACCAGGGAAGCCTTTTCTCTACCTCAATTTTTTTTTCACCTGAGTTGTAGCTATACTACCCTTTTCTAAAAAGGAAATACTCTAGTTCCCCTTTTCTGCTCCATTTCCTGATAGAAGGAAAATTAATCAAAAATCTTAATTCTTATATTCGAAAGAAAATAAGCATGTCAACTTTCTAATATGTAATATTACTTTAATATTAATAACCCACAGTTTTATTTTAAAGCTTTCAAACAGAGTTTTCTTTGCAATGCATCTTAATTTTGAGATGTCATAGACTTTTGAAAAGCTGATAAAATGATAGACCCTTGTCTCAGAAGAAAGTGAATAATCCCACCTTTGCAATTTTGTAACCATTAGGCTCAGGGATCCCCTGAAATCCATCATCCAACATAGATTCCCTAGACGTGGGAGATTAAGCCCTCCTTCTCTAAAGGAGCATAGATGGAGTGTTTTGCTCTTCTTGCCTTAACTTTAAAGATTGCTTTGGTTTTGGATACATTAGGTATTTTTCTAAGGACTTGAATCCCTAATATTTTATGTAAGTTTTGTTTAAGAACCCATGGCTTTTAATGATAATATATTTTGAGATTCTTCATCCCACTGAGCTTCTCCACAAATAACAAGATGGAATATCAAAGAAGTTTTGAAGACAAAAAAAAGCAAACCTGGATTTCACAATATCTCTCTCTAGAGAATAATTTTCAGCCTAATGAATTTTCCCTTTGGCAACCAAATTATTTGTTCCTTGTGCACAAACATATTTATTTGATTTTTCCTTATTCTTTTCCCCTGGAGGAGTACATGGAAACTAAGCCGCCCACAAAGTATGAGAAATCTTTTCTAGACCTTTATCTAAAACAACAGATTGTAAACAGAGTAATATAAGACATGCAAAATTAATGTCTCTGCTTTTCGAATAATTTTTTAATAGCAACATTTCTTCATTCTGAGAGTCGCTTGCTGAGACTGCAAAACCACGAGATTTTATTGTGGTTTTTAGCTCTTGGCGTTCCATTTTATAGCAATATATTGAATATATGTGGGCTCTCTAACTGCAGTGTTACAGTCGACATAGAAGTTTCTTCAAGATAAGCATCTCATCAGAAATGCTTTATTCAGGGCTAGACCTGTTCTGGTCATTGGTCCCAGGACCCTGAATAAAGGAGGATTCTATTACCATGACCTCCGTCTGGCGCACGGCAAATCCTCACTATGTAATTGCTGCCACTCACCAACCCAAGTGTGACTTCGTGATGGTAGAATATCTAACTCAGAATCGCAGCAGAGGCCCTGCTCTCTTGCAATGGGAAGAGGGCACTCAGAGAAGCATCAAGTTGGTGAGACTGGCTTGCTTTATTAAAACATTTCCTTAAGAGAGATAGACTTGTATTTGATATGAAAATGAAAACCACAAGATTTCCCAGGGTCAGTCTATGCAAAAGGGAGGGGAGGGGTATTAGAGTTGACAAACAGAGGCCTTGAGAGAACAGCAATGCAAACAGAGATTCACGGGGCCAAAGAGAAAGTAAAACAAGCTGGAAACGGTGCTCTTGACCAAATGCAAGGAACGCTGCCAATGTTTAATTTTCTCACCTAAGTATGATAACCCAAACAGAGACTGAAAACCTCTTCAGTTTTGCTTAAATACATGTTTTGGAAATAATACAAGAGGAGCGTAAACAAAGTTGTTTCTTTTTTTTGAAAGCCTTTAGATTGTTCAAGATAAGTGCAGCATTAATGCAAATGCCTGTAGTAAGAATCCAGTATAAATCCAGCAACATTGTTTTCTTCGGTTAGCTCTGAGAGCTATGGCAAGGTGGCCCCAAGAATTTGAATACAGAGGCCTTTTTGAGACCAACACATAGTAGATCCAAGCATAGATGGGCAAGGTCACCTAAAGCACCCCTCTGCTTCCAGGTTCATGAGGAGGATGGGGAGGAAGGAGAGGGAGATACCTACAGGAAACAGTGGCTTTTTCTTTTTAAAAATTTTGTCGAGGATTAAAACAGAAATTAATGTTCTCACCATTCTCAGTTCAGTCCAGTCGCTCAGTCGTGTCCGACTCTTTGTGACCCCATGAATCGCAGCACGCCAGGCCTCCCTGTCCATCACCAACACCTGGAGTTCACTCAGACTCACGTCCATCGAGTCAGTGATGCCATCCAGCCATCTCATCCTCTGTCATCCCCCTCTTCTCCTCCCCCCAATCCCTCCCAGCATCAGAGTCTTTTCAAATGAGTCACCTCTTTAGTACTGGAGTTTGAGCTTTAGCATCATTCCTTCCAGAGAACACCCAAGGCTGATCTCCTTCAGCGTGGACTGGTTGGATCTCCTTGCAGTCCAAGGGACTCTCAAGAGTCTTCTCCAACACCACAGTTCAAAAGCATCAGTTCTTTGGCACTCAGCTTTCTTCACAGTCCAACTCTCACATCCATACATGACCACTGGAAAAACCATAGCCTTGACTAGATGGACCTTTGTTGGCAAAGTAATGTCTCTGCTTTTGAATANCTTCTCCAACACCACAGTTCAAAAGCATCAGTTCTTTGGCACTCAGCTTTCTTCACAGTCCAACTCTCACATCCATACATGACCACTGGAAAAACCATAGCCTTGACTAGATGGACCTTTGTTGGCAAAGTAATGTCTCTGCTTTTGAATATGCTATCTAAGTTGGTCATAACTTTCCAAAGAGTAAGCATCTTTTAATTTCATGGCTGCAGTCACCATCTGCAGTGATGTTGGAGCCCAAAATATAAAGTCTGACACTGTTTCCGCTGTTTCCCCATCTATTTCCCATGAAGTGATGGGACCAGATGCCATGATATTAGTTTTCTGAACTCACCATTCTAAAGGCTACAGATTCAAGCTCAAGGATTAGCAGGATTGGTTCCTTTTGAAGGGCTGAGAGGGAACATCTTTTCCATGCCTCTCTTGCATCTTGGGATGGCTGCCGGCAATCCTTGCCATTGCTGCAGAATTCCAATCTCCTGCCATTACCTGGCGGTCTTTCTTTTGCACATCTGTGTCTTTACAGGGCACTCCCCTATCTTTATCTGTCTCCTTGTCTCTTTTATAAGGACACTAGTTATAGTGGATAAAGGGTCCATCCTCCTCCAGCAGGACCTCATCTAACTAATTATATCTGCAATGACTTATTTCCAAATGAGGTCCCATTCTAAGGTTCTGGAAAGGACATGAACTGAGAGGGGCAGGGGATACTATTCAATCCAATATACTCCCCTTCATTCTCAGTTTAAAATAGGCTGCACTGTAGTTTTGGAAGTGTGTCTATAAATTTCCCTGGTAGCTAAGTGGTAAAGAATCTGCCTGCCACTGTAGGAGACTTGATTTCAATCCCTGATTCCAGAAGATCCCTTGGAGAAGGAAATGGCAATCCACTCCAATAATCTTGTCTGGGACATCTCATGGACAGAGGAGCCTGGCAAGCTATAGTTCAAGGGGCCACAAAAGAGGTGGACAAGCAACAAAAATCTACAAACTTAGTTGCGGGTGTGTGTGCTCAGTTGCTGAGTCATATCTGACCCTTCGCAACCTCATGGACTATAGCCCCCCAGGCTCCTCTGTCTATTAAATTTCCCAGGCAAGAATACTAGAGTATGTTGCCATTTCCTATTCCAGGGGATCTTTCCAACCCAGGGAGCAAACTCACATCTTTGTTTCATGCATTGGAAGGCAGTTTCTTTATCACTGAGCCACCTGGGAATCCCATAAACTTAGTCATAAGTTGCTTATTACTGTCCAGTGGTGAGCAGGACACTTCATTAAACCACATTCCAATCACTATACTCAGTTCTGGGTACATCATCCATGAGAGGGAATGTAGCTGAACCATGATTATGAAGATTTTAGAAATGATGTTTTATGGGTAATAACTGGGGGTTGTGCCGTTGAAGAAGAGACTTGGGATGCCATCACATCCTTCTGCAAGAGGACTGTCCCTTCAAAGGAGAGACAGTAAGGAGGATCAGATGGTAAATTACATAGATCACAAGTATGTTCTCTTGCGTGTGTGAAGCCTGGTTCTGCATTTTGGGTGTGTGGGAATGGGGCTATCCTTTCACATTAAACCAGATCCAACTTCCATCTCTCAAAGGACAGGGAATACTGAGTTTATACACTAATGTGATTACAAAGATTATGAAGCCACTGATAAGACTTAGGGAAAAAAACAAAAAAGACAGAAAAAGGCAGAGACCTATAATATTAATAATAACTAACATGTGCTGAGAACTGAGTGTGTGTAGTGCTTAACAGCTTTCAAAAGTTTCACATACATGATTTCGTATAATCTCATAAGAACTTTTCCTTCCTACCCCAATATTGTCCCTCCTTCCTCCCCTCTCCCCCCCCTCCCCATTGGTAACCATTAGTTTGTTCTCTATATCTGTGAGTCTGCTTCTTTTTTGTTTTATTCACTAGTTTGTTGTTGTTTAGAGATTCTACATATGTGATATCATACAGTATTTGTCTTTCTCTGTCTGACATTTCATGTACCATCAGTTCAGTTCAGTTCAGTTCAGTCGCTCAGTTGTGTCCGACTCTTTGCGACCCCACGTATCATGGCACGCCAGGCCTCCCTGTCCATCACCATCTCCCAGAGTTCACTCAGATTCACGTCCATCGAGTCAGTGATGCCATCCAGCCATCTCATCCTCTGTCATCCCCTTCTCCTCCTGCCCCCAATCCCTCCCAGCATCAGAGTCTTTTCCAATGAGTCAACTCTTCGCATGAGGTGTGAATCAAAAAATAAGTGCTAATGTAAAGTGTGAAAATTTGAGGACTGCAAAAATAGACTTTTGACTTTATTGGTTCATGCTTGACAGTTTAATGTTTTAAAGTTCTTAAATATGTGTCTTGATAAAGATAAACCAATTGAAAGATATTAGTTTTATATCACCTACAGGCATATTTAAATTTAAGACATTAAAATTTGACTGTTTTCAAACCATGCGTAATGGGAAAACACAGTTTTTAGATATCTATGCAAACCTGATTTTTAAGATGATGGAGAAGGACATTCTCCTTTTATGGAGGCGTTGACAGTATTATGTTTCAAAGAGGTGTAGACACAGGATAGTATGATTCTTTAGGCGCCATTTTTGTAATGATCTATTACAAGTGTTTTATGTCATATGGAGAGTGAAAGTTATATACATAGAGAATATATTACACTTGTACTTTTTTATTTATTCCCAAAATTAATACACTGAGGTGTATTGGTACAACTTGAATATCAGAGTATATTTTTAAGAATATCTGCCCTGTTTTATCAAAGCAAGTCTAATTTTGAGCAGTTCTTTCCAAGGTATTATACTTACATGGGATTCATTCATTTGGTAAATGTTGAGTTTTTTCTGTTTTGCAGATACTTAGCATTAAAAATGAGTTAGGCATGCCCCATCCTCGAGGAAAATCATTACCAAAGCTATTGGTCACCAATATGATTGTCATTCATGCTGACATAAAAGTCATTGGTAATATATTAAATGCTCACTTGAACTTCCAGGGAACTGTAAAAGTTAAAAGTGTAGTCCAGATAAAATTAGGTTTTGGGAAAAGGTCTTCACTCCCTTTTTATCTAGTTGTCGTTTATATTTTAGTTAGTTTGACTCCAGCTGTAATGGAAAAGTTAAATGTCCCAGGAAGTTAGTGTTGGGCATAGTATATGTAGAAAAACTTTTCCTTGATGTTAAGAATTTTGAATACTCTAAAAAATAAAGCCTTGAATCTTGATTGCATTAAAAAAATTTAATTGTATTTCTAATGCTTCTTCAGTGAACTAGTACATTTTAAAACTTTAAGATTTTGGTAAAGACTTTTAGTTTTGTGACTATTTGGAACTGGCTAAAAATACCAATTTGTTATAAAGTTTATAGCAGTTCATGTTACTTTGGGATGATTAACCTTTGAAGAAGTTTTTAAAGTTCAACTTTCACTATTACAGTCTTAAAATACTATCGTGAAGGATTTAAATGTCTATTTCATGTGTTTGGCATTTTAAACTCTAATTTTCAATTAAATACTCATGCTTAAGTTTTAATCTTATATGTAAATGTGAATGTATTGACTATGTGACAGGTAGTAGATTCTTCCCCCTTCGTGTAATGACATTTATTAATTGAGAGAGTTGGTATGGAAGGAACTTACAGATGGAACTTCCATATATTTTAACAAGTCCTTTTTGTTTAAATGCTAAATCCATCTTTGAATATGTGTGGAATCAAGAAGCTAAGACATTGTAAGGCATCTGAGATTTGAAGCATATAAAAAATAAATTAGTGAAAGCATTCTGTAAATTATAGAAAAACAGATAAATTTAAGGCCTTGTCACATAGGGTGGCAAAGAGTTGGACATAACTGAGTGACTAACACAGTGACTAATTTAAGGCCTTGTTACTGATAAGGATCAGCTATGGCAAATGCTTCAGAGAGATCAAGAAGTTTCTAGTAGGATTAAAACCCTTTGACTTGCTTGGATTTGGGAATATTTAACATCAAGTAAAGAGCTCTCCCTGGAGATTTCAAGGAATTGTGCTTTCATATATGGCTGGTGGATGTGGTATCATTTGGATTTTGAAGGATTTCATAAATTTGAAAACATACATTCCAGTTTTCAACATATATACTGTAGTAGGGGCCAGCTTTTCTTTGAAGGTTCAGATACTATTATGGCTTTGTGGGCTATGAGGCAAAATTTAGGATACCAAATAGGTATTTAAATAATAAGAGAACAAATTTCCATGCATTTGAGTTGAAAGAATTAAAAATGCAGGATAGTACTCTATTTTTGTAATATAACTTTACTAATGAGGAGAATGAAAATCTTTTTTTTGGGATATTTCAGTCACTGAGTCATGTCCGATTCTTTGTGACCCCATGAACCACAGCACGCCAGGCCTCCCTGTCCATCACCAACTCCCGGAGTCCACTCAAACCCATAGCATTTACCCAGCTGGAGTTTAAACTAACTTAGTGTTCCCAATCATCAAATCAGTTGTAAATGTACATGTATAAAACTTATTCTTAGCTTGTAGGTAGTACAAAAACAGTGCTTGGAATTTGACTTGTATGCTGTAGTTAGTTGACCCTTGTCTTAGAGAAATTTTTGCGTATACAGATATGTACAACCTGAGGTCTATAAACGCCCACATGAATAGTCCTCTGTAGCATAATTTTTGGTGGGAATATCAGGAAGCATAATAGTATATATAATGTGATGCCATTTATATAAATTAAGAAGATAAAATAGTGCTAAAGATTGTTCAGATATCAGTTCAGTTCAGTCGCTCAGTTGTGTCCGACTCTTTGCGACCCCATGAATCGCAGCACGCCAGGCCTCCCTGTCCATCACCAACTCCCGGAGTTCACTCAGATTCACGTCCATTGAGTCTGTGACGCCATCCAGCCATCTCATCCTTCTCCCCATTGGTAACCATTAGTTTGTTCTCTATATCTGTGAGTCTGCTTCTTTTTTGTTTTATTCACTAGTTTGTTGTTGTTTAGAGATTCTACATATGTGATATCATACAGTATTTGTCTTTCTCTGTCTGACATTTCATGTACCATCAGTTCAGTTCAGTTCAGTTCAGTCGCTCAGTTGTGTCCGACTCTTTGCGACCCCACGTATCATGGCACGCCAGGCCTCCCTGTCCATCACCATCTCCCAGAGTTCACTCAGATTCACGTCCATCGAGTCAGTGATGCCATCCAGCCATCTCATCCTCTGTCATCCCCTTCTCCTCCTGCCCCCAATCCCTCCCAGCATCAGAGTCTTTTCCAATGAGTCAACTCTTCGCATGAGGTGGCCAAAGTACTGGAGTTTCAGCTTTAACATCATTCCTTCCAAAGAACACCCAGGGCTGATCTCCTTCAGAATGGACTGGTTGCATAGTACCCTCCAGATCCATCCTTGTGGCTGTAAATGGGAAAATTTCATTCATTTTTATGGCTAAGTAGTATTCCATATACTACTATGAATATATGTTCTATATATACCACATCTTTATCCATTCATCCATATCTTGGCTGTTGTAAATAGTGTTGCTGTGAGCCCTGGGGTGCATGTGTCTTTTGAATTAGTGTTTTGAATAATTTTTTTAAATAAATATATATCCAGGAGTGGAATTGTTGGGTCATACAGTAGTTCTATTTCCACTTTTTTATTTATCGTTTGCCAAAATAATATTGAATACCTTTTATGGGCAAAATTTGTGCAAAACATTGGGATACAAAGTCATGAGTAAAAACAGACACAACCCTTTCCTTCGGAGCTTACAGATATAAAATGGCAATGATGACGAATGCTATGAAGGAGGAACATGGGCCTTGGAATGCCTAGACCAGGGAAATTTGTTTTAGTCAGTGAGGCCAGGGAGCAGTTTCTGAGGATGTCCTATGTGAATCAAAATCTGAAAAAAATATGCAGCAGTAACTCTGTGGAGAAGGGATGGGTGCATGTGGCTGCTTGAGAGGAGGAATAGCAAGTGTCCAACTGCTGGGGCTCGGGGAGCGACAGCAAATACGAGACCCTGAAACACCAGGGTGTTCGGAGCTGTGGTGCGGGGGGGTGGGGGGGTGGAGGGTGGAGTGTGAAGGAAGATGAAGTGGGAGAGATGCACTGAGGCCAGGCAGAACCAGGTTACCGTAAATATTCTAAACATAATAAATAGGGTTGTCGTCACCCTTTACTAACGACCTCCTCCGTACCCTATGACTATTTACAAAATTTATAACTACTTGGTAATATCAATATTATACTTCCCATTCAACCTTTTACCTTCGGACCTCTAGTCGATCCGATAACATTAACGGGTCCACTCTCACCTCCCATTAACTTTCTATTAAGACAACTAACACTACCTAACTTCACATTTACGACCACTCTGAAAAAATTTCCGATCTTAGTTGTTCTGAGTCCTCTCTTAGTTGACACTTCCGCCATTCCCTCTCCCAGAATAGTTCCTACTGGGACCGAGAGGAAGGATACGTCGGTTCATTTCAATCACGGTAAGGTGACTCTCTCGTGTGGTCCTCTCCACCAGAACTCACCCTTGAAGTACTCGACTAAAGTCCCTACACGAATAAAACTCTACGGGAACTCTGAAAGTTCACCCTTACAGTTCTGACTACCTACCTAACCTTGGGTCTCTTCTCCAATTCCGACCCTCTATGTGCAAACACTCAGTAGACGGAGATAATGTACTATATTCAAAACACACACCCACTCTATCGGACCCCTTGTCTATATCTTACTCTTCTCCCGGTTCCCCCCTTCGACCTCTTTCAAGTTATAAATAAGGTTCGGGGTTAGAGACCAAGGACGGAAGGTACGTTGGACGTCTAAGTTCCACTCGACTGAGGTCTCTCTCTTCCGGAAGTAGGACCCCTCTAGTTCGCCAGAGTAAGAGCACGGTCGGGAAGTGTACAACGAGGACTCTTACTACATCTAAGATTATATCCCACGTGTGTTTCCCTCTTACACGTCTAGCACACTTACTCCGTCAATATCACTCATAAAAAATTTTACGAATAAATAAATAAAAACCGACGAAGCCCAGAACCAACACCGTGGACTTCAGAAAGGAACACCGTACACTCGAGAAGTGACACCGAACGTCCGAAGAAAGGTCGACGTCGTGTGCCCGAGGCATCAACGTCACACTTCCGAAGCAGTGGGGAATCTAGGACGCCGCACGCCCTGGAATCAAGAGACTGGTCCCTACCTCAGGTGTAGGGGACGTAACCTTCCACCTAAGGATTGGTGACCTGGTGGTCCGTTCAGAGGATAAAACATAAAATCTAATGCTTCAATCACGAGACTACGATAGAATATGCGTACGTAAAGTCTACGTCACAGTAAGAGAGTCTTGAGTCTCCTCTTAGAGTCTTGGAACCAGTGAAAGTCTCCTTCGTAGGTCGTGTCGAGAGACAGAATGTGTGGGGTGAAAGTCGAGGGTATTTCGTCTTAATAAAAGTGTAGGGTTGAAAGTGACAGACACCTTGACTTTGACTCTAAGAAATCTCCAGGTCTGGAACTCCTTCTACCTTTACTAACCCCTACTCATAATACACTTCAACTTCCTTAGTTGTATTTCATACCTTCCACTAATAGACCGTCATTTCTGGGTCAAACCCGAAATCACCATTTCACCAAACGATCACCATTTCTTGTGTGAACGGTAATGTCCTCTGAAAATTCTCTACGCCTAAACTAGTGACCAAGTCCTTCTCGGGGACGTCTTTCCGTGCCGTTGTGAAGTGGTAAGAACGGACCTCTTACCTGTCTCCTCGGACCACCCGATATCAGGTACCCCAACGTTTCTCGACCTGTACTGACTTGGCTGAATCGTGTGTGTGTGTGTACGTTTCTGGGTCAAATTTCATCTCTAAGACTTAAACAGCCTTTTGACGTAACGTGACAATATGCTAAAAGAAGGAGTTTTGGTTCCTGTGACGGAACTAAGGAATAACACTTCTCTGGATGTTCTTTTTTGAGAGAACAGTTCATTGTTAAATATTTAACAGAGATTAAGATTTACAGTAGGGAAGTATAATGGGCAAATCTATCGTATTTTGGTTTAAACTTTTCTTGTCAAAGGCATTTTGTTTAAAAAGTCTCTTCCGGAATTTTGGTCTTTAGAGCATGAATGTATGTTCACATCTCCATAGTTGTGTTCACATTTGACATATATTGCTTTTAGACCATTTGTTTGCTGTCGTATAATCAAATTATGTCTTACAAATAAAAGTAGAAGTATAAGGAAATGTAGACAAGTTACTTAACCTCTTTGTACCTCAATTGTCTCATCTCAAAGAAGGGTAATCCTATCTGCAGAATGGGGAAAACAATTTTCTCCCAGTTTTCTTACTCTTCTCACATTTCTGCCTCCACATAGAAACGTCTCCTTCTGAGAGATATTGGTGTAAAGCTTTCTGCTCTTCCTTTCACCTTTCTCATTAGCTTGTCCCCACAGGAAAAGGAGTAATTTATATAATTGGTGGAGTGAAGAGTGTCTGGGATCCATTAATCAATCTGTGTTGCTCTGCTGGGCAGGGATAATATGTTAAAGTTTGATGTAAACACAGCCTTTCTCTCTGTGCTCCTCTAGTTTGGTTAGGGTAAATGTGTGTGTTCAGTCCTGTCAGACTCTTTGCAACCCCAGGGACTGTAGCCTGCCAAGCTCCTCTGTCCATGGAATTTTCCAGGCAAGAGTACTGGAGCGGTTGCCATTCCCTTCTCCAGGGGATCTTCCCAACCCAGGGATAGAACCCGTGTCTCTTGGGTCTCCTGCATTGGCAGCCAGTAATAGCTGTAATAACAAATAGACCCCTAATGTGTGTTGTGGTTCATTTACAACAAAGGTTTATTTCTCTTAACTATCAGAGGAAGATACTTCTGGCTGTGGGAGGTGGGGTGAGTGAGTGAGTGAGTGAAAGTCGCTCAGTCGTGTCCGACTCTGTGACCCCATGGACTATACAGTCCATGGAATTCTCCAGGTCAGAACACTGAAATGGGTAGCCTTTCCCTCCTGCAGGGGATCTTGCTAACTCAGGGATTAAACCCAGGTCTCCCCCATTGCAGGCAGATTCTTCACCTGCTGAGCCACCAGGGAAGCCCAAGAATGCTGGAGTGGGTAGCCTATCCATTCTCCAGCAGATCTTCCCAACCCAGGAATCGAGCCGGGATCTCCTGCATTGCAGGCAGATCCTTTACCCACTGAGCGATGAGGGAGGCCCCGGGGGTCGGGGGGGATACATTTCCAACACGTGATTCCGAGATTGAGAGTACTTTCCTCTGTGGCTCTGCTGTTTTCTAGCCTTGCAGTGACTTGAAGAAAGGGAAAGATAAGGAGGAGGGACAAAACCCCATCCTAGAAGCCTTGGTTCAGATTGGCACACCTGAGAGACTTAGATGAAAATCCACTAGTCTCTCAAGTGTGGGGATTTTTGGCCTCTCTGTGCTTGGGGGGTTTGAGGCAGGTAATAATTCCCTAGGGTGTTCTGGAAGCCCAAATTCACAAAGTGTGTGTGCAGAGATATATATCTGGGCTGCTATATGAGGAGGGCTCTTCTAGCTTCAAAGCTAAGTTAGGTTCTTCAATCCAACTTCACAACATACTTGTTAAATGCCCTCTCCTGAAGCCAGTTTTGGGGTTAAAATATTGTTCTGCTACTTAATACTATATGTCCCTCTTTCTTCCTTTGTCTCTCTCTGTCTTTCCATTTCCTTTTCTTTGATATGGGGATAAAATAGAGCATTATTAAGCAATTAATTAATTCCTGTAAAGCACTTAGTAAATGCTCAATACCAAATGAACAATTGTTATTACTAATAAAAAGGTCTTGTTTCTCTCTGACATCTGTCTGTCATTTCTCAATGAGACTGAATGCAAAAGGAATAATCACGTCACTGATCATCCGACACTTACCTTCAAGTGTACCTGGCCTGTTCCTGGTACATGCTAGACATGTAAAAATGGAAAACATTACAGGTTTTCTGGTTTGTATCTTCAATTTGGGGCCTTAATTTTTTGTTGGTGTTTCTTTTCGTCTGTAGTCATAACACATACTGTCACCCTGCTCTCATTTGTAGTCCATAACTTGCTCCGTCAGAATGCTTAGATTTTTAAATTTGAATTTAATGTGCATAGATTCTTCACAGATGGCTCGTCACTTGGTTTCTGTTTATTTCTTAATTGATGTTCAGCTCAGCTTGTAGACTGTCTCTTGCATCTTTAGTAGTTGGGGATCACTGAACATGATTGTGATTTTTTTCCTTTTTTTATTGAAGAATAGTTGACTTACAATGTTGTATTAGTTTCTGGTGTATAGAAAAGTGGTTCATATATATATGTATGTATACAGGCCTGCATGCTTCATATATATCTGAATATATATATATATATATATGTATGTGTGTAATCTGAAAGTGTAATTTGTAGAGCCATAATGTTATAGAAAGAGCTTAGTGTCTTACATTTGTACAGTGCCTCCAGCTTTACAAAGTACTTTACAAAGTAGTAGATCATATATGCGCTCATTTAATAACCAAATAAACTCTGTGAGCAGGTACCTTAGCTTCTGGATAAGCACACTGCACATCTGGGAGGTTAAGCAACTTTGTCAAAATCACCCACTTTGCAGAAGTTTGGGCTGTTTTGCAGGAGTCCTAGTCTCATATTAGACATTTCTTCCCATTTAAATATACTTCTCTTGAAATTGGTAAACAGATGCAATGTCAAATATCAGCTCTGTTATTTTATTCATATTTTCTGCCCTCTAGTTTCTTCAACTCTCAGATGGGATTAGTGATATTGATCCCTAAGAATTTCTGTGAGGTTGGCCCCTAGCAAGTGTTCAATCATTGCATTAAAAGAAAGAAAAAGAAAACTGAAGAAGCAGACAGGTTAAGTCCTTAGAGAGAAACATAATGAGTATGAGTGATTGTATTTTGTTCTTTATAATTTCCCATCCCTTCCATCTAAGAAGTTATCCAGGAACTTTGGGCTCCCTTGTCTTAAAAGGAGTTTGTGGGGCTAAAACAAAAGTATCTGAAGATGACACCCACTTCCTGTCTAAACTGGTAAATTAAAATAGATTTGCTAAGATTAAAGTCTTATGGGATTAGTGGGGATTCTCAGCCATTTTTAACGCACTCCCTAGCAGTGCCTGGAGGAAGTGACAGAATCTTTAAAAAGGCATTGTAGATTCTGGAAGTTTGAACATTTGGCTCTGAGATTTGGACATCAATGAGATTCTTAGGCCCCAAACGTGGCAGAAAGGCTACTGACCTTCAAGGCCTCCCCTGGGGTTAGACAGTGATAATTACCTGCAGTAACCATGAGGGTTGAACATGAAAGGTTCTCCTTCCATTTCATGAGCCATGGGACTCCTCAGATTGCCCAGGAAAAGAAAGCAGTTGTCCACAAATGACTGTGTTTTAATCTCAAACAACCTCTCACAGCAGAGCTCCAGTTAGGTTTCTATTTTATTCAAAGGAATTAAAGAAGGTGATGGTCCTTGCACACTTTATTTGGGGGACTAAGAGCTTCAACCACCAAAACAGCATTAGAGGGAAAGGGAGGAGTAAATATATGTCAAATGTGATTGACCATTGAAAGAAAAAGAAAGTATGCACCTGAGAGAAAGAGAGAATGTCCAAATATGACTAAAGAGCAAAAGGACTTGACGGCTTAAATGCTAATGGGTATAAGTCATGAATTCCCATTAATCTTTTTTAACCATCCCAAGGAGAGGGGGCTACCATAGCTTCTGCATAATAGTCACCTACTGGACAACTATTGACCAAGTGCCTACATTCTTAGATGCTTGGCTTAAGCAGTGGCATCAAGGGCAAACTACCAGAGGGGCAATGATAGCCACCTCATTTTTTCATTCCTTGTTGATAGGAACTATGCTACACCAAACTCATCTTTATACCCCTAGCATCATGTAAAAGAATGTACTCAAAACTTCCCTAAGCACATGATGGGCTGAGTTATGTAACGAATTCCACTTTGCACAAGAACGCTGGGCTATCTCCTACAGATAGTTCAGTTCAGTTCAGTCGCTCAGTCGCGTCTGACTCTTTGCAACCCCATGGACTGCAGCACACCAGGCTTCCCTGTCCATCACCAATTCCTGGAGTTTACTCAAACTCATGCGCATTGAGTTGGCGATGCCATCCAACCATCTCATCCTCTGTCATCCCCTTCTCCTCGCACCTTCAATCTTTCCCAGCATCAGAGTCTTTTCCAATGAGTCAGTTCTTCACATCAGGTGGCCAAAGTATTGGAGTTTCAGCTTCAGCATCAGTCCTTCCAATGAATATTCCGGACTGATTTCCTTTAGGATGGATTGGTTGGATCTCCTTGCAGTCCAAAGGACTCGCAAGAGTCTTCTCCAACACCACAGTTCAAAAGCATCAATTCTTTGTCGCTCAGCTATCTTTACAGTCCAACTCTCACATCCATACATGACTACTGGAAAAACCATAGCTTTGACTAGACAGACCTTTGTTGGCAAAGTAATGTCTCTGATTTTTAATATGCTGTCTAGTCTGGTTATACCTTTTCTTCCAAGGAGTCAGTGTCTTAATTTCATGGCTGCAATCATCACCTGCAGTGATTTTGGAGCCCATAAAATAAAGTCTGCCACTGTTTCCACTGTTTCTCCATCTATTTGCCATGAAGTGATGGGACCAGATGCCATGATCTTTGTTTTCTGAATGTTGAGCTTTAAGCCAACTTTTTCACTTTCCTCTTTCATTTTCACCAAGAGGCTCTTTAATCCTTCCCTTTCTGTCATAAGGGTGGTGTCATCTGCACATCTCAGATTATATATTTCTCCTTGGAATCTTGATTCCAGCTTGTGCTTTATCCAGCCCAGATATTTCACTATACATTAAACAGTGGTCCAGGATTTGTGTGGTGGTGGTGGTTTATGGACTGTAGCCTGCCAGGCTCCTCTGTTCATGGGATTTTCCAGGCAAGAACACTGGAGTGGGTTGCCATTTCCTTCTCCAGGGGATCTTCCTGACCTAAGGATGGAACCCAAATCTCCTGCATTGCAGGTAGATTCTTTACCTATTGAGCTAGGAGGATTTGTGTAGCAGACTTCAATGGCTCAAAACTCCCACTATATTTTTATTATCTGTGATCATCTGACATTGTGTTTTCCTTATTCTACATGATCACTGTTTACTAATCCAAACTCAAAGAATGCAAGTTAATGTTTAGTCCCTTTAAGACAGCTTGCAGGACATAGGCCACGTAATCACCCTCTGTTTCTTGATGATTCCACACAAAACAACAAGCATCCTCCCTGTAAGCCATAGTTCTTTTATGTGCATCTGGTGGTAGAGAAAAGGATTGCATTGCCCTCTGGTTTATGGTTCCATTTTAGTAACTGAAAAAAAAATACAAAAATAGGAATAGTGTGTATAAATAAGTAACTGTAGCATATTTCTCTCCACTGTTGGTACTCATCACTTTGTTAGAGATAATAATTTAACGTATGCTATTAAGTTGGACTTTATAATAGAAGCCAAGATTTTTTAGAAAAAAAATCAATGCTTAAGTTGATATTTTATTTTAAACTGCCTCTTGTATGGGTAAATGAAGGGAAAGGGTTTAATAATTCAGTCCAGCAAGCAATTACTATGCAACCACTGGGTGCCAGCAAAATTTGGGGAAATTGCCTTTAACACGATAAGAGAAACAAATTTCTGTGATTTTTTTTTTTTTTCAATTTACTTGGATCTTTCCTGGCTGTTTGAATTTTTAAAAGTCTTTATGCTTAGTGGAGAAATGGAGGAAAAGGTCTAACAATATGCATACTTAACCCTGGTCCAAGCATGGTTTGATTTTTTTCTCTGCCTGGAAATGGAAAAAATAGACAATTTTATTATTTACAGGAAAAAAAAAAACCCTAAATATTATTTTGTGATCAAAATACCTATTTGAGAACAAAATTTGGGGTATTCCTAAAGTCAGGAACCATGTATTAAGTAAAACTACATCAAGCTAACAAAAAGTGTTTAATATACAGCTTTTGTGGTGCTATTTTTATTTACCCAACACCGCTGACAAAAGCAATCAGTCGATAGTGTAATCACCGAGAGCAGTCAGTCTGACTATTCTGATTAAAATTTCTGAGAAACCTCCAAAGCTCAAAATAAGTATAAGCAGGATGTCTTCTAAAAATCAATACGCAAGCTGTGGTAGCATGAAGAAATACATTTAAATAAATGAGCAATTGGGAACACTTCAAAACAACTTTCTTATATATATTTGTTTATTTGGCACATCTCTGACTTCTGCACTGGCATCATATAGGAGAATTTCTTTGCTCTCCTGATCTCAGCTTCTCATGTATCAGATATAACAGCTATTTGAACTGGCACGTCTACACAACTGTTCCTGACAGGAAGTGCGTTAAGACAGTGGATGTAACTGAAGCTGCAGATTTGGAGAGACAGCATCCCAAATGACCAACTGGGCAAGTGGCCAGAATATTGCAGGTAACACTTCTCTTTAGAGAAACGGATACGTCACTGCACAAAGCCACCATCAACTCAGCTGAAGTCCTTCTCTCCTAGGACTTCTTCCAGTCTCTTCTCATAGTGACTGGCCACGGCTTAGGACGGTTCAAAGTGCCCAGCATGATATCTGAACACCATCGTCTGAAAATGTATGTTTTGCATGCAGCCATTTTCATAGTTTATAAAACCAGATGTGTACAGGATACACCGGGAAAGAGAAATAACGGAACGGATGAAATAGTTGGGTTATAGTATGTTGAAAAGATTAAATAAAATATTTTTATTTTATAAATTAAAATTTGAAACCAGATCACTTGACAATTGGATGACTTATAACCACATTGGAGTGATGAGCATTTTCGGAGCAGGTGTTATGCAAAGGACTGGAGCACAGAAGGAATGAAGCTGTCTTTCAACATTTTTACCTCAAGGGAAATCATACAGAACGAATGGCAGAGACAGATACCGAGCCAACAGATGACAAGAGGACTAGCTCCATTCTCTGGAACATACGATGATAAGAAACAGATTTCAGCTGTTCCTTAAGTTTTCCCTCTACTGGACAACAAAACTGCCAAGGAATGAGGATACGCAGATTATGACACACACGTAACCCCTCCACCTGCAATGCATCCTGACAAGTCACAGTGTGTCTTTGATTCAAGTATGGGAGACCTACTTGTGAAGCGAGATGGTCTTCTTATGCGAAACACTGTATTCTGTAGAAGAATCAAGTAAAGCAAATGAGTATTTTTGTGACATTCTTTAGAAAACAGCTCAAAATATCCTTTAACATTGGTAATTAGAGGTTCACATAAACACATCTCTAGAAAGTAGAATCCCACTTTCACCTCCACCAACAAAAACAGATAAATAACAACTGAAGCTAAGAGAAATTAGGGGGAAAGTTCTGTTACTCTATTTTAAGTACATACTATTTTTCAGTTTTTCTTCTGATATGAAATGGAACTTATGCCTGCCCCTAACATTTGCTGAGCTCAAGGCAAGAGTGTAAATGGAGTATAAACATACCATCTACCTTGTAAATCAAATAGTTTTTCTACTGTGACAAATATACTTCTATAACAAAATGTGAAAATGTATAAATTATGATTTTTCATATGACTGACATTTGGCAAAATACCAAAGCTGAATGAATTTAATTACTTTTGCTCATGTTGGGCATTTGGTTGATAGGCTAGCGATGTCTTGATAAATAATAAAATAAACAACTGTAGTATATACATTATTATATTTTTCCATAAAATTATTTTCTTGCATTCATGTTTCAACTCAGCAAATTCATTATGTTGTGAAATCAAGGTTTTTACCTAGTTTGTTTTCTGATAACAGTAATGATCTAAGGAACTAAATATACAATTATATCCAAAGTGTACGACATGTATTTTCATAAAAACTATGAATATATGTAAAAAATATAAACAAATTATTTTGTTTTCAAAGTAAATGATATTTCTTTTAAAAAAGTCATACAGAAAACTACATTTTATAATTAGTGAGTATAAATACTTTAATCAAAGCAGTTTAAATAAATCTCATTAAATAATTTTATAAAAATCAATTAATAATCTCACTATTCAAGGTTCTAGTGTTTGCCAGTGTAAAGAGTTAGTATCATATTTTATTGCTAGTCTTCAAATATAAATGTAAAATAAATGAGTTGTTTACTATTCCACAGCATTCTTCAGCTGCCATGTGCCAAAGTTGAAAGTCTCACACTAAATTTTTGAGAATGGACAGAATGGTAAATGGAAATATATAAAGAAGTGATTTGCAGTGGGACCTAATCAGCACAACAAGATTGAAGGTGGTGAAAAAACTGTTACTGTGAAACAAAAAACTCCCCAGCTGTTGGGTGACTTCATGAAGGGACTCTCTTGTCCAACTGTCCAAAGATGTCTGATGAACTTGGGCTTGAGTCCAGCAGGTACGGCTATCCAAGGAGACTCAGTCTGCAGAATGGGAATACAGCTAAAGGAGTCCATAGGCATCAGCCTAGACTAGAAGTCAAGAGACGGATGGAGCTGTGGTTTTAAATGATATATAGCAGAACCTCCTTGAGCAGCGAGAGGGTCCAGGTAACAGAGCTCAGCCTCCATGGATAAGCCTGTCAAAGTGAGGCAGAATGTCAGGGCCCCGGCCATGTGGGCTTGGGTGCAGGAAAAAGCTCTGCATCCAGATGGAGTTTGAAGTGATGAGAGAAAACCAAAACAGATGTCTGGATATATACATAGATTTAACCAACACAACTGGGCTAAGGGGAAACTATTCGTTCAGTAAGCAAACTGTGAGGGAAAACAGGAAGCACATGGACCCCAGGTCCTCTCCTCTTGCAAAGGGTGCAGATGTATTTTCTGCCATGGTGAGAATCATTTCAAGCTTTGGTTGAGGTTTGAACTCGAATGAAAAGGGCATTTGTGATTACTGTTGAGTGGCACTAAGCAGACATGAACTGAGCAATTTAAAAATAGTGCCATGGCTTGGGATATATATATTTTTTAAATGCATATATGTGATTGTTGGGCTTTCCAGGTGGCTCAGTGGTACAGAATCAGCCTGCAAATGCAGGAGATGTGGGTTCGATCCCTGGGTCCAGAAGATCCCCAGGAGGAGGAAATGGCAACCCACTCCAGTATTCTTGCCTGGAGAATTCCATAGACTGAGGAGCCTGGCAGGCTATGGTCCATGGGGTCACAAAAGAGTTGGACATGGCTTAGTGATTAAACAGCAACAACAACATGGGATTGTTGGGGAAATTATTTATTATGGTTTTAATGTATAGGCCCAAATATTGGTGAAGTTTAATTTAACTATGATTACATTTTGACCTGATCTTTATGGGTAAATTTTATTTTAAAACATTATGAAAGTTTTCATTAATTTATTTTAAATGGATGTATATTATAAAATCAATTATAAAATCCTTACTATACCTCTTAAAACTCTTGAAACTGCTATTCCCTATGCATCAGTCTGGGTCCTCATGACTCAGCAGTTACCTTAACATGGATAGTTTCTGCAACAATGCTGAATGACTGAAATTGTGTACTGAGTTTTTGGCATCAAGCCTTCCCTGGTGGCTCAGATGGTAAAGAATCTGCCTGCACTGCAGGAGATGTGGGTTTGACCCCTGGGTTGGGAAGATCCCCTGGTGAAAGAAATGGCTACTGACTCCAGTAGTCTTGCCTGGAGAATTTCACGGACAGGCTACAGTTCACAGGGTCGCAAAGAGTTGGACATGACTGCAACTAACACTTTCACTTTCATAAAAACATATCTCTGTTATGAAACTAAGCTAATCCGTGGATTAGCTCTGTCCATGAAAATGCAAGTTTCTGAACACATGATCTTAAAAGAAAGACAAGTTATGTTTTCAAGTTCTGAAAAGTAATTCTAAATTACTTTACATTCTAAAGATGACTTTCAATGCTGTCAGTAATACTGCTATTGCATGAGAT
Organism: Oreotragus oreotragus; assembly: GCA_006410675.1. Classification (NCBI taxonomy): domain Eukaryota; kingdom Metazoa; phylum Chordata; class Mammalia; order Artiodactyla; family Bovidae; genus Oreotragus; species Oreotragus oreotragus. Next base: position 682,326 of record SJYX01023184.1, read on the forward strand.
TACAAAGAAAAGGGCTTTGGATTAGGAACTTGGATTTCAAGGGACTGGTGAGGATAGTAAAGTATTTTCCTGTTCTCACTGACTTTACATTGCAAAGGCTTTTTTGTTTGTATATGAGCCAGGAGAAGCATAATTAAGGAACCAAGAAGTCACTTACATTTGGGGGCTATACACTTTACTAATAAGTAGCAATTAGTAATGGCACCCCACTCCAGTACTCTTTGCCTGGAAAATCCCATGGACGGAGGAGCTTGGTAGGCTGCAATCCATGGGGTTGCGAAGAGTAGCACACAACTGAGCGACTTCACTTTGACTTTTCACTTTTATGCATTGGAGAAGGAAATGGCAACCCACTCCAGTATTCTTGACTAGAGAATCCCAGGGATGGGGGAGCCTAGTGGGCTGCCGTCTGTGGGGTCACACAGAGTTGGACACGACTGAAGTGACTTAGCAGCAGCAGCAGCAATTAGTGAAACATAGGAAATAGAAACTATTTTTGTTGATGTTTTCCTAAAAAGTTTCTATCTTAAATAATATTTTAGGTCTAATGAGGGATCTTTCCCATGGGGATGGTCTTGATCCCTGTCTCCTCTACAATGTCACAAACCTTATTCCATAGTTCATCAGGCCCTCTATCTATCAGATCTAGGCCCTTAAATCTATTTCTCACTTCCACTGTATAATCATAAGGGATTTGATTTAGATCATACCTGAATGATCTAGCGGTTTTCCCTACTTTCTTCAATTTAAGTCTGAATTTGGTAATAAGAAGTTCATGATCTAAGCCACAGTCAGCTCCTGGTCTTGTTTTTGTTGACTGTATAGAGCTTCTCCATCTTTGGCTGCATAGAATATAATCAATCTGATTTCAGTGTTGACCATCTGGTGATGTCAATGTGTAGAGTCTTCTCCTGTGTTGCTGGAAGAAGGTGTTTGCTATGACCAGTGCATTTTCTTGGCAAAACTCTATTAGTCTTTGTCCTGCTTCATTCCTCATTCCAAGGCCAAATTTACCTGTTACTCTAGGTGCTTCTTGACTTCCTACTTTAGCATTTCAGTCCCCTATAATGAAAAGGACATCTTTTTTGGGTGTTAGTTCTAAAAGGTCTTGTAGGTCTTCATAAAACTGTTCAACTTTAGCTTCTTCAGCATTACTGGATGGGGCATAGATTTGGATAACTGTGATATTGAATGGTTAGCATGAGAAATGCTGGACTGGAAGAAACACCGGCTGGAATCAAGATTGCCGGGAGAAATATCAATAAACTCAGATATGCAGATGACACCACCCTTATGGGAGAAAGTGAAGAGGAGCTAAAAAGCCTCTTGATGAAAGTGAAGGAGGAGAGCGAAAAAGTTGGCTTAAAGCTCCACATTCAGAAAAGAAAGATCATGGCATCCAGTCCGATCACTTCATGGGAGATAGATGGGGAAACAGTGGAAACAGTGTCAGACTTTATTTTGGGGGGCTCCAAAATCACTGCAGATGGTGCCTGCAGCCATGAAATTAGAAGACGCTTACTCCTNATTCACAATTTTAAATTGAGTAGTCAGGAATTGAAAGAATCTGGGTCTCCACTAGAATATTTACTGAACACCAAGCCCTTTACTTTATTCTGATTCTCAGTCAAGGTTTAATACATAACAGTGATTTGTCTAAATAACATTGCTGCGGTTCTCAGTAATTGTTAACAATAATAATGCATAAACAGTTTTCTCTTCAGATTCAAATACTTTTTAATGCAGATAATTGCTATTTCCTTTATCCTAAAATACATGTTAGATCCTTGCCAGTGGAAATTGAGACATTGGAACTGAAATTAGCAGAAAGCTTTAAGTCCAATAAAGGTATTTAGTCTCAGGAAATATTTAAGGTATCTACAAACGTTTTATTTTTTTTTAACAGGTCAGTTTATTCAGTTAGTCTTCTAAGCCAACAAGGAAACCTTCAGCCTTAACAATCACAGCTTCATTGTTACTACTTCTCAGATTTGTGCTTGGTCCTTTAAATCTGTCTAAATTGTTCTGCAATAATTTCTTGTCCACAACTTGTGTGGCCTCAGGTTTTAAAACAAACTGAGATTGTTACTGCCAATTCCTGACTGCTGTAGTATTTGTAGTAATTGAATGCTAGTGGTTGGAGGTTTAGGAAAGATTTGAGAATAACTGGTTCCAAAAATATCCCTGTGTGTGTTTGTGTGTGTTCTCTTGCCTGTGTGAATATGTTGGAGTAGGAAGATGATATGTTTTGATTAGGCTTTTGACTTTGTTCAGAGTGTTCTTTGGAAAACCTACAGCATTTCAGTGGGATTATAGTCTGTAATAACTGTGTTCTGATAAAACCATGGAGGGTTAACAATTCAGGTGACAGATTATCTCCCATTCAGTGGATGCTGATTTGCAGACAGATATTTCTCCATGTTTTGAAGTAATTCCCCAGGCACCCTCTCTTGAATCTCTTCCACCAGGCAGTCAGATGAGAATGAAAAATAAATTCCACGTGTGATTTAGTTTAGGGATTTGTGCGCGCGCGTGTGTGTCTTTTCTGCTTGTGCAAGCTGTGGAAGCTCAGTGGTGAGTCATTAAGAAAGACTCATTGTCTGGTTTTCCTGATGGCATCAACTGGCCCTTTTTCTCTCCTGGCGCAGGGGACGTCCATTACCTTGTAGGGCCTGACTGCTAGGATTGTTCCCAGAGTTCAGGACTGTTGAACCACAATGGGCTCTACCAGGCTTTGTGGCCTTAATAAGCCCCCTGTTATGGGCTTTTCAAATATTGGTCTACCTATCAAGCCTGGCCGTGTGTCAGGAGAGGGGAGGCTTTCTTTAGAGCCACCACTGATGGATCACATGCTTTTTCTCAAGAGAGCAAACAAGCACTTTTTTGTTTAGGCTCAGTAATACTTGGCACAGAAATACAGCTGTAATTATATATCCTAGTTCTTATTCTTTTCTCCCCATCTGAGTTTTACTCCCCTCACCCTCAACTTTACATAAAAGCAGCTAGCATTGGATCTGAAGTAAATGTCATGAATGAATAATAATTTCTTTCATTTACACAGTAATTAAACCTGTTGAATGCTGACTTAATGCTTTATTGCACTCTAATTTGACTGGAAGATTTGGCCTTTGTGAATTCATAGAAAATGGAAAAAATAGAAATTAAATACCTACTGAGACTATTATGGAGGACATTTTTCAGAAGGGTTCTTCCTGCTCCTGTTTCTCTTCATCTCGTGTTTGCCCTCTGCTTCCTGGGATACTTAATACTTAAGAGTTGTTCTGCAAACCATTCTTCAGATTTTATGCCCAGCAGTGCCCACAGCCAGGCATCTCTGGGTCAAGACGATTGGCTGCCACTGCAGACAGAAGGCCGAGGGCTTGGTCTGCTGCCTCAGCAGAATTGTTGCTGCTGGTCTTCTGGAGCATTTGAGTTCTTTCTGGCTAGTTTCTACATTCCTTTCCTTCTTAACCCATATAATTCCAGTTGGTGAGTCCTTCCATCGGTCTTTATGATCATGCTTGACATGATCTATGGCAGCCAAAATATGCCTGAAAGCTAATAGATACATCCAACCCAGCAGTGTTTTGGGAATCTGTACCACTCTACTGGAAATGGCAACCCACTCCAGTATTCTTGCCTGGAGAACTCCATGGACAGAGGACCCTGATAGGCTACAGTCCATGGGGTCACAAAGAGTCAGACACGACTGAGCGACTTCACTTTCACCACTCTACTGAAAATTTCTGCCTGGGTACAGTCTGAGTCACTCAACTTGTCTTTCTCAGTGTGTCTCTCAGGTGGGTCCACTTTGTTGTGGAGGAAGGTATTTTACAGTTTTCATNGACACGACTGAGCGACTTCACTTTCACCACTCTACTGAAAATTTCTGCCTGGGTACAGTCTGAGTCACTCAACTTGTCTTTCTCAGTGTGTCTCTCAGGTGGGTCCACTTTGTTGTGGAGGAAGGTATTTTACAGTTTTCATCATCTTTCACCCTGAAGACTGACTGGCCATTTTAATAAAGACTTCATTCCCAGAGCTCCCTCCTCAGGAGTTTATAAGTTCCCTCCGCGATAGTATCTGACCCTGAGAGGGCCCTGCTGTTTACCTGTTGAGTTGAGATTGTTGGAGGCACTGTGTCTCCAGAGGCAGTGCAGGCAGGAACTCTGGCCCCGCCTTCCCAAAGCTGCAGCAGACACTGTACAGAGGACCGCCTCGCTGAGGGCCCTGCCGCAGGGGGCCTGTTCTCTGCGCTCTCTCGTCACAGGAGCCAGCCCAGTGGCCGAGCCTCTGACTCTGAGAGAGAAGACCCGCTGTGTTTTGTGCAGGTTGTGAGCTGTGTGGGTTGTGGATGGCAGGGGCTCCCTTGCAGTGCTGTCTGGGAGCACTGACGGAGTCTGTGGGTGTGGATACCTGGCACACGGCCCATAAGGAAATGCTAGTCCTTACCCACATCTGAAGACAAAGAGAACACAAGTGTTTAAGTTCCTCACATACTCTCCTCGTCACTACCCAGGGCCAATGTTTATGTGACTTAATTTTCCCTTCTTCTTCCTGCCCAATCTTCTTCCTTCCCTCCTTCTCAAAAGTTATACCAGACTTATTCAGACTTATTCAGATCATATTTTTCCTTTATGGAAAGTTATAAAAACTTTAAAAAACTTGTATTTTATTATATGTTTTTAACATAGTTTTTCAACTGTACTTGTTAAAATGCAGTTGGAAGCATAGATGTCATACAGATAAAAGCTGTTACTCATTAAGTACGTTAAATAGTTTATGATTGTGGATTCATCTCAAACACATGAATATCCCTGCCTAGATTAATCCATATTCTTTCTCTCTATATATATATGTGCACACATATATATATATACATAGTTATAAACATACAGTAGTTTTCTATTTTGCCATTGAGCGCTTACTTTGTGTTGCTGCAGCTGCTTCTGCTGCTGCTAAGTCGCTTCAGTCAGAATGGCTGTCATCAAAATCTACAAACAATAAATGCTGGAGAGGGTGTGAAGAAAAGGGAATCCTCTTACACTGTTGGTGGGAATGCAAACAGGTACAGCCACTATGGAGAATGGTATGGAGATTTCTTAAAAAACCAGGAATAGAACTGCCATGCTAAGTTGCTTCAGTCCTGTCTGACTCTGTGTGACCCCATAGATGGCAGCCCACCAGGCTCCGCCGTCCCTGGGATTCTCCAAGCAAGAACACTGGAGTGGGTTGCCATTTCCTTCTCCAGTGCATCAAAGTGAAAAGTGAAAGTGAAGTCATTGAGTTGCGTTCAACTCTCAGCGACTCCATGGATTGCAGCCTACCAGGCTCCTCCGTCCATGGGGTTTTCCAGGCAAGAGTACTGGAGTGGGGTGCCATTGAACTGCCATGCTGCTGCTGCTGCTAAGTCACTTCAGTCGTGTCCGACTCTGTGCGACCCCATAGACGGCAGCCCACCAGGCTCCCCCGTCCCTGGGATTCTCCAGGCAAGAGCACTGGAGTGGATTGCCATTTCCTTCTCCAATGCATACAACTGAAAAGTGAAAGTGAAGTCGCTCAGCCGTGTCCAACTCTTAGCGACCCCATGAACTGCAGCCTACCAGGCTCCTC
>SJYX01023185.1:0-22580 GCA_006410675.1 Oreotragus oreotragus
AAAAAAAAAAGAAACCTTTGCCTCTTGGCTAGGGATGATTTAGATGCAAATAAGCCCTGGGTGTTTCTAGAGGTTGCTTTGCAAATTTCTGCAAGCCATTTAAAAAAATATTAGGATATTATAATGATAATCTAGAGAAAATTTTTTTTGTAAACATTCATGACCCAGCTAGAGATGCTCTACAATTTGATTCATATAGAAAAAAAAAAAACCACACACACGGTCTGGGAATATATTGGGTATAGTAGACATAGATTCAGTTGCATGTGGAGGACAATTCTTGTGAAGAGACTTTCGTTTTTTTTGGCAGAAAAGAGAAGCTAGACTGCTGGGAGCCAGCGGGAGGAATCCCACCCAAGACAAGATCATGCGGCAGAGGCCTGATGGGCAAGGTGAGTCAAGCCTCAGTGTTTCCCCGTGGTATTTCCTGAGCATGTACCCCCCAAAATAAGAATCTGCCTGCCTTATTGTATTGTGCTTTTCTTCCCTTCTGACACTCTCTGGAAAAAGTTAACTCAGGGCTTTAGTCTTCTGCACTTGAAAGGTATGTTTCAGTTCAAACCCCCTCTGATAACTTTCTAGCTTGCCTAACAGGTTCCCCTGGACTTTCTACAGCTTGTGAGTTGCTTACAGACCCCCAACAACGAGAGGCACAAAACTTAAGGCATCTTAATAGACACAGAGCCTTTTCTAAAGAGCTAAAAATCATATTGGTGAAGGATTTCACTGCTGACTTAATGACTGCTGCCAGGCCTCCATATTCTTTATCTTTTAGGCACCTGGGAGGATATTAATTAATGTAATCAGGATATGGAAAAAGGTATATAGTAGTTTTGATGTTAGCAACACTAGACTTTTGAGTTAATTACTTTTCTTTTGTTATAAATCACTGTATTCCTCTTACTTGTTATAAATTGCTGTATCTCTGCTATGTAAGAATGTAACTTTATTTAGTGCTTTCTGAGAGTGGCACCAGACTTTGGGAAGATCAACACAAATAAGTCTTCTGGTTGACAAACCCTTATCAGAAAAGGGCCATAAAATGTTAATTGGTCCTTTTGGCTGGAAGATGATGTAAATCACCTAAGACTTGTGTATATAACTAGGTATGCAGAGAGAAAAGCCTGGTTTGGATAAGAGTCTGGGCTGCTAACGCTGCATAATTTTGTATTACCCATTGATCCCTATGTACAAATCAAAAAGGTTAAAAAGGCCTTTCTAGACAATAGAAGCCAGGCCAGTCATTGGAAGGACTGGTTTCCCCCGTGTCTCCTCTTTACTCTAATTTCAGGCTGAATTCCCATCTGGGGTGTGGAGGCTCGCTATGTCTACTTACTTGTCCCGGCTTCTAAGATCCATGAGAGAGGGAGCCAAGGTGAGGCACTCTCCGATATTCAAATGGACGCCAGTGGCCTAACATAAATGGTACAAGTTCCTTGTCAGGAACGTTATTGGCTTTCAACGTAAACCAAGTTATTCAGCCTGTTCACTAAATTTTCCTACTACACTATTTCTTCCTAATCTAATCTTATATTTTTAATTAAATAAATAAAATTTTTCCTCGCCTACACCATCTCCCCTTCAAATCACCCTTGATCCACTGGGGCTGGACCCCGGCACTAGACATTTTCAAATTTAGAAATTTTTTAAAATTTAGATATAACTATTCTTGGGACATGTTGGTTTAGAAAGGAAAGAGGTAAAATGTGAGTGTCGTTTAAAAGAGGCCACTAAGTGTTTGTGGCCCTCACCTGCAATTCTCTCTTCTCCTGGTTGCACACAATCTCTATCTGTCAGGCTTTACCAAGAGAACTCCCTCTCCTCATCAGCATCAATTCTCAAACTTTCATTCACTAAGATTTAAAAAATAGATAAGTGTGAAAATTATAATACCCTGGAGAGCTTTGAAATGAACTTTATACTTTTGCATTAGACAGGTACTGTGAGTGTTGACAAGTACATAAACATTGATGTCATTTTCCAGAGTCCATGAAATCATCTTGATTATAGATCAAGCCAGCTCTGATGAAGTGCCTTATATTACTTGAATAATATAATCAAATTTTGCTAAAATAAACATGTTCTATGAGAATCCAGGCACAATCAATTTATCTCAGTAAGTCAGAAAACAAAACTCTCATATGAATTGAAATAAACATTTCCTACAGTGAGTACTTATATTAAGTTTCTACCCTGAGCTTCTACCCTAAGAACCAGTGGTCTTAATTGAGATTTCTGGAAAGTTTCTCCAAATATATTCTTCTGTTATTCCTGAAGACTGACTCATTTTTACTGTGTATACTAAGATTTGTGATTTGTTTTTTTCTTGGCTTTCTATGCTACTGCTTAGTTATTTGTTCACAATATTTAAGCAGAAATATACTGACAGTATTTTAATAATTACTTATGTGTACATACCAGAGAATTGCACTCATCTCACACACTAGTAAAGTAATGCTCAAAATTCTCCAAGCCAGTCTTCAGCAATACATGAACTGTGAACCTCCAGATGTTCAAGCTGGTTTTAGAAAAGGCAGAGGAACCAGAGATCAAATTGCCAACATCCACTGGATCACTGAAAAAGGTAGAGAGTTCCAGAAAAATATCTATTTCTGCTTTATTGATTATGCCAAAGCCTTTGATTATATGGATCACAATGAACTGTGAAACATTATGAAAGAGATGGGAATACCAGACCACCTGACCTGCCTCTTGAGAAACCTGTATGCAGGTCAGGAAGCAACAGTGAGAACTGGACATGGAACAATAGACTGGTTCAAAATAGGAAAAGGAGTACATCAAGGCTGTATATTGTCACCTTACTTATTTAACTTATATGCAGATTATATCATGAGAAATGCGGGGCTGCAAGAAGCACAAGCTGGAATCAAGATTGCCAGGAGAAATATCAATAACCTCAGATATGCAGATGACACCAGCCTTATGGCAGAAAATGAAGAACTAAAGAGCCTCGATGAAAGTGAAAGAGGAGAGTGCAAAAGCTGGCTTAAAGCTCAACATTCAGAAAATGTAGACTATGGCATCTGGTCCCATCACTTCATGGAAAATAGATGGCGAAACAGTGGAAATAGTGGCTGGCTTTATTCTTTGGGTCTTCAAAATCACTGCAGATGGTGACTGCAGCCATGAAATTAAAACACGCTTACTCCTTGGAAGGAAAGTTATGACCAACGTAGACAGCATATTAAAAAGCAGAGACATTACTTTGTCCACAAAGGTCTATCTGGTCAAGGCTATGGTTTTTCCAGTAGTCATGTATGGATGTGAGAGTTGGACTATAAAGAAAGCTGAGTGCCAAAGAATTTATGCTTTTGAACTATTGTGTTGGAGAAGACTCTTGAGAGTCCCTTGGACTGCAAGGAGATCCAACCAGTCTGTCGTAAAAGAGATCAGTCCTGGATGTTCTTTGGAAGGACTGATGTTGAAGTTGAAACTCCAATATTTGGCCACCTGATGCGAAGAGCTGACTTATTTGAAAAGATTCTGATTCTGGGAAAGATTGCAGGCAGGAGGAGAAGTGGATGACAGAGGATGAGATGGTTGGATGGCATCATCAAGTCAATGGGCATGAGTTTGGGTAAACTCTGGGAGTTGGTGATGGACAGGGAGGCCTGGCAAGCTGCAGTTCATGGGATCACAAAGATTCAGACATGACTGAGAGACTGAACTTAACTGAACTGATATGTACACCTTATCCTTTTATCATTAAGATGATATATGTGCTTACTTACAGATAAAAATTATTTGTGTGTGATTTTTGGTGTGACAATCACTTTGAAAGGGGTCTTATTTAATTGTTTTAGGGCTTAAGATTCAGGCCTAACTCCATGGTAAAATGGGAGAGAATGGAAAAACCCTAAGAAGATATAATAACTCCCTTGAGAATATACCCAACTCCATGAAAAATGTATCTTAAAACATTCAACCAGTGGCAACTCCTAGCATATGAATTCTTATCTCCTCTTTCATGCTATTTCAGTAGGAAAGCATTGTACAACCTCCTCCAAGTCAAATATGTGTGAGTTTATCCCGGCTAATAATACTCTTCACAGTCCTCTGACTAACATTTTTCCCTCTGAACAATCTTACTTCCACCTGTAATCAGTAGCCAAGAGTTAGAATGCCAGACTAATTCTAGGAGGATTTTATCTATGAAATCACCAATTTTGATGACAAACTGCTATAATAATCTTTTTGTTGTATGATTTATTTCTCCCTTGTATTTATATGCTATAAACTAGAAAATAAGGGGTCAATTCCATTCTCCCTAAGTCAACAGAAGTATCATATTTCACTTCTTAACTTATCAATTCATAATATTTGCTCTTCTTAGCAGTCTTGGGAGCACTTGAGTTTCTGCTACACAGCAGAATCAGCTTCCATTTAAAGGAGGGCGGTGGTTAATGCTGGAATATCATGAAAATTACACAATGAAGACCACAGAGTAAAGATTATCCAGTAAATGTATGGTCTATCAAAATGTAATTTTTGAAAACAATCTGTGGATACATCACAAATATACTTTAGGAATGTAAGATGTTGCAGTCATTTTGGAAAACAGTTTGAGATTTCTTCAAAATGTTAAACATAAAGTTACCATTCAATCCAGCAATTCCACTTATAGATATATATGGAAGATAAGTGAAAACATATAACCACCTAAAATTTGCACCTAAACATTATTTATAATAAGCAAAAAGTGGAAACAATCTAAATATCCATCATCACCTTAACTGGGAAATAAAATGTAGAATGGAATATGTAGAATGTTCATATGATGGAATATTATTCAGGCATTAAAAGCAATGACGTACTGAAAAATGTTAAAGTATGGATGAGCCTTAAAAACATCATGTTGAGAGGGTAACAGGCAGGAAGACCAGGGGTCTCCAAACGGAGGAATAGGCTGCAAGTGTCAGACATTTTTTATCTCTCTTAAGTGGCAGGAGGAAACAAACTAGTGTTATATTTTCCCCCTTCTCTATACAAATATAAAAAGAGGTTTCTCTTAAAATTTTGTGTTGCCATAATGACACCTGGTTCCACCTGAACTTAACTTTTCTCAAACCTTGAGCTAACCAACGCATTTTTCTTATGGAAATATTTATCTTAAGCTATGTTAATGTACTATGTATTTACCCTAGACTCTGTCTTCAAGTGGGTCCCACCTAAAGGCTCAGAATCGACTTGACAAACCAGTATGTTATACTCATACATGTTCTCCTAATCTATGTTAATGAAACTACATATTTGTATCGAAATCTGCCTTTCTTCAAGATTCACATCAATAGTTTTATGGTCGGGGATGATTCACCTGGTTCCAATATTATTTCAAATGCATGTTGTGGGTGAGGGGCCTGGTGCCATTCTCTGAGTTTTGAGACATTTCCTTTCTTTAATTAGCAGACTGCTAATAGTTATATATCATCAAGCTAAAGACTAACAGGGGGGCATTCTTTCTGCCCCCTTCTGATGTCTATGTGAGAAGCTTTCTCTATCTCTTTTATACTTTAATAAAACTTTATTACCCAGAAGCTCTGAGAGATCAAGCCTCATCACTGGCCTCTGATTGAATTCTTCTCCTCCAGAGGCCAAGAATCTCGGCATCTTTTGTGGTTCAGCAACAACCTTTCAATGTCAAGTTAAAGAAGTCAAACTTAAAAGATGGTATGTTCTATAATTCCATTTATATGAAATATCTAAAACGGGCAAATCCATAGAGACAATATAATGCATTAATAGATTAGTGGAGGACTGGAGGGACTGGAAAGTAAAGAAAAGTGAGGTAACTCTTAATAGATATGAGTTTCTCTTAAGGGTGACAAAAATTTCTGGAATTGGATAATTGTAATTATTTCACAGATCTAAACTCTCAAAAGCACCTGAACTGTGTACTTTAAAAGGGTGAATTCTGTGGTATATGAATTATACTCTAATAAAGCTTGTAACAAATCACTTTGTGACAACACAGATGGACCTCGATGGCATTATGCTATGTGAAATGTCAGATAGAGGAAAAAAAATATGCTATGATCTCATATATCGAACAAGAAAAAGCTCAGAAATATAGAGAACAGATCAATAGTTGCTGAGGCTAGGTGGAGGAATGGGCAAAATGTGTGAACGGATCAAAGGTAAAAACCTCCAATTATAAAATAACTAAAGTCATATGGTTATAATGTATAGCATAGTGACTATAGTTAATACTATACTGCATACTTGAAAGTTGCTAACGAGTATTAAAAATCCTCATTGCTAGAAAAAAAATCTTTTTAACTCTGACAGTGACAGACTGTTAACTAGATATATGATGGTGATCATTTTGCAATACATTATGTTTTGCACCTGAAACTAATACAATGCTATAAAATAAGAGATACAAAGGGAACATTCAATGCCCATTTCACGGGCACAATAAAGGACAGAAAGAGTATGGACCTAATAGAAGCAGAATATATTAAGAGGAGGTGGCAAGAATACTCAAAAAAAAAAAAAACCATACAAAAAATTTTAATGATTTAGATAACCAAGATAGTTTGATCGTTCACCTAGAGCCATATATCCTGGAGTACCAAATCAAGTGGGCCTTAAGAGGCATCACTATAAATAAAGCTAGTAGAGGTGATGGAATTCCAGCTGAGCTACTTCAAATCCTAAAAGATGATGCGATTAAGGTGCTACACTCAATATGCCAGTGAGAGGGTAACAGGCAGGAAGGTCAGGGGTCTCCAAGTGGGGGAAATAGCCTGCAAGTGTCAGACATTTTTATCTCTCTTAAGTGGCAGGAGGAAACAAACTAGCGATATTTTTTCCTTCTCTACACAAATTCAAAAAGAGGTTTCTCTTAAAATTCTGTGTTGCCATAGTGACACCTGGTTTCACCTGAAGTTAATCAATGCCTTTTTCTTATGGAAATGTTTATCTTAAGCTATGCTAATGTACTATACATTTATCCCAAACTCTTCAAGTCCGTTCTGCCTATTGGGCTCAGAACCTACTTGATAAGCCAGTATGTTATACTCTGATATTGTTCCTCTAATGTATGTAAATGAAACTATTTGTGATCTGCCCTTCTTCAAGATTCAAGTTAATCATTTTATGGCCCAAGATAAATCATTTGGTGCCAAGATTATCCCAAAATGCATCTTATGGGTGAAGGGCCTGGTGCCATTCTGAGTTTTAAGACATTCTTTTCTTTCATTAACAGGCTGCTTGTGACTATATAATATCCAGCTGAAGACTAGCAGGGGAGTACTCTTTCTGCCCCCTTCTGATGCTTATGTCAGAAGCTTTCTCTATCTCCTTTATACGTTAATAAAACGTTGTTACACAAAAGCTCTGAGCAATCAAGCCTCGTCTCTGGCCCCAGATTAAATTCTTCTCCTCCAGGGGCCAAGAATCCTGGCATCGTAATTCAACAACAACCTTTCACCAGCAAACTTGGAAAATGTCAGTTTTATTCCAATCCCAAAGAAAGGCAATGCTAAAGAATCTTCAAACTACTGCCCAATTGCATTCATTTCACACACTAGCAAATTAATGCTCAACATTCTCCAAGCTAGGGTTCAACAGTATGTGAACCAAGAACTTCCAAATGTTCAAGCTGGATTTAGAAAAAGGGAGAGGAATCAGAGATCAACTTGCCAACCTCCACTGGATCATAGAAAAGGAAGAGTATTCTGGAAAAACCTACTTCTGCTTCATTGACTATGCTAAAAGCTTTGGCTGTGTGGATCACAACAAACTTCAGAAAATTCTTAAAGAGATGGTAATACCAGAACACCTTACCTGCCACCTGAGAAATGTGTATGCAGGTCAAGAAACATCAGTTAGAAGCAGACATGGGACAACAGACTGGTCCAAAATGGGAAAGGAGTACGTCAAGGTTGTTTATTATCACCCTGCTTATTTAACTTATATACAGAGTACATCATGTGACATGCCAGGCTGTATCCAGCACAAGCTTCAATCAAGACTACCAGGAGAAAAATAATAACCTCAGAAATTCAGATGACATCACCATTATGGCAGAAAACAAAGGAACTAAAGAGCCTCTTGATTAAGGTGAAAGAGGAGAGTGGCTTAAAACTCAACATCCATTAAACAAAGATCACGGCATTCGGTCCCATGTCTTCATGGCAAATAGATGAAGAAACAATGGAAACAGTGACAGACTTTATATTCTTGGGCTCCAAAGTCACTGCAGATGGTGACTGAAGCCATGAAATTAAAAGACATTTGTTTCTTGGATGAAAAGCTCTGACAAACCTCAGTTCAGTTCAGTTCAGTCGCTCAGTCATGTCCGAATCTTTGCGACCCCATGAATCGCAGCACGCCAGGCCTCCCTGTTCATCACCATCTCTCTGAGTTCACTCAGACTCACGTCCATCGAGTCCATGATGCCATCCAGCCATCTCATCCTCGGTCATCCCCTTCTCCTCCTGCCCCCTATCCCTCCCAGCATCAGAGTCTTTTCCAATGAGTCAAATCTTCACATGAGGTGGCCAAAGTACTGGAGTTTCAGCTTTAGCATCATTCCTTCCAAAGAAATCTCAGGGTTGATCTCCTTCAGAATGGACTGGTTGGATCTNTTCCAATGAGTCAAATCTTCACATGAGGTGGCCAAAGTACTGGAGTTTCAGCTTTAGCATCATTCCTTCCAAAGAAATCTCAGGGTTGATCTCCTTCAGAATGGACTGGTTGGATCTCCTTGCAGTCCAAGGGACTCTCAAGAGTCTTCTCCAACACCACAGTTCAAAATCATCAATTCTTTGGAGTTCAGCTTTCTTCACAGTCCAACTCTCACATCCATACATGACCATAGGAAAAACCATAGCCTTGACTAGACGGACCTTAGTCAGCAAAGTAATGTCTCTGCTTTTGAATATACTATCTAGGTTGGTCATAACTTTTCTTCCAAGGAGTAAGTGTCTTCTAATTTCATGGCTGACAAACCTAGGCAGCATATAAAAAAAGCCAACAAATGTCCAGTAGTCATGTCTAGATGTGGGAGTTGGACCATAAAGAAGGCTGAGCATCAAAGAATTAATGCTTTTGAAATGTGGTGTTGGAGAAGACTCTTGAGAGTCTCTTGGACAGCAAAAAGATCAAACCAGTCAATCCTAAAGGAAATCATTCATTGGAAGGACTGATGCTGATGCTGAAGCTTAAGCTCCAATACTTTGGCCACCTGATGCGAAGAACTAACTCATTAGAAAAGACCCTGATGCTGGGAAAGATTGAGGGCAGGAGGAAAAGGGAATGACAGGATGAGATGGTTGGATGGTATCACTGACTCACTGTACATGAGTTTGAGCAAGCTCCGGGAGATGGTGAAGAAAAGGGAAGCCTGGCATGCTCCATCCATGGGGTCTCAAAGAGTTGGACTGACTGACTGACTGAACAACAACAATGTCAATTACATCTCAATTTAACAAAAGTTACACGATTCTGTTTTCTAGTCCCAAAATACAAAAAAGAGTACTCGTGGTTGATAGATTAACATTAATTTGAGTCATAAATGATAGAAGCTTTCTGAACAATTTCTTTCAAAATTGTTTTTGTATAGTAAAAGCTGCTTTTGCAAGATAAAAATTCATTTTAGATAATAGAAAACCTTTAAACTTGCTAATAAAGATACAAGTATGTTTTGAATTTAGATTCAGTGCATGCATTTAGTTTCACTGCATACACTGGTCTTATTCATACTTCAATACTGATGATATCCAAGTATGACAAAACTATAAAGAATGGAGTTTAGAAAAACTAGGGATTAAACTGGGGAAGGCAATGGCACCCCACCCCAGTACTCTTGCCTGGAAAATCCAATGGACGGAGGAGCCTGGACTGCCCCCTTCTGATGTCTATGTGAGAAGCTTTCTCTATCTCTTTTATACTTTAATAAAACTTTATTACCCAGAAGCTCTGAGAGATCAAGCCTCATCACTGGCCTCTGATTGAATTCTTCTCCTCCAGAGGCCAAGAATCTCGGCATCTTTTGTGGTTCAGCAACAACCTTTCAATGTCAAGTTAAAGAAGTCAAACTTAAAAGATGGTATGTTCTATAATTCCATTTATATGAAATATCTAAAACGGGCAAATCCATAGAGACAATATAATGCATTAATAGATTAGTGGAGGACTGGAGGGACTGGAAAGTAAAGAAAAGTGAGGTAACTCTTAATAGATATGAGTTTCTCTTAAGGGTGACAAAAATTTCTGGAATTGGATAATTGTAATTATTTCACAGATCTAAACTCTCAAAAGCACCTGAACTGTGTACTTTAAAAGGGTGAATTCTGTGGTATATGAATTATACTCTAATAAAGCTTGTAACAAATCACTTTGTGACAACACAGATGGACCTCGATGGCATTATGCTATGTGAAATGTCAGATAGAGGAAAAAAAATATGCTATGATCTCATATATCGAACAAGAAAAAGCTCAGAAATATAGAGAACAGATCAATAGTTGCTGAGGCTAGGTGGAGGAATGGGCAAAATGTGTGAACGGATCAAAGGTAAAAACCTCCAATTATAAAATAACTAAAGTCATATGGTTATAATGTATAGCATAGTGACTATAGTTAATACTATACTGCATACTTGAAAGTTGCTAACGAGTATTAAAAATCCTCATTGCTAGAAAAAAAATCTTTTTAACTCTGACAGTGACAGACTGTTAACTAGATATATGATGGTGATCATTTTGCAATACATTATGTTTTGCACCTGAAACTAATACAATGCTATAAAATAAGAGATACAAAGGGAACATTCAATGCCCATTTCACGGGCACAATAAAGGACAGAAAGAGTATGGACCTAATAGAAGCAGAATATATTAAGAGGAGGTGGCAAGAATACTCAAAAAAAAAAAAAACCATACAAAAAATTTTAATGATTTAGATAACCAAGATAGTTTGATCGTTCACCTAGAGCCATATATCCTGGAGTACCAAATCAAGTGGGCCTTAAGAGGCATCACTATAAATAAAGCTAGTAGAGGTGATGGAATTCCAGCTGAGCTACTTCAAATCCTAAAAGATGATGCGATTAAGGTGCTACACTCAATATGCCAGTGAGAGGGTAACAGGCAGGAAGGTCAGGGGTCTCCAAGTGGGGGAAATAGCCTGCAAGTGTCAGACATTTTTATCTCTCTTAAGTGGCAGGAGGAAACAAACTAGCGATATTTTTTCCTTCTCTACACAAATTCAAAAAGAGGTTTCTCTTAAAATTCTGTGTTGCCATAGTGACACCTGGTTTCACCTGAAGTTAATCAATGCCTTTTTCTTATGGAAATGTTTATCTTAAGCTATGCTAATGTACTATACATTTATCCCAAACTCTTCAAGTCCGTTCTGCCTATTGGGCTCAGAACCTACTTGATAAGCCAGTATGTTATACTCTGATATTGTTCCTCTAATGTATGTAAATGAAACTATTTGTGATCTGCCCTTCTTCAAGATTCAAGTTAATCATTTTATGGCCCAAGATAAATCATTTGGTGCCAAGATTATCCCAAAATGCATCTTATGGGTGAAGGGCCTGGTGCCATTCTGAGTTTTAAGACATTCTTTTCTTTCATTAACAGGCTGCTTGTGACTATATAATATCCAGCTGAAGACTAGCAGGGGAGTACTCTTTCTGCCCCCTTCTGATGCTTATGTCAGAAGCTTTCTCTATCTCCTTTATACGTTAATAAAACGTTGTTACACAAAAGCTCTGAGCAATCAAGCCTCGTCTCTGGCCCCAGATTAAATTCTTCTCCTCCAGGGGCCAAGAATCCTGGCATCGTAATTCAACAACAACCTTTCACCAGCAAACTTGGAAAATGTCAGTTTTATTCCAATCCCAAAGAAAGGCAATGCTAAAGAATCTTCAAACTACTGCCCAATTGCATTCATTTCACACACTAGCAAATTAATGCTCAACATTCTCCAAGCTAGGGTTCAACAGTATGTGAACCAAGAACTTCCAAATGTTCAAGCTGGATTTAGAAAAAGGGAGAGGAATCAGAGATCAACTTGCCAACCTCCACTGGATCATAGAAAAGGAAGAGTATTCTGGAAAAACCTACTTCTGCTTCATTGACTATGCTAAAAGCTTTGGCTGTGTGGATCACAACAAACTTCAGAAAATTCTTAAAGAGATGGTAATACCAGAACACCTTACCTGCCACCTGAGAAATGTGTATGCAGGTCAAGAAACATCAGTTAGAAGCAGACATGGGACAACAGACTGGTCCAAAATGGGAAAGGAGTACGTCAAGGTTGTTTATTATCACCCTGCTTATTTAACTTATATACAGAGTACATCATGTGACATGCCAGGCTGTATCCAGCACAAGCTTCAATCAAGACTACCAGGAGAAAAATAATAACCTCAGAAATTCAGATGACATCACCATTATGGCAGAAAACAAAGGAACTAAAGAGCCTCTTGATTAAGGTGAAAGAGGAGAGTGGCTTAAAACTCAACATCCATTAAACAAAGATCACGGCATTCGGTCCCATGTCTTCATGGCAAATAGATGAAGAAACAATGGAAACAGTGACAGACTTTATATTCTTGGGCTCCAAAGTCACTGCAGATGGTGACTGAAGCCATGAAATTAAAAGACATTTGTTTCTTGGATGAAAAGCTCTGACAAACCTCAGTTCAGTTCAGTTCAGTCGCTCAGTCATGTCCGAATCTTTGCGACCCCATGAATCGCAGCACGCCAGGCCTCCCTGTTCATCACCATCTCTCTGAGTTCACTCAGACTCACGTCCATCGAGTCCATGATGCCATCCAGCCATCTCATCCTCGGTCATCCCCTTCTCCTCCTGCCCCCTATCCCTCCCAGCATCAGAGTCTTTTCCAATGAGTCAAATCTTCACATGAGGTGGCCAAAGTACTGGAGTTTCAGCTTTAGCATCATTCCTTCCAAAGAAATCTCAGGGTTGATCTCCTTCAGAATGGACTGGTTGGATCTCCTTGCAGTCCAAGGGACTCTCAAGAGTCTTCTCCAACACCACAGTTCAAAATCATCAATTCTTTGGAGTTCAGCTTTCTTCACAGTCCAACTCTCACATCCATACATGACCATAGGAAAAACCATAGCCTTGACTAGACGGACCTTAGTCAGCAAAGTAATGTCTCTGCTTTTGAATATACTATCTAGGTTGGTCATAACTTTTCTTCCAAGGAGTAAGTGTCTTCTAATTTCATGGCTGACAAACCTAGGCAGCATATAAAAAAAGCCAACAAATGTCCAGTAGTCATGTCTAGATGTGGGAGTTGGACCATAAAGAAGGCTGAGCATCAAAGAATTAATGCTTTTGAAATGTGGTGTTGGAGAAGACTCTTGAGAGTCTCTTGGACAGCAAAAAGATCAAACCAGTCAATCCTAAAGGAAATCATTCATTGGAAGGACTGATGCTGATGCTGAAGCTTAAGCTCCAATACTTTGGCCACCTGATGCGAAGAACTAACTCATTAGAAAAGACCCTGATGCTGGGAAAGATTGAGGGCAGGAGGAAAAGGGAATGACAGGATGAGATGGTTGGATGGTATCACTGACTCACTGTACATGAGTTTGAGCAAGCTCCGGGAGATGGTGAAGAAAAGGGAAGCCTGGCATGCTCCATCCATGGGGTCTCAAAGAGTTGGACTGACTGACTGACTGAACAACAACAATGTCAATTACATCTCAATTTAACAAAAGTTACACGATTCTGTTTTCTAGTCCCAAAATACAAAAAAGAGTACTCGTGGTTGATAGATTAACATTAATTTGAGTCATAAATGATAGAAGCTTTCTGAACAATTTCTTTCAAAATTGTTTTTGTATAGTAAAAGCTGCTTTTGCAAGATAAAAATTCATTTTAGATAATAGAAAACCTTTAAACTTGCTAATAAAGATACAAGTATGTTTTGAATTTAGATTCAGTGCATGCATTTAGTTTCACTGCATACACTGGTCTTATTCATACTTCAATACTGATGATATCCAAGTATGACAAAACTATAAAGAATGGAGTTTAGAAAAACTAGGGATTAAACTGGGGAAGGCAATGGCACCCCACCCCAGTACTCTTGCCTGGAAAATCCAATGGACGGAGGAGCCTGGTAGGCGGCAGTCCATGGGGTCGCTAACAGTCGGACAGACTGAGCGACTTCACTTTCACTTTTCTCTTTCATGCATTGGAGAAGGAAATGGCAACCCACTCCAGTGTTCTTGCCTGGAGAATCCCAGGGATGAGGGAGCCTGGTGGGCTGCCGTCTATGGGGTCACACAGAGTCGGACACGACTGAAGTGACTTAGCAGTAGCAGGGATTATTTCCAAGTCCCTTAGACTAATATGTTCACTAAATGTGTGTGTATTTGTGTGCTCAGTTGCTTCTGACTCTGCGACCCCATAAACTGTAGCCTGTCAGGCTCCTCTCTCCATGGGATTGTCCCTAAAAAAAACCAATAATAAAATTTTTTAAAAAGATAGAAATGAAATGAAAAAAAAAAAAAAAGACACTTGTATGGGTTGTCATTTCCTCCCTCAGTGCATCTTTCCAAAGCAAAACTCAACCCCAGGTCTCCTGTATCTCCTGTATTGCAGGATTCTTTACCAGTGAGCCACTGGGGAAGCCTCACTAAATGTGAATCTTCATTAAATGTGAGAGAAAATTTAATAGGCCCAGTTATATATAAAACTTTATGTATATTAACGTGCCATTTATAAAAGAAACAGGAACAATTATGACAGTGCACAGTAATTGCTATTTTAATTTTTAAGTTACACATATAATCTTAAGAGGTAGATATATGCTGTAAATCAGCTTTTGAAATCTGGCTGTGCAATAAGCAAAATTACTATTGAATTTTTTGTCAAGTTCCAGTTAATTCACAGACGACCTTCTTCAAAATGATAAAATGTACCCACAGTCAGCTATTGTAAACTCTATATATGAACACAATCTCTCAAATAACATATAGAACCAATTATTTACAATCATTTCTCCAAAGGTTTTAGAGAAAGGAGTTAAAATTCTATTTTTTTTTCCAGTTTAAGAACTATCACTTACATTTTCCTTTCCTGTTATTTTTCATCTGTTTGCACTTAATCTGTATGGAAAACATGCATTTTCTAGAAGATACTGCAAATAAACTTGCAAATACCTTGAAGAGAAAAGTCTACTGGGTAACACCCAGCATGGTTTCCTAAAGATCAAGTATTGTCAGATGAATCTAATCTCCTTCTGTGACAGAATGACAGCCTGAGATATTGAAGGGAAGTGATAGACATAATTTATTTTGACTTTATCAAGGTTATTGAGACCAGTCTAAAATATTGGCTCATCAATAAACTGTGAAAATCCAAGCAAGTGATACACCCTCAAAGCGTTCTCAGGAGGCAGGAAATGGACACTCTAAGAGTGGTCGCCCATGGATCAATGTCAGTCTGGGGTTATGATACAAAATATCTCCCAGATTCCCAAGAATAGGCAAATACTTGCATCAGTGCCCTGAACATGGACATAGGCATAATTTTGATCATGTGACACTAGCCCAAAGCTTCTGAAGATCAGTTTAGAATTTTGAAGTATCATCACTAAAGGAAGATTCAATAAGAAATTAATGATACAGAAAGTCAGAGCACTGGATTCAAGAGAGCACCCATTTAGTAAAAATAATGCAAACAGATTATGGGGACAAACAATGTTTGAGAATCATAGAAATGAAATTAGAATTCAAAAGCAATAATAATCTTTCAAATTCCTTTATTGTATCTAAGGCACAAAGAGAGGAAGGGCCTCATTCAAAATCACAGGACAAAACTGCACCAGAGCTAAGCATTTAGTATTAGAAATGTAAGGAGTATACAACATGTAGGAATCAAGAAACAAACCTAATACTGGTTAGATCCTTTCTCAGAAGTAGATTTCTGCCCATTATTCTACTGATATTGTATATGAGGGCAAGAGCAAGTTGGGGGATTAAGAAAAAACCAGAATGATTATCGTATGGCAAATAGGATCTATAAGGAAAGATCACATCATTTCAAATTATTCACTGTAAAGAAGACGAAATGGTTAGCTTAGCTTGGAGGTATTATTATACAAACAATCTTAATAACACTGACAAAACAAGTTCTTAATCCACTGCATGAGTTATTGAGAGTAGACACTGTAATTCTCCAACAGTGAGAGTTACTTATTCTTGGAGTAAGTTTTTAGAAGTGTCTTTGAAAGTACAATTTCTCCTTGTTTACATCCTTTTGAGGGAGCTATGGTGGTTCAGATGGTAAAGGATCTGCCTGCAATGCAGGAGACCTGGGTTCAATCCCTGGATTGCAAAGCTTCCTTGAAAAAGGGAATGACAACTCATTCCATTATTCTTGCCTGGAGAATCCCATGGACAGAGGATCCTGGTGGGGGTAGTCCATGGGGTACAAAGATACAGTTCTTACTATTAGGATCTAATGAACACAAGCATGCCTCACTTGATTCTCTAGAAACATCTTGTTTATCCAGTGGAGTGTTTAGATAACATAAAGAAGGTAACCTTGAGATTTTCTAATTCTACTTTGCAAGTGAATCACATATACTTTGATTATTTTCACTATAAATGTTATTTTCTAAAAGGCAAAATATTAAACATCTGCTCAGTAGCTAAAGCAACAAATAGTCAGAACAAGCAGGGACTCAGAAGTTAAAGATTTCCATGACTATCATCTTGGCTTCTCCAGTGAAAGTCACTGTGCACAGTTCTTCCTGAAAAAAATAATGCAGTTAAAAAATACTCCGTTTATTTCTACAAGTAAATGGGCATGTGTTGAAATCTTTGTTAGAGTAAAACAAAAATTTATTGATGCATAACTATATTCCTGATTTTACAGCTACAGTTATAATCATTCAGGTATCTATTTCCCATAAACTCTCCACAGCCATAACCTTTAGCAATTAATTATAAAGTTCCAGGAGCAATAGTACACAGGCTAACTTTCTAAAACAATAAAAGACAGAATTTCTCATTTGGAGCTAAATTAAACACGAACAGGTTTTTATTCATGGAAATCTTGATGCAGAGTCATGGTGCAGCCATTATAGAAGCCATTAAACAAAACCTCAAATCAAAGAAAGTATAGGTGTTCAAAAGAGAAAATGTTTTTCCTGCCAAAGAATCCTCTAAATTCTATGACTGCTTTTCCTTTTAAACTTATGAACTATGTTTTCAACTTTTCTTGCCTCTGTTCTTTCAGAATCATCCAATAATATCAATATTAACCAAACAGAAGTAGATATAAGAATTCACAGAAGGAAAATTCCGATTACATTCAAACATCTCAACTAAATACAGGCTACCTGTTTTGCTTATTTCAGGATATATCAATAGATTTGTAAAATACTCTGGGCTAGGGAATCACATGTTCTGTGACTGCCTTTGTTAGCTTTTTAAAAAGCAAAACATACGGATGGCTAACAAACATATGAAAAGATGCTCAACGTCACTCATTATCAGAGAAATGCAAATCAAGACCACAATGAGATACCACTTCACACCAGTCAGAATGGCTGTGATCCAAAAGTCTGCAAGCAATAAATGCTGGAGAGGGTGTGGAGAAAAGGGAACCCTCTTACACTGTGAGTGGGAATGCAAACTAGTACAGCCACTATGGAGAACAGTGTGGAGATTCCTTAAGAAATTGCAAATAGAACTGCCTTATGACCCAGCAATCCCACTGCTGGGCATACACACCGAGGAAACCAGAATAGAAAGAGACACATGTACCCCAATGTTCATTGCAGCACTGTTTATAATAGCCAGGACATGGAAACAACCTAGATGTCCATCAGCGGATGAATGGATAAGAAAGCTGTGGTACATATACACAATGGAGTATTACTCAGCCATTAAAAAGAATACATTTGAATCAGTTCTAATAAGATGGATGAAACTGGAACTGATTATACAGAGTGAAGTAAGCCAGAAAGAAAAACACCAATACAGTATACTAACACATATATATGGAATTTAGAAAGATGGTAATGAGGACCCTGTATGCAAGACAGCAAAAGAGACACAGATGTGTAGAGTGGACTTTTGGACTCTGAGGGAGAGGGAGAGGGAGAGGGTGGGATGATTTGGGAGAATAGCATTGAAATATGTATACTATAATGTAAGAAATGAATCGCCAGTCTATGTTTAATGCAGGATGCAGGATGCTTGGGGCTGGTGTATGGGGATGATCTGTAGGGATGATGTGGGGTGGGAGGTGGGAGAGGGGTTCATGTTTGGGAGTTTGTGTACACCCGTGGCAGATTCATGTCAATGTATGCCACAATAGAGTACTGTAAAGTAAAATAAAGTAAAATGGAAGCTCTAAAAAAAAAAAATTAAATTAAATTAAATTAAAAAAAATAAAAATAAATAAAAGCAAAACAAAATAGGTAATAGTTGATCCTATACCCTAGACAAAGATGTTCCATTCTGTACATTTTCCTGTTAAGTATGGAGAAGGCTGTGTTTCATTCCTTATTTTGATAAAACTTATCACAAACAAACTTTTTTTTTTAAATTAAATGGCAAGGGTCAAGTATGTAATGCGGATTCGAATAAGAAGTTATGAGAAATGTGCAGAAAAAATAAAATGTAATTATTTTAAAATGACAAAGTTGTAAACATATTAACACCAATACAAAAATTTAATTGACTACTATATTTTTAGTTTTCATACTTAACCTTCTGGGGATTTAGGAACTAGTAACAATGATATAAAGCTGAATGGCAATCCTGCTGGAATATGATGTTTAAAATAGAGTATGTTCCTTCTGAAAAAAAAAATTCTCCTCCTTTTTGAGTTTTCTGGTTATATAGATCATTGTGGAAATGGCTTATAGGAAGTAAACATCTTACTCTAAGGTAAAATGCTCACATGGCCACAGATAAACAGAACTGAGAGATTATTCATTTCTATTTATAATTTTGCCTTATAAAAAATTGCTGCCCAGGAGCAGAAAATCAAAACATTCACTCAGATTTATTTGAAAGCTGAGATCTTAGTTATTGAGCTACATTTTTTAAATGATAGAAAATTATAAATAATTTTTCATCATTTGTAATATTTGTGGTTTTAGAGTATTTTACTTCAGTCGCTCAGTCATGTCCAGCGACCCCATGAACTGCAGCACACCAGGCATCCCTGTCCAATACCAACTCCCAGAGCTTACTCAAACCCATGTCCATTGAGTCAGTGATGCCATCCAACCATCTCATCCTCTGTTGTCCCCTTCTCCTCCCACCTTCAATCTTTCCCAGCATCAGGGTCTTTTCAAATGAGTCAGCTGTTTGCATCAGGTGGCCAAAGTATTGGAGTTTCAGCTTCAATATCAGTCCTTCCAATGAATATTTAGGACTGATTTCATTTAGAATGGACTGGTTGGATGTCCTTGCTGTCCAAGGGGCTCTCAAGAGTCTTCTCAAACACCACAGTTCAAAAGCATCAATTCTTTGGTGCTCAGCTTTTTTATAGTCCAACTCTCACATCCATACATGACTACTGGAAAAACCAAAGCTTTGACTAGAAGGATCTTTGCTGGAAAAGTAATGTCTCTGCTTTTTAATATGCTGTCTAAGTTGGTCATAAGTTTTCTTTCAAGAAGCAAGAGTATTTTAAGGCTTAATTAATTGAACCCAGTTTCAGAACTATAAACATTTCTTTTCGATCCATACCACATTAATTTAGGAGAAATAAGATAATATCAAGAAAGAAAATCTATCAGAAATATAGTTAAAATATAATGCCCACAGTAGATCCTGAGGTCAGGTCAAGTCTTACCTTGTAAACTGAACTTTAGTCAGTCTTAATTAGGGACAATCTCCCTTTCAGCTGTATTTCAATCTCCTGGCCTATTGATTGATTGATATGATATAAAGGAATGGAATTTCCTTATATACCTTAGACTATACTGGAAAATCAGTTGAAATATCAGAAGTATGATGTTATAGCAGAATCACTGCCAGCTCTTTCATTACCTGTCTGTGTGACCACAAATAAGTCAATTTCTCATCCTGCAAGTACCATCCGTAATAAGAAGAGATTGTGTTAATTATTTCAAGTCACTTAGATCTCTAAAATTTAACTTAGAAATACTTGCCAATAAGAATATAAACAATAGGTGTTTTATTGATAACCTAAGAATGCAATTAATCAAAACTTTCTAGTTATCAAATATAATATTTCCTCAAGCAAATAGTCAACACTTATCCGACTCCTAGAGACAAGCTGAGGGCTTTAGGAACTACTCTTTGAAAATGAATGGCATGGGGAATCACTCATACAATCTCCAAAATGCATTATTTAACACTATTTATTTTTCTCATGTTCATTTTGACATCCTTCAAAGATCAATTCAAATGTCACATCCTAAGCTTGAATTCCTTCCTTATTTGGTTATTCAGAAGATTTTCCCCTTTCC
Organism: Oreotragus oreotragus; assembly: GCA_006410675.1. Taxonomy (NCBI): domain Eukaryota; kingdom Metazoa; phylum Chordata; class Mammalia; order Artiodactyla; family Bovidae; genus Oreotragus; species Oreotragus oreotragus. The sequence goes on from SJYX01023185.1 coordinate 20,480, forward strand.
CTATATTCTCACAGCACTTTGCCCTCTCATTGCTTTTATCACATTTCTTCTCAGAGTATGGTCATTTATCAGTTCAGTTCAGTTCCCTTGCTCAGTCGTGTCTGACTATTTTGGACCACATGGACTGCAGCATGCCAGGCTTCCCTGGCCATCACCAACTTCCAGAGCTTGCTCAAACTAATCCATCGAGTCAGTGTTGCCATCCAACCATCTCAACCTCTGTTGTCCCACTCTTCTCCTGCCTTCAATCTTTTCCAGCATAAAGCTCTTTTCCAGTGTCAGTCCTTTCACATCAGGTGGCCAAGTATAGGAGCTTCAGTTTCAGCATCAGGCCTTCAAATGAATATTCAGGACTGATTTCCTTTAAGGGCTAACTAGTTTGATCTCCTTGCAGTACAAGGGACTCTCAAGAGTCTTCTACAACACCACAGTTAAAAAGCATAAATTCTTCATCACTCAGCATTCTGATCATCTATGCATGTATAAATGTATGATCATTTACATATTTATTCATTTTTAACATTTCTTCTCCTAGATCATAAGCATTTGAAACCCAGTAATCCTTGTCTTTTCTCCTCATAATGTCAATGTACAGCTTTTCCCATTGCTGGAATAATGTATATTGCAGATAAATGAATATTGTTTAAAAAAAAACTAAGAATTAAGCTAATTAGCTTCCAATTAAAATAAATAAATTTAAAAAATTAAACTAATTCTTGTGGAATGGCTGTTAATGGTCACTAGCTACATTTCATTCACATACTGAACCTCTGAGTATGTCTATCATTATCAGTTGCTAGTCATTTGTATCTATACAAAAGAAAGGCAGTGCCAAAGAATGTTCAAACTACCACAAAATTGCATTCACGTCACACACTAGCAAAGTAATGCTCACAATTATTCAAGCTAGGCTTCAACAGTATGTGAACCGAGAACTTCCAGATGTTCAAGCTGGATTTAGAAAAGGCAGAGGAACCAGAAATCAGATTGAAAACATCTTTGTCTTATAGAAAAAGCAAGAGAATTCCAGAAAAGCACTTACTTCTGCTTCATTGACTATGCTACAGCCTTTAAGCCTGTGTGGATCAAAACAAACTTCAGAAAATTCTTAAAGNACAGTATGTGAACCGAGAACTTCCAGATGTTCAAGCTGGATTTAGAAAAGGCAGAGGAACCAGAAATCAGATTGAAAACATCTTTGTCTTATAGAAAAAGCAAGAGAATTCCAGAAAAGCACTTACTTCTGCTTCATTGACTATGCTACAGCCTTTAAGCCTGTGTGGATCAAAACAAACTTCAGAAAATTCTTAAAGAGATGGGAATATCAGATCACGTTACCTGCCTATTGAGAAATCTGTATGCAGGTCAAGAGTCATCAGTTAGAAGTGGACATGGAAAAACAGAGTGGTCCACAATGGGAAAGGCGTACATCAAGGCTGTATCTTGTCACCCTGTTTAAAATTATTTATCTTATATTCAGAGAACATCATGTGAAATGCTGGGTTCAATGAAGAACAAGCTGGAATCAAAATTGCTGGGAAAAATATCAATAACTTCAGATGTGTAGATGACACCACCCTTATGCAGAAAGCAAAGAGGAAGTGAAGAGCCTCTTGATGAGAAAGAGGAGAATGAAAAGGCTGGCTTAAAACTCAACATTTAATAAAACTAAGATTACGGCATCCAGTCCCATCACTTCATGGCAAATAGATGGGGAAACGATGGAAACATTGATAGACTTTACTTTTGGGGCTCCAAAATCATTGCAGATGATGACTGCAGCCATGAAACTAAAAGACACTTGCTCCTTTGAAGAAAAGCTATGAGAAACCTAGGCAGCATCTTAAAAAGTGGAGGTATTACTTTGCAGACAAAGGTCTATCTAGTCAAAGCTATAGTTTTAGTTGGCAAAGTAAGTCTCTGGTTTTGAATACACTGTCTAGGTTGTTCATAACTTTTCTTCCAAGGAGTAAGCGTCTTTTAAGTTTCATGGCTGCAATCACCATCTGCAGTGATTTTGGAGCCACCAAAAATAAAGTCTGACACTGTTTCCACTGTTTTCCCATCTATTTCCCATGAAGTGATGGGACCAGATGCCATG
>SJYX01023187.1:0-11302 GCA_006410675.1 Oreotragus oreotragus
CCTCCATGTAAGCAAGAGATCCCTGGCTGAAGCCTGGGCCAGGACCAGCAGAATTTTAACTGGTACTCCAGCTGGGACCTGAGTCCAACACCTAAGCTCTAGCTCAGATGACCCACCCCAGGGCAGGGCTGGTCAGTGCCAAACCACCTTGTGTCAGGAGTGGCCAGGCCTCCATCCAGCTGACACCACATCCCCACTGGCTACATGGAGCTGCCCTGAGCAGAGCATCGAATATCAGGCCACTGAAGTGACCCAGGGAGGTTTACATGCAGGTGAGTAAATCACACGGGCCTGCCTCCAAGGACTGTGTATCCTTCGAGCTAGCCCCTGTTGGCCCACCCTCTCCTCATCAGATGGGCAGGAGGCAGGCCATTTTATCTCACCTGTCCTCTGCTTTTATTAAAGAAGGAGGACTATGGCCCAGAGAGGTTAAATGACATGCCCTAATGGACCCAGAAATCTGGGGGCAGAGCAGGGGCTAAGCCTGGGGTCTCTGGCCTCTGGTTCTGGTTCCCGTCATTATATACTCCTCTGGCCTCCCAGGTCTCTGTGCAGTGAGAGCCTGGCATGGCGCCAAGCTCACAGCAGACAATAAATATTTGTTAAATAAATGAACGACTGAAGAGGCTCTCTCCTTGGAGGCTGAGGCCTTTGGAGAATCCCGGGGGATTCCAATGGGGCAGTGTTAGAGGTCACATTCTCTCCTGGCAAGGGAGATAGGAAAGGCTGGCGCCAGCCCAGAGGCTGAGAGCAAGGATGCGACCCCCTCATCCCCTTGCCATTGTTGCTGTCTGCTGCTCCTATGAAGGAAGGCAGAGGGCAGGCATGCCTGCCAGGATGGCAGCTGAGCAATGGGTCCAAGGCTCATTAACTCCGAGCCATGCCCTTGGTTTCTAAGCCTGGGCCCAGAGTGCAGGCTGGCACGTAGAGACCCTTAATTAAATTAGGGAGACTTCCAAATGAGCAGGGGCCCAGAGCCAAGCTGCAATCCTGGGCATGCCGGCCACAGCTCAGGGCACTGTGCCCCTGTGCTTGGGACTGCAGGGTCTCTCTCCCTGTGTCCCACTCCATCAGGGAGAACATGAGCACCTCCGGTGTACCCCACCTGCACATTGGTCCTCTTTCTGGCACAAGCATAGGACCCTTGACTCACAGCTGAGTAAGGAGGGCCACCAACAGGAACATGGGGGCATGATACCAGGTTTCTTCATCCTTGAGGCATCTGAGGCTGCCCTGGGAGTTAAGAAGCTGGAAGTCAAAGCTGTGTGACCTTAGACAAGTCACTCTCCCACTCTGAGCCTCACTTTTCTCATCTATAAGCTAAACAGGTATTTTCTAGAGCTCTTTCAGTTTCCTTATCCAATGACATAAAGGGGTGAGAACTCCAATGCCACAGGGGCGGCCTGCCTCTCCCTAGTGGATACCATTTCCCTCCTTTACTGCTGCTGTCCAACCAGAGCCCCTAGGGCAGGCCTGAGGAACACCCAGTTAGGAGCTCTTTCTCCGCCACCTTCAAGGTCTTTGAATCACTAACTGCCAGCCCAGAAGCCTGCCATCAGCCACCAGGGAGAGGGACAGCAAGCAACGAGAACCCTGGGGCCAGCAGCCAGCTTATAATCGAACCGTTCGTAATGCAATAATTTGTACTTCTCAATTACCAGCAATGGCCTGGTTTTACACTCATGCACTCATGCAAATACACTCAGAGTACACAGACAACCCAGAGAAGCCAACGGCTGGCGAGCCAGCAGGGCGAGCGTGGGGTTCAGGAAAGAAAGCCCCTTCCAGTCACTGCATGTGCCCTGCATGCTGGGGGGACTGTTCTGGCCAAAGCTGGGAGGCCTGGGGTTTCAAGTCTGCCAACCCACTCGTCCAAGGCCCATACGCTGTGAATGGAAAAAATGAGGTACAACCTGCCTCTCCCAACCTCTGTCCTGTCCCTGACTCTGGCCAGAGTTCAGGGATTTATCCAGGGCCCTCTATCAGGCATGAGGCTCCCACCAACCTGCTCTCTGCAACCAGCAGACAAGCCCCCTCAGAGGTACTGGCTTGGTCACCAATGTGCCCAGAGCAGATGCCTGGGCTGACGAGTGGGCAGGAGAGAAGGAGCTGGAGCTGCCCTTCCCCCAGCATCAGTCTACTCCCAGGCGGCCCCAGAGCAGCAGACCCCAAATGTCCCTCGAGTGTGAGCCCGGGGGCACCTACCTCAGGGATGCGGACACTGTAGGGCTGATTATGAAACGTGGGCGCGTTGTCATTCACGTCCCCGACCTGGATGTTGACTTTCCTTGTAATCACCTGGCAAGACAAGCGTGGGGAGTTAATGGCGGCCTCAGCCTCTGGCCTCTTTCCACCCGAAGGCCCAGAGACCCTGCCTCCCCGGGCAGCAGGAGCTTAGCAGGACACTCACCCCCAGGTGGTCGCTGACGGAGAACTCCACCGTGAGCTCTGACTTGGTCTGAAAGAAAATGTAGGGAGGGAGGAGAGCAGAATTAGAGAGGCGAGCGGAGGCCCTGAGCCCAGAGCCCTGCACGGGGGGCGGGGCGGGGGGGACCCTCCGGCATTGCCCTAAGAGCTGGTCTGGCATTGGATGGCTGAATGTCTCCCTACAAAATAAGCATTGTCTTTTGGATTGCAGAAGTAGGTTCGGAATATGGATCTTTCCCATAAAAGAGAAATAGAGTAAAAGTCAAGAATCTTGGGTTCTAATCTGGGCTCTGTCTCTAATCTGCTGTGTGATCTCAAGCAAAGTGTGGCCACTTCAATGCGAGGAGAAAGGGGGGCGGGACCCTTTAATTCGCTAAAGGCTACTGTCATCAGTTCCTGTGTCTCTGGAAAATATCCTTTGGGGGAACATTTGTTGGGGAGGGGGCGGAGCAGAATGTGGGAGACCTGGGTTTCACCCTGGATTGAAAAGAGCCCCTGGAGAAGGGAGTGGCTACCCACTCCAGTATTCTTTTTTTTTTTTTAATTAATGTTTTAGTTGCTTTACAGAATTGTGTTGGTTTATGCCAACCCCCTCCAGTATTCTTGCCTGGAAAATACCATGGACATGGAGCCTGGCAGGCTACTGTCTAACGGGTTCCAAAAAGTCAGACACAACTGAGCCACTGTCTTTCACACACATGGAAACGACAAGCGTGGCTCCTATGGAGCCACTATCCTACAGGGGATGTACCCAAGGTCACTGTCCCTTTTGCCTACCCAATGTTGGCCCCTACTTGGAGACACTCCCAACCACCCCATTCTAAAGCCAAATGCAGACATCAGCACTGGCCCTGGAAGGGGGGCACCATTCAGGCAGGAAGATTCTGCTTCAGGGTGAGAAGACGATATGCCATCTTCCTCTGGCATGTGCCCCTGCCTCCCTAGGGAAGGACTGGGGCGGAGGCCGAGGCGGGTCATACCTCTCTGTCCAGCGGCTGCCGGAGCCACACCACGCCTGTGTCAGGCTCCACGGCAAAGAAGCGGGAGGCCTCCTCCCCAGACACGCCAAACACCAGGGGGTCATTGTCCATGTCTCGGGCCAGCAACTGGGTCACAGAGGAACCTGAAGTACCCACAGGGGACAGCAGAGGACAAAAACAGGAGGTTAGTCCATTCTTGAGCACCTTACTCAGGTAGCTGAGTTCCTGCGGGGAGCAGTCGCCCAGTAGACCGCCAGCAGGTCACGGACTGCTGCAGGACCCCTTTGCATCTTCGGCTCCATCCCAGGCTCCCCGCCTCTGCCCTGGTCACTTGTCACAGTGTTTAACAGGGAACTATCATTCACCTTGTTCTGTGACTTCCACCTATACTCTTTTCTTTCAACTTAGAGAAAGGATTCTCCATGTAGCTCAGATGTACACAAGTCCTCAAGCTGCTCCATTCTTAGGTTCCAAGATGGACACACTACTTAGCCCTAGCCAATCAGAGCACAGCATCTCCCTGATCACAGTGATTGGTTCAGGGATGAGCATGTGACCCAAACTAGCCAATCAAAGCCAAACCTGGGACTTCTACTGAAACAAGTAGGAGAGAGGTGTTTTTCTTCCACTCGGTTTGGTGGAAGCCATCTTTGGCACCACAGGAATATCCTGGCTGAGGATGAGGCCAACAAGGAAGAAAACAGAGCCAAATGGTACATGGAGAGAGATTCCTAATGGTTTGAGGGTTTGCAGTCAACTATATATGATATTAGCTCTATCTCCTGGACTGCTCAGCCGTGTGAGCTAATAAATCACCCCCTCCTTTTTTTTTTTTTTTTTTTTGCCTAAGTAGAGTTGGATTTCTGTCTTTTACAAATGGAAGCAATATTTTCTAATTCAGAAAATTTTACAAACCTGGCACTCATTCAACAGTGATTAGGTGCTGGCTGTGTGGTGTACACTGGAGTACACAGAGGTTAGGAAGATATGCAGCAGCATCAGGGGACTCCAGGCTAAAACCAGGTGACAAAGTCTAGCTCCTGTCCACAGTTAGAGGATTGAGGTGCTGCCTTCACCAAGAGACAAAGCCCTGGCCAGAGGCCACTCTGGACATCGGAATGCCTGGTCTAACCCTGCCTAAGAAGTCTTAGAGTAGGTCACTTTTCCCTGGGGTTCATGCAGTCCCCTCAGGTAGCCTTCAGGTAGCGTGACCAACCACCCAAGTTTGTCTAGGACTGAGGCATTCATTATTTCTAGGATGAAGCACAAGCTGGAATCAAGATTGCTGGGAGAAATAGCAATAACCTCAGATATGCAGATGACACCACCCTTATGGCAGAAAGTGAAGAAGAACTGAAGGACCTTTTGATAAAAGTGAAAAAGGAGAGTGAAAAAGTAGGCTTAAAATTCAACATTCAGAAAACTAAGATCATGGCAGCCAGTCCCATCACTTCATGGCAAATCACTTCATGGCAAAACAATGGAAACAATGGTGACTACAGCCATGAAATTAAAAGACATTTGCTCTTTGGAAGAAAACTATGACAAACCTAGACAGCATATTAAGAAGCAGAGATATTTGCCAACAAAGGTCCGTCTAGTCAAAGCTATGGTTTTTCCAGTAGTCATGTATGGATGTGAGGATTGGATTATAAAGAAAGCTGAGTGCCAAAGAATCAATGCTTTGGAACTGTGGTGCTGGAGAAGACTCTTGAGAGTCCCTCGGACTGCAAGGAGGTCAAACCAGTCAATCCTAAAGGAAATCAACCCTGAACATTCATTGGAAGGACTGATGCTGAAGCTGAAACTCCAGTACTTTGGCCATCTGATGCAAAGAACTGACTCATTAGAAAAGACTCTGATGCTGGGAAAGACTGAAGGCAGGAGGAAAAGGGGATGACAGAGGATGAGATGGCTGGATGGCATCACTGACTCAATGGAGTTTGAACAAGCTCTAAGAGTTGGTGATGGACAGGAAAGCCTGGCATGCTGCAGACCATGGGGTTGCAGAGTCGGACACGACTGAGCGACTGAACTAAACTGAACTGAGGCATGTCCCAGGAGATGTGCTAAAACCAGGAGGTCCCGGGCATTGGATTGGGTGGTGACTGTAGCTTCAAGAGGTCTTTAAACCCCCAAGAACTGTGCAAAATGTTCTGAGTGTACAGTGTGTCATTCTCTGCAGGGAGGGTCTGCAGTTTCCATCTGATCCTCAAAGTAGTTAGGTTAGAACCATGGCCTTCAGCAAATCACTTCTTTCAAAGCCTCAGTTTACCCTATAAAATGGGATGGACACTCTTTTTGCCCCATATACTGACTCTCATATTTATCGAATAGCTCTGATGATCTATCTAAGGGAGGAAGGATTCAAAACTTGGGATTTTATTTCGAAAAGAATGCTGATGAGCTTTTCTAAGTCAACTTTGGAAAGAATTTCTAACATGACAATGAGAACCAGTATTCTGGAACACTAACCACATTCCAGATACTTGGCTAAGGATTTCTGTGTAATATCTAATTCAATCTTTCCTGTTATTCTCCTCACTTAACAAATAAGGTAACGGAGTGATTAACTAATTTACCATGGCCACACAGTTAGCAAATGGCAGAGTAGGACTTCAAAGCCCAGACATTCTGGCCCAGTGCCCACATTTGTTTCCACAATCTTAAAAATCTCAACACTTGATATGTGAACTCAAGATTCAGGACGTCCATGGACATGACTCTATCAGGCCCTGCTGTTGCTGCTGCTAAGTCACTTCAGTCGTGTCTGACTCTGTGCGACCCCATAGAAGGCAGCCCACCAGGCTCCCCCGTCCCTGGGATTCTCCAAGCAAGAACACTGGAGTGGGTTGCCATTTCCTTCTCCAATGCATGAAAGTCGTGTCCGACTATAGCGACCCCATGGACTGTAGCCCACCAGGCTCCTCCATCCATGGGATTTTCCAGGCAAAAGTACTGGAGTGGGGTGCCATTGCCTTCTCCGCTATCAGGCCCTAAGTGACTCGAAAAGAAGATACTGGGCAAGCACTGGGCTTTTATGAAATGCCAGACATGAAATGCCAGCCCATTCACATGGGTTCTTTCACTAAATCCTCTCAACAACTCTGCTTGGTAGTCATTTCCCCGTCCATTATACAGATTAGGAACTTGAGGCTCGGAAAGGCAAAATAGGCTCTCTAAGATCACACATCAGAGTACGACATGGCAGCATCCAAGGTGATGAGAGGAGGTAAGCAGCAGCAGGAGTGGAATCATGGAGCAAAAACATCAGAGATCTTTTGGGGAGTTTCCTTCCCATTTTAAAAGTGGAAAAACTGGAAGCATTTAGCAATTTGCCCAAAGTACAACAGTGAGCAACAGAGTCAGGGCTTAAGCCTAAGGTTCCAGATTCCCAGTACAGTGCTCCTTCCTAGGAGGGGAAGGAGGAGATATGCAAAGTCATAGAAAAACCAAGCGGAGGAGATAGGCGAAGTCATAGAAAAACCAAGCACATCTCCCCAAACTCGGTGACAAGCAACTGTTTTATACTAAGACAAATGGGAATATAATGCAAGTATAATATTTAATTCATTTTTAAAGATATAATCTAAAACCATAAAAGAATTTCCAGCCTCCTGCTGACTTCCGGGGATACCTGGTTCCTTTCTGATATCCTCAGGGATCCTTTAGCAGCAAAGTTTGAGAAATACAGCTACTTCCCAAGGCCTTGAGGAGATTCAGCACGAGGAAACTGAGGCCCATGGGGGCCCTGCTTGTCCACGATACATCAGCAAGTCCATTGTAGCCCCCTGGACTGGAAATCTCGCTTGCCAACCTCCTTGAGGGCCCAGCCCAGGTGGAGAATATGGGGCCAAGCTCCCAGCTGGTCCATGGGATTCCAGAAAGGCCACACTAGCCCCCCACCCAAGGTCACACAACTTGGCCCAGTATCCCAAATGGCTCTCCCAGGCCTGACGCTCAGGCTCTCCCAGAAGGGGGGCGCTGGGCAGGACAGGGATGGGGCCATCAGCTGCTATCACCCACCCTGTAATTTTCTGGACTTTTATCCATTTTCCCCTCAATTATGTGCTGCTCAAAATGGTCCTTTTCGGCTTCCTCACGGGCCCTTGCCTGCTCACGCCTTCTTTGTATCCCAGGTAATTGCTAGTGACCTTTTCTAAGTGTACTAATTAAAGGTGCCAATTTAATATTATATTTAAGACAAGATGCCCCGCAATTTTCCTGCTAGGCACATACTCCCCCACCCAGCTAGCCTGCCATTCTGTTCAAGCCAGGCCTGGCTTTGGCTCTCCAGGACTCAGGACTCATTTCCCCATTAGGGAGGCTTCCAGCAACCTCTGTTTGCACCATTCAGACAGGAAAGAGGCCAAGCTGTGGGGCCCAACTCCCACTCAGTGCCCCTGGAAGCAGCCCCTCAGGAGAGCCATTCAGGCTATGGGATCCTGGCACTGTTTCCCACCTGGGAAATGGTCGACCCTGCAACTCAGGCTATGCAATACCTAGAGCTCTTGTTTTTAATTGTAGTAAAATATATATAATATAAAGTGTATCATTTTAATTAATTTCTGTGGCATGCAGTACATCCACAATGTGGTGTAAACATCACCATTATTTGTTTCCAGAATATTTTAAGCTCCCCAAAAGGAAACCCATCCCCGTTAGCATTCCTCCCCATTCCCTCCTCCCCCAGCCTCTGGCAACTGCTAATCCACATTGTCTGTCTCTACAAATTCTCCTGTTCTGGATATTTCATATAAATAGAATCATACAGTAAGTGCTGGGGTTTTTTGACTCAGCATAATGTTTTCAAGGTTCATCCGTCTGTAACATGTATTAGTATTTTTAACTTTTTATTTTTTATTGGAGCACAAGTGATTAGCAATGTGAGAGTTTCAGGTGGACGACAAAAGGACTCAGACATGCATACATATACATGTATCAGTTCTCTCCAAACTCCCCCCCCCCCAACCAGGCTGCCACATAACATTGAGCAGAGTTCCCTGTGCTAATATATTAGTACTTAATTCCTTATTGTGACGACTCCTCCACTGTATGGTATGCTATATTTTGTTTACCCATATCATCAGCTGATGGACATTTGAGTTGTTTCCCCCTTTTGGCTACTGTGAATAATACTGCTATGAACACCTGTGGACAAGTTTTTGTTTGAACATCTGTTTTCAATTCTGGGGCGGGGGTGGAGGTGGGTATATTTCTAGAAGTGGAATTGCTGGGTCCTATAGAAACTCTTCACTCTTAGAGGAAACACCAAACTACTTCCCATGGTAATCACGCCATTTACGTTTCTGCTGACAATGGATGAGACCTGAAGTTCTCTTCAGTGGTCAGGCGGTTCAGTGGCTCAGTCGTGTCCAGCTCTTTGCGACCCCATAGACTGCAACAATGCCAGGCCTCTCTGTCCATCACCAACTCCTGGAGCTTGCTCAACTCTCCTCAGTGGTAAGAAGGATAATCATTGTTTCACAGGGGCTTACCACTCCTTGTATGTGGAGTGATGGGAATTCAGCAGTCCTGCATAGCCGATGCCGTTGGTACCCTGCCCACTATGCCTTACATACCACTGCCACACATACCAGCCTCACCGCCAATTGCCAGTCCTTGAAGGGTTCTGACCACCAGACACTGCTTCAACCGTACACAGGACAGGCCTGTTTATGCCAGGAAGCTAATGCCTTTGGTAGAGCACTCAATGAATGACTGGTAAAAGATGGCAGGTAAAGAGATGGTAGATAAATGTCCTAGATCCCTCATCTCTCAGGGGGTAACTCAAAGGCTGTTTTCCAAACCAGCTCTTGAAGTTCCCCCGTGGAATTCATGTAGACTTGCCCACTGAGGTGACTTGGTTGATGAAGCATCTTTATGACTTCCTTCTCTTCCCAGTCTCATATTCTTACTCCCTGATCTGTGTTTCCTGGACTCTCCTCCCTGATAAACTATTTGCACTTGAACTCTCATCACAAGACCTGCTTCTGCTTCATAAGACCCCCTAAGGCTATGCCATCAGGATCACCCAGTGTGCTTGTTACAATACAGATTCCCAAGCCTTGATCCTTGATAGGCTGTGGAGCGAGCCTAGAGTGTGAACGTTTAAAAAGCAGCTTCCATTCTCCCTGCAAGAGATTCTGACACACAGCCAGGTTTAGAAGTTCTGAGATTGGTTTATAGCAGGGTGATATTCAAATATTTAACAAGAGGCACAGTACAGGCATCAACCAATCAGAAAGGATGCTGGCCATAAACAACCAGACCAGTGAGTACTGCCTGTAAGTCAGCCTGGTTTATGGCTCACATTTTGGATGCAGAGAAAAGCTCCTCTGGCCCCAGGATGATTTAAAGGCTCAGTCTTAAGGCTCTCAGCTCAATCGGTGCTTCTGGAGGATTCTCCGTTCTTGGCCTCCCCTACCTCACTGGGAAGGGTAACTCAGAGAGGCTGGCCCTCTCCACCCTGAAGCAACCCAACCCGGGTGAGGGCTCAGCCTACCTCATGGGTGGAAAGTGGAACCCTGAAGAACTTAAATCACTGCATACCCATGTTCAGAGCAGCATTTTAGTTACAGTGGTCAAAAGGTGGAAGCGACCCAAGTGTCCACTGATGGAAGAATGAATAAACAAAATGGGGCACCTATGTCCAGTGAAAATTATTAAGCCTTAAAAAGGAAGGAAATTCTGACACATGCTACAACATGGATGAAACCTAAGGACCTTACGCTGTCTATGCTGATACTCCAGTCACAAAAAGACCAACAGTGGTATTATTCTGCTTACATGATATACTTAAAGGAGTCACACTCATAGAGCCAGAATCTAGAAGGGTGGTTGCCAGGGGCTGGGGACAGTGAGGGATGGGAGTTGTTGTTTACGGGATTCAGTATTAGTTCTATAAGATGAAAATAATTCTGGAGATTGACTGCACAGCACTGTGAACATACCTGACACTCTGTATACTTTAAAATGGCTAAGATTGTAAATTTTATGTTATGTGTCTTTTACCGCAAGTAAAAAATTTAAAAAAAAACAAACCCAAACTTAAACCAGATCACGTCTAAGGCCGCTGTGACCTGACCCGAGACAGTCCTCCCACCGCATCTCACGCAGTGGCCCCTGGACTCGCCCTCGCCTCTGCCGTGGTCTTGCCTCTGCTCCTGGACACTCTGTCGCTGCCTCAGGACATTCGCCCTGGTTGTGTCCTCGGCCGGGAATGGTCCAGCCTGAGGTCACTACTCACCTCTCAGGTCATGAGTTCCCTTCTCGGAGAAGGTAACTCTCATACCCCATCATATAGATAGAGTCTGTCTAAGGAGATGTTATTCTGCGTCCTCACACCCCACGTCACTGTCTTCACAGCCCCTACCTCCTCTCAAATGATCTGGTTTATCCACTTGACTTGCTGACTACCTGCCCCAACCCATCTGCCTCCCTCCTCGCACACACATTCATGTTAGCTCTATGGGGGCAGCAGCCTAGCCGGTTATGTTCCCTGTTGTATCCCTAAGCCTAACACGGGGCTGGCATCATGGAGGCCCTCAGTAAACAGTCATTGGGTTAATAAACGGATGCTGCCAACTGCTGAGAGGTGGTGGAGAAAGACAGCCCCCCAAAGTCACAAAGACCTCTGAGCCACGACAAGAGGAGAGACTATAGCAAACCAACTCTTAATTGTGAACACTAATGGACCCAGAAAAGCATGGCTAATCAAAACCTACTAATGCCCAAACCAGAAGCACTTGGCTTTGGATGCAGGCGGAACCAATCATCATTGGCTGATGGTCCATTCTCTCAGGGACAGCCTTGTACCCTATCCTGAGGCCATGCACTCTCTCCTGGGGGTCATCTGGGGCAACGTTCCTTATTCTTGGGGCCAAGGACTCTAT
>SJYX01023188.1:0-18907 GCA_006410675.1 Oreotragus oreotragus
TCAAAACTGTGCCCTGGTACTTCCAATTCCCAGTCTCTTGATTGAACACCTCATTCTGTGCTAACAAGGTGTCCGAGGTATTTGAACAGGGGCTTCAGTCAGAAAATTGTTAATGCTCTTGCTCATTAAGAGTTGCTATACAGTTTTGGTAATTTGGTAACTGTCTAAATTGCAAGTTTTTTTTTTTTTTCTTCTGCTTCATCTTAAGGAAAGATGCTAAATTTAAGACAGTAACAGTAGTCCTTCTGTTTCAAAATTGACAAGGAAAGTAGTTGAGTGCTGTCTGAGTTATGATGCAATAGTTTTCACAGGATTAATAAAATTATCTTGAATGCCTAGGCTTATTCCTGAGTTATTTTCAAAACATGATTAAAAAGTAAAGCTGAAGATAAAATTTTTTGACAGAATGCACTTCTGAGATAGCTAAGATTTCCAATTTGTGTAAGGCATAAAGAGCAACAAAATTGATTTTTTTTTAAGAACATGAGACACTAAAGAGTTATGACAGTGTTTCTACCTACTTTTTAAAAATAAAATTAACTTTATTTTGACAGCTACTTTATTTCTATAAACATACAAATATGTCTTTCAAAAACACATGTACTCTATTTTATTTTTAAGAAAATATAAATAATATTGACTTATTTGCCACTAGAATGACTTTTTATGATCATAATGGCAAAGCCCATTTAATTCAGACATACGACTTTAATAGATATATTTTCCTATTGAATGGTTATTTAAAAAATAATTTTAGTTGTGATCTGAATGCTTAAATTTGGCTTTTTAAGATATACATAAAAATCCTGAGAACATTTTTTCATGAATTTAATTGCATTCCCCTCTATGGAAATGGCTCTGACAATGCCACACTATTTTACTAACATAATCCACTTTTTTGTATTTCTATACTTTACAAAAGATGTATTTCCCAAGAAGAATTAAGAAAAAAGATCAGTATTTATATGTCTTCTGGTTTAGTTTAAAACCTGTGATTAACTTTATCAATTCAGATTTAAAAGGGAGACCATTTCTGAAAAGAGTTTTTCTTACTNTTTTTTTTTTTTTAAACCTAAGCCATCCTCCTTCCCAAATGTCTTTTTATATTTGAATTTAATCAGTGTCTCATGACTGGATTCAAATGAAAGATTTTGTCAGGGGTGGTATCCTGTCAGGAGGTTATTGATGTCAGTTGGTGCCTTTACTGCTGAAGTGAAGTTTTATTTGGTTTCTTTCCGAGGTTTTTCCATAGCCTGTCCTGTTCGCCAGCACTCATTTGCTTGGTGCTTTTGGCATCCGTGGATTACACCTGCCTGGGTAAATCCTCACCATGCTGGCTGTGAACGGGAACGTTCTACCAGTTCTTTTCCGGTCATTAGTGGGCTTTCTGCTGCGTCAGCAGCATTCTGGTGCCACGTCTTGGGCATGGGGGAACCGCACAGTCTGGTGCTTCCCAAGGACTCTGGTGACTTTGAGTGGCTTGAACAGAGCTCAGAGCTTGGATTCTGCATGAGTGCAGTGAATGTGTGTGTCTTCACACACAGATGTTGAAACGATAGGGGTGGAAGGTCCACAGGCTCCATCAGTTGCTGAGGAGGCCTCCCGTAGCCTGTGAATTCTCCGCGGGGGCCCAAGAGTGCTTAGACTCAGCTCTCTTGAAGCGTTCTTTCTCATCTCCATGCTACTTGCAGAGTTCCTATCCCATATCCAACAGACAGGCGTAGCTACAGACCCAAGGGAAGTCGGTTTGTACTGTGTTTAAATCGAAAGAAGGCGGGCTTTGGGCATTTCCTCCCCTTCTTTCCATTGGGTAGGAGAGATTCAAAGCAAATAAGCAGTGTTGTGTTGGTAATGGGGTTTGGGGCATTGACTTTGGGGACCACCAGGCTCTTGTTAATCCCAGCCTCATTCTGCGTTTCTAACTCTCATCCCTGCCCCGAGGAGTAACTGGAGGACCGTGTAAAAGGCCAGGCCACCAAACCAGGCTCAGGAGCTGGGCCCCAGGTTTGTTCCTTCAGCTTGAAGCGCCTTCCTTTAACTTGCTGCATTTCTCCTCCTCCGTTAAGACACAGGTCAGTTATCTGTTGCCCTGTCTTTCCTTCCTCCTCAGAGCTCCTCTGCTTAGCCTGCAGACGTTGAATCTTGTATGACCACATTGTCGCACACAGCACACCTACCTTCTACCTCCTCATCTGTCTTCCTGGTAGACTGTGAGCGCATTAACCACAGGATTATATCTTTTCATCGCTGAAACCTTAGCCCTAGTACGAGATCTGGGCCATACTTGTGTTTACTAATTTTTTTTTGAGATGCAACTCTTTATTCAGGTATCATTGGTTTACTGTGTTAACATTAGTTTCAAGTACAATACAGTGGTTCAAATTTTTAACAGATTTTACTCCATTTTAAGTTAATATAAAGTATTGGCTGTATTCCCTGTGATGTACAGTATATCCCTGCAGCTTTTTTATTTTCTGCGTAGTAGTTTGTACCTGTTAATCCCCTACTCCAATCTTAATCCTCTGCTTTCTCCCTTCTGCCCTCACTCCGTCGGCAATCTGTTCTCTGTTCTCTGTGAGTTTACGTTTTGTTACATTCATGGGTTTGTTTTATTTTTCTTAGATGGACTATGTAAGCGGTAGTATGTGGTACTGGTTTTTCTCTGACTTATTTCACTAAGCATGAGAGCCGCCAGATTCAGCCACGTGGTTGCTAATGGCAGCATTTCCTCTTCTGCGGCCGAGCGGCATTCCACCGTGTCCAGGCCAATTGTTCTCCATCCGTTCGTCTTGGGAGGACACCTAGGTCGCCTCCACGTCTTGGCCACTGTAAACATTACTGCTGTGAGCACTGGGGCACGTGCCTCTTCAGATTAGCGTTTTCGTTTTCTTCCAATATCCACCCAGAAGCGGGATTGCTGGATCACATGGCAGTTCTGTTTCTAGTTTTCTGAGGAACCTCTGTGGTGTTTGCTTTAATGGCCGTACAGTCTGTGTTCCCACCAACAGTGTACAAGAGTTCTCTTTTCTCCCCGTCCTCGGCGACACTTGTTATTCTGTGCTCTTTGGTGACAGCCGTTCTGACACTTGGGAGGCGATAGCTCACTGTGTGTTTTTGGAAATTTGTCTTTGTTTGGTTTATGGCTGTGCTGGGGCTTGGTTGCTGCACGTGGGCTTTCTCTAGTTGCGGGGAGCAGAGGCTGCTCTTCACCGCGCTGTTCAGGCTTCTTAATCCCGTGGCTTCTCTTGCTGTGGAGCCCAGGCTCTCAGAGCACCGACTCTAGCAGCTGCGGCATGTGGGCTCATTTGCTTCACCACGTGTGGAATCTTCTAGACCAGGGATCAAACCCGTGTCCCCTGCATTGGCAGACAGATTCTTATCTCCTGGACCACCAAGGAAGTTCCTCATTCTGGTTTTGATTTACATTTCTCTGATGTTTGTTTATGGTGAGCATCTTTTCTTGTGACTGTTGGCATATGATTTAGTTGGGTTTATTTTTTTTTATATTGTGTTAGCTGTATTTTAGTTATTAACCCCTTATCAGTCATATCATTTGCAAATACTTTCTCCCAATCAGTACGTTTTCTTTTCGTTTTTGTCTGAGGTTTCCTTTGTTATGCAAAAGCTTTTAAGTTTAATTAGGTTCCAAATATTTATTTTCGCTTTTATTCCTGTTTTAGGAGACAGATCAAAAACAAATATTGCCATGATTATGTCAAAAAGTGTTCTGCCTATGTTTTCTTTTTGGAGTTGTATGGTTTCCAGTCTTAAATTTAGGTCTTTAATCCACTTTGAGTTTATTTTTGTATAAGGTGTGAGAAAATGTTCTAGTTTCATTCTTTCACATGTAGCTGTCCAATTTTCCCTGCATCACTTATTGAAGCTACTCTCTCTTCTTCATTATATATTCTTGCCTCCTTTGTTGTAGATCAGTTGACCAAAAGTGCATGAGTTTATCTCTGGGCTCTCTATATGATCTATGTGTCTGTTTTTAGGCCAGTATCATACCGTTTTGACTACTGTAGCTTTGTAACATAGTCTGAAGTCAAGGCATGTGATACCTGCAGCTCTGCTCTTTTTTTCTCAAGACTGCTTTGACTATTCAGGGTCTTTGTGTTCCCATACAAATTTCAGAATTATCTGTCCTGCTGCTGCTGAGTTGCGTCAGTCGTGTCCGACTCTGTGTGACCCCACAGACGGCAGCCCACCAGGCTCCCCCGTCCCTGTTTTCCAGGCAAGAACACTGGAGTGGGTTGCCATTTCCTTCTCTAGTGCAGGAAAGTGAAAAGTGAAAGTGAAGTGTCTGACCCTCAGCAACCCCATGGACTGCAGCCTTCTAGTTCTGTGAAAAATGCTGTTGGTATTTTGATAGGGATTGCACTGAATCTATAGATTCCCTTTAGGTAGTATGGACATTTTAATAATACTGATTCTTNAGGCAAGAACACTGGAGTGGGTTGCCATTTCCTTCTCTAGTGCAGGAAAGTGAAAAGTGAAAGTGAAGTGTCTGACCCTCAGCAACCCCATGGACTGCAGCCTTCTAGTTCTGTGAAAAATGCTGTTGGTATTTTGATAGGGATTGCACTGAATCTATAGATTCCCTTTAGGTAGTATGGACATTTTAATAATACTGATTCTTCCAGTCTGTGAACATAGTATATCTTTCCATCTACCTATCAAATATTTTTGTGCATGTAGTCTAATTATGTCATTATACCTATGGGAAAACTCAGACCTAAGAGGGTAAGGGACTTAACTGAATATGATAGAGCAAGTAAATGGAGAACCGGGATAAGACTACAGTCTTCTCCTCTTAATCTGCTGCTAATAGATATTTTGCCAATATTTGTCTTGGATCCAAAAGCCCAAAGACCTATCTTTTCATAAACTACCACTTCAGCCAAGCCACCACCGCCACTGTCATCACCACCATCAACACCACGATTTGGAGGCATTCATTATTATGTCAGATACCCTTTGAGGTGCTTTACACACCACGTATAATTTACAGTACTTATGATCATCCTGCCAGGTAGGTCTTAGTAACTCATTGTCCATATGAAGAAATGGAAGTATAGAGAATTCAATGGCCCAAGTCACTTTACTTGCCACAGGTGGCAAGGCTGGATCTGGAATCTGAACCACACAGGGCTGTGTGCTGGAAAGTGCGTGGGCTTCTGCATTAAAATGTTCCTGAGTCTGAATTCCTGCCCCACCACTTAAGAACCAAGTGATCTCGTGTGGCATGTTCAGCCTTCTGAGCCTCAGGGTCCTCACTTGGGAATCAGAAGGGCCCTACTTCCCCTACTGGATTGCTGGGAGGATTGTGTGTGGTGGCTGTCTTATGTCATTCTGATAAGCTCCTAAGTAGCAATTGCTTTCTCTTCATTTTACAGATGAAGAATTGAGGCCCAGAGAGTTTCTGTAATTTGATCCATATTCTAACCGGTCACATGGCTTCTGAATAGTGATGGCAGAAATTGAAGCCAGTTATGACTGGTTCTAAACTGTATGCTCTTCTTGCTCTGCCGTGCTGCCTAAAGCACATGGCTCAGTGGTGAGTCACAGGGCCCCATGAATTCCCTGGTGGATCAGATGGCAAAGATTCTGCCTGCAATGCAGGAGCCCTGGCTCAAGAAGATCCCCTGGAGAAAGGAATGGCAACCCACTCCAGTATTCTTGTCTGGAGAATTCCATGGACAGAGGAGCCTGGCAGGCTACAGTCCATGGGGTCGCAAAGAGTCAGCCAGGACTGAGTGACTCACGTAACACTATCTTCCCCTCCATTTCCTCTAAAGGATTCTGAGAAAGAATATAGATGCAGGGGCCCACAGGCTGGAAACTTGGACAGAGCAAAACAAATTATAATTCTTAGAGAATTGCCGCTAGATTGATTTATAGTAAAAAAATTTTTAGGATTAATTTAAGGAGAGTAGAGTCCTCTTATTCAACATAATTATGATTGGTAGTTGATTGGTTAAAGTTGTTAAATTTGGAGTATCCGAAAAATTGTACATACTTTTCTTAGGCATTTTATTTTACTTTGAATTATAAATGTAAATCCTCTCAAGAATCCTTTTTCTTTTCAAGTTCCTGTCTGAAGGTTCTCTAACATCAGGACGGTCTCTGGATCTGACACTCTCCTGACGATGGTCCTATTGTTTTCTTTCTTTGACGCGTGTCTTGTGATTTTTTCCTGAATGCTGGACACTGTGTGTAGAATCACACAAACGGGGGTGGCCCGGCCCCGTCTCGTGTCCTGTCAGGCTGTTCGTGTGGGAAGCCGATCCTTCCGGTCAGTTGGTGAGCTGGGTTGAGTCAGTTTGTTGCTGAAGTGACTTCACCACACTGCACTCAGGCTTTCCGTTCCCCCGCTGGAGTGCGCGGTGCCCTGTGCGTACTGAGGGGCCTGGCGTTCGTGCAGGAGGGCTGTCTGCAGTGTCCCCGCTCTGCCCTCATCACTGATCAGCCCCTGCTCACCTGTAGCCCCTGGCGCTCGGGCTCCTTCTGCCCTGGTGGAGGTGCTTGTCACTCGCTGCTGCCTCATGGCGGGAGGCAGTGTCACCCTGGTGCAGCTTCAGGCTTAGCCAGGCCTGTGCCACTGAGCCTGGGGGCTGGCAGTGCGGTTTTCTTAGCGTTCCTAGGCCTTCTCCCCGTGGCAGCCACGCTCTGACCTGGAATCTTCCCTGGTGTTGGGAAGAAGCAAGGCTTCTGCCCTAAGAGTGCCTTCCTTCCTGGGACCGAAGGAGTCTTGCTTCCACCCTGCCCTCCTCTGGCAGCAATTGGCCTTTCCCTTTGTCCTGCAGGTTTCCAGCCTCTTTTCCACGATCAGCTGGGCTTTGCATCTCCACGCAGCCTGGAAGAAGCAGTGGAGTGTTGCCTTGGCCATGGGGCGCTGAGGCTTTGCCTTGCCTCAGAGGAACGTCCAGGGAAATATTTGGACTTTGCTTGTATCAGCTCGCCACCTTCTGCCCACCTGCCCCCAAGGGGACTTTCTCTAGGTACCTGCCCTGCCCCAGTCTCTTTTATAATCACCCCATGGAAGCTTCCAGCAAATACAAGCCCCTCCATGATTCTGGGCTCTCATGTAGCCCAGGGGGATATGCTAGTCCAGACTCAGGCTTTAAGGTATTGTGAACACTTGTGGTGGTTTCTTTCTGCCTGCCCACCAAAGGGGAAATAGCTAGCATGTCCCTTGTCTCACCTCAGCAGCGTGGTGCTCACTGGAATAGATTGCTTCCTGGTCTCAGCTCTCAGATGCACCCAGGAAAAGCAATAATGTCACCTGTTATCTGACCAGTTCTCCATTCTAGCTGGTGGCACTAGTTTGGAGATTCCTGAGTCCTCATTTTCCACTGAACAATCCGAATGTCAGTTCAGTTCAGTTCAGTCGTTCTGTCATGTCTGACTCTCTGTGATCCCATGGACTGCTGTATGCCAGGCTTCCTTGTCCATCACCGACTACTGCAGCTTGCTCAGACTTATGTCCATCGAGTCAGTGATGCCATCCAACCATCTCATCTTCTGTCATCCTGTTCTCCTGCCCTCAATCTTTCCCAGTATCAGGGTCTTCTCCAGTGAGTCAGTTCTTCGCATCAGGTAGCCAAAGTACTGGAGTTTCAGCTTCAGCATCAGTCCTTCCAACGAATATTCAGGATTGATTTCCTTCAGGATGGACTGGTTGGAGCTCCTTGCAGTCCAAGGGACTCTCAAGAGTCTTCCCCAACAGCACAGTTCAAAAATATCAATTTTTCTGTGCTCAGCTTTGTTTATGGTCCAACTCTCATATCCATACATGAGTATTGGAAAAACCATAGCATTGATTAGATGGACCTTTGTTGGCAAAGAGATGTTTCTGCTTTTTAATATGCTGTCTAGGTTTGTCATAGCCTTTCTTCCAAGGAGCAAGTGTCTTCTAATTTCATGGCTGCGGTCATCATCTGCAGTGATTTTGGAGCCCAAGAAAATAAAGTCTGTCACTGTTTACACTGTTTCCCCATCTATTTGTCGTGAAGTGATGGGACCAGATTCCATGATCTTAGTTTTCTGAATGTTGTGTTTTAAACCAGCTTTTTCACTCTCCTCTTTCACTTCATCAAGAGGCTCTTTAGTTCCTCTTTGCTTTCTGCCATAAGGTTGGTGTCATCTCCATAGCTGAGGTTATTGATATTTCTCCCGGCAATCTTGATTCCAGCCTGTGATTCCAGCCCAGCGTTTCTCAAGGTGTACTCTGCATATTAGTTAGGTAAGCAGGGTGACAATATACAGTCTTGACGTACTCCTTTCCCAATTTGGAACCAGTCCATTGTTCCATGTCTGGTTCTAACTGTTGCTACTTGACCTGCATATAGATTTCTCAGGAGACAGATAAGGTGGTCTGGTATTGTCATCTCTTTAAGAATTTTCCACAGTTTGTTGTGAATGTCAGGGGAATGCCATCCTAATGTCAAAGGATTGTTAAGTCTCTGGGTAAGAATTTCCCTAGCAACACAGGTCCTGTGGCTTCTAGTTCAGGTTTTATTCCACTAACAAGAATCTGGTGTCCACTGAGCACTGATTCCCCGCTCCCCCCCCCGCCCCCAGATTCTTAGTATTTTTCTATCAGGACTTTCGGGCTTCCCTGGTGACGGATGGTAAAGAATTCTCCTGAATAGAGACTCGGGTTCGATCCCTGGGTCAGGAATGTCCCCTGGAGAAGGGAATGGCAACCCACTCCAGTATTCTTGCCTGGGAAATCCCGGGGACAGAGGAGCCTGGGGGGCTGCAGTCCATGAGGTCATGTAGAGTCGGACACGACTGAGCGACTCACACTTTCCCTTTCATCAGGGCTTTTAGAGCAGCTGCTCCTACCGTGCATTCAGCAGATCTTTTCATGTGTAAAATAACCCCTCTTTAGTGAGTTTTAAAAAACATTCCGTTTAGAATCTGTATAAACAACTTTTGTTTCTTGTAGTCGTCTTTTGTCTGTTTACATAATGTTTAATTAAGTTATGAAATTACATCAACAAGGACAACTGATAGAAAGTGGTTTGGGGACCAACATAAGAGACTCCTGGAGATTGTACAGCTCAGCTGGCGCAAGCTGAAGGAAGGGAGACAAAACCACGAAAAAGGGGGCTTCTGGTGTGTTAGTAACAAACCCTGGGAGAGTGTATTTTGCCTGGACCACATACTTTTGGGACAAAACTGGGCTTTTCTAGATCTTGAACATTTGATTATTACCTTTCCAATGATTATGTACTGGGAAACATCTGAAATTTTGCAGATTTTAGCTTCATTTCTTTTCAGGTTTTTTCTTGTTTCTTTTGGCCATGCCACAGGGCTTAACTCTGGATCACATCTCCTACACAAGAAACTATCAAATCTGGTTATATTTATAGGAACTAGAATTTTTTAGCTTGACAGTGTTATAAACTATGTCCTTTTATGTCTTTGGGGGGAGAGGAGGGCTGGCAAAGGGGTGAAAGAGGATGTCTTTTATATTGTTTCATTATTAGACAATAAATAGATTTGTTTAAAAATTTTAAGATATTCTCTTAAAAGTTCAAGGAAGTTCAGAGTATACACAGGAAAAATTCTTCCTGCTTCACTCTGCTCCTGGTCTCACTCTGTATCCACAGGGGGCATGGTCCATAGCTGAGCCTCCTATTGTCACACAAGGGAGCAAGATGGGACTTTGATTTGCACGCTCACGGGAGTGTCTGTGCAGTCACATGGACCTCGGCGCAGACAGAAGATGTGATTCAAACATCCTCAAGGCCAACATTCCTCAAACGGAGAGCAGACAGAAAGTGTGCTTTCCAGGAGTGTCTTAGCGAGGGAATGGCCACCCCTCTGGACCCTGCAGGCATCTTGGCTGTGTCCCCGCCTCCCCGTCCTGGATTTACCAGCGGTGGCAACACAGCTGCCGGTCCGTCTTTGTCTTGGGCCCAGTGGCCCCTCCCAGCCCCGTCCTGTGATCAAGGAGGCCTCTGGGCTTTGAGCCCTTATTCCGGTGGCATCTTTGTCAGGGATTCCAAGTTCCAGAGACTCCACAAGTGCCCCTGCTCTTATGCAGTGCGACAGCCTGCCTTCTCTAAGGCACTTGAAACGATTGAAGGGCCAGCCTGCCCCAGTCGCAGACTTGGCTGTACGTGGTCTAACAGTGAAACAGAATCCCCAGTGTGGATGGGTGTGAGCTGGTGCCGGGGAACGTCAAGGGCCAGACTGGTCCCAGAGGTTTTCTCAAGAATCGCGTCCTGTGTAGCATTTGCTTGGGCTCTTTTCTGGAAGAGTGAGCTAGTGCCAATGTGAATCTTGGTGCAAGCCCGTGTGTCTTCCTGCAGGGAAGCCACTCCAGTCAATTCAAGGAGAACTGTTTAAATGAAGAGAAACCACACCAAGGGTTGAGTCACGTTGTATTAAGTACAGGAAAAGGAGTTTTGCCCTCTGGGATACTTGGTGACTTCCCTGGAGACCCGGAGACTACCTTTGATAAGTTCCTGTAGAGGCAGCTTGGCTTTCAAATATTTGAAGCATCAGTCCCTTTCCTGAACCACAAACCGAAGGAGTTAGACGTGTTGATGGAGGAGGTGAGCTGCGGAAGGAAGTGCTCTGTGAAGCTGAAAGGTACAGGACTGTGGCTGCCTGACGGGATTGTTGAAATGCATTCTTCTTTAAGTGTTAAGTTCAGACGGATTCATGGTGGACACTCCAGAAGGAATATGGTGAACTCCAGGACGCGAGGCAGTGGCATGGTTTGGGTCCCCAAATTGACATCCAGAGCAGCCAGACGAAGGTGTAAACCAAGGAGTGGGCAGGTCACGTTCATCCCGATGTCAAAGAACAGCGAGCACGTTTCGGCCAATCAGGCTGCTGGAAGATGGGCCCGCTGGTGTGTCTTCGTCAGAGAAGTGACACTTAACCTTGGCAACTGACCAACTAATTCAGTTCAGACGTTTTTGATGAAAGTATTTTCAAGATACAGTTGTCTGCCTTTTAGTTCAGCACACACCAAACCGAAGTCGACTCAGTGTTCTTTGTTCCATCATTCAGGATCAGTTGTCTTCAGAGATGACCTTTGGCCCCGCCCTTGCCTAAAGGAGCCCGGTGACCTGGCTGGGGGCTCAGGCTGTCAGGAGTTGCCATTACCGAGGGTGACAGGGCTGCTCGGACGTGCTCTGCTCCAGCACACCCACGGGGCTAACCGTTCCTTGGGGAGCACAGTTGGCATGGGCTGGTCGTGGTTGGTCTTCTGTGTCCACGAGGCCAGAAAGTGGTACCCAGTGATTTGGTGAAATGCTAATCTAAGCGTTGCTGGGAAGGTGTTTTGTAGCTTGGTTGACACCTACAGGAAGATGACTCGGTCTAGGGGGTTCCCCTCCATAATGTAGGTAGCCCTCATCCAATCAGCTGAAAGGTCTTCAGAGCAAAGCCAGATTTCCACAGGAGGGAGAGACTCAGCTTCAGTCAGCCACTGCCCGAGTCCCCGACCTGCCCTGAGATTTCAGACTGGCTCGCGCCCACGAGTCCTTGAGATCAGTCTCTCACCTTCTCTCTCTCCCTCCCCCTCTGTCTCTCCTATTTCTATCTCCAGCTCTCTATGTTTCTCTGTCTCATCTCTTTATCTCTGTCTCTTTATCTCTATCTCCATCTCTCTCTTTTCCTCTGTCTCTATCATCTCACCTCTTCCTGGTTCTGATTCTTTGGAGAACCTGACTGACACGGGTAGCTATCTCCAGTGTTTGAGGCTGGGGGTGAGGAGGTAATATGTAGCTGGAGAAAAACCTAGTCCTCTCCCAATTCCAGTCACTGAAGAGCTGAATAAGCAAGGTCCTCCCATTTTCAGGGCAGAGCGGTATGAGGGTGAAGGTGAAGGACAGACGCAACATTCCCACGTCAGTATATTGATACCACATACTGACCACTGCGCTGAACTGTGCTCAGGACAAAATGCCTCAAGCTCTTCCACACCCATGGACCACAGACATGGACCACAGTCTTGTCTAACTCAGTGAAACTATGAGCCATGCCGTGTAGGGCCACCCATGGACCACACACATGGACCACAGTCTTGTCTAACTCAGTGAAACTATGAGCCATGCCATGTAGGGCCACCCAAGATGGACAACAGGTCATGGTGGAGAGTTCTGACAAATGTGGTCCACTGGAGAAGAGAATGGGAAACCACTTCAGTATTCTTGCCTTGAGAACACCATGAATGGCATCCAGTCGCATCACTTCAGGGCAAATAGATGGGGAAACAATGGAAACAGTGACAGACTTTATTTTCTTGGGCTCCAAAATCACTGCAGATGGTGACTGCAGCCACAAAATTAGAAGACGCTTGCTCCTTGGAAGAAAAGCTATGACAAACCTAGACAGCATATTAAAAAGCAGAGACATCACTTTGCCAACAAAGGTCCATCTAGTCAAAGCTATGGTTTTTCCAGTGGTCATGTATGGATGTGATAGTTGGATCATAAAGAAAGCTGAGTGCAGAAGAATTGATGTTTTTGAATTGTGCTGTTGGGGAAGACTCTTGAAAGTCCCTTGGACTGCAAGGAGATCCAACCTGTCCATCCTAAAGGAAATCAGTCCTGGGTGTTCATTGGAAGGACTGATGTTGAAGCTGAAACTCCAATACTTTGGCCACCTTATGCGAAGAGCTGACTCATTGGAAAAGACTCTGATGCTGGGAAAGATTGAGGGCAGGAGGAGAAGGGGATGACAGAGGATGAGATGGTTGGATGGCATCACCAACTCAATGGACATGGGTTTGGGTAGACTCTGGGAGTTGGTGATGGACAGGGAGGCCTGGCGTGCTGCGGTTCATGGTTGCAAAGAGTTGCATGCATGCAAAGGTTGCAAAGAGTCAGACACAGCTGAGTGACTGGAACTACTGAACTGCTTGTCAAGATGAGTGTGGTCTAAGCTGAGGAAGATGGATCTGTCACAGAGCCTGCACGAGGTATTTGTTTAAATTTTACATGGCTTGTGTAGCTTCAGACATCAAAAAACTCATGGAGAAATCACACATATACAGGCACACACCTAAGGAGCCAAGGGATTCTTGCTCTTGCTACCACAATTCTTTTATTATTATTATTTTAATATATATTTGGCTGCATCTAGAATTCTTGGTGACAAATTTTGTTTGTGTTTTTTCAGATCTCTGCATCCGTCATTCATTTCACTGTCCTCTAGCCTCCATAGTTTCTTCTAGGAACTTACATTATTTGTAACAGTCTTGTTTCTGTATATAATACGAATTTTCTCTTGTTATTTTCAAGACTTTCTGTACTTTAATCTTTTAGTTGTTAATTTTTTTTGGCTATGCCACACGGCATGTGGGATCTTAGTTTCCTGACCAGGAATCAAACCCTGCCCCCTGCATTGTTAGCACCAAGTCTTAACCACTGAACCACCAGGACGTCCTGCTGCCGCGTTTCTTAATTTCCATCATCCCATGAAGTTTTAAGTAAATCCCCAGGTGAGAAGACATTGTAAGGTCTAGCACAGAGAAGCTGACAGTCTACGCAGGAAGACCCATGGAGTCGGATTCTCAGAAACAGTCTTCTACCGTGGAACTGACTTCCTCATCCACATGTTTACATATTTCCTTCACACTGCTGGTCTTCAGAGGCAACTGCTATGTTATGGAAAAGAGCATGGAAAGATGCAGTAAGAAATGAATCCAGGGCAGGACAGATGACCAGACTGCCCTCTGAGCCCAGGCTGGGGAGATCTTGCATGCCTCCTGGAGTAGTCCAGGCGTCTGCTCAGTGCCTTTTGGGTCCCATCTCAGTAGATCCTCCCTCAGCTCTGGAGGGACAAGAAGGTCACTACTGTCCACGCTGAAGCTTCATGGAGGGTGGGCAAACACTGTGGTTTCTCAAGCAAGGGGTCTGATTCCCTTCTATCATGATCGGAGCACCTGGCGCCCTGTAGGCACTTAATACAGTGGGTGAGTGCTGAATGGCCTGAAGACCGGGTCAGGTTTAAGTCAGCAGGATTCTTGCAGCAAACGGAACCCACTGCCCTCATGGTTTGGATTGTTTTATAACCTGCTTTGAGCTGTGCCTGCCTTCCCAAGAGCTGAGAAGCACGTAGACACGACGGGGAGTGTAGGGCGAGACTGTCCATTTAGACAGCCCACTGTGGCCGACATCAGCTCTGATGCTTTCCAAATGGACCGTGAAGTGGAGTGAAGGGCAAATCGCTCAGTCGTGTCCAACTCACTGCGACCCCAGGGACTGTAGTCCATGGAACTCTCCAGGCCGGCATACTGGAGTGGGTAGCCTTTCCCTTCTCCAGCGGATCTTCCCAACCCAGGGATCACAGCCAGCCTGGGCAGCTGCAGTCCCTGAGCTTGCAAAGAGTTGGACACGACTCGGTCCATTTGGAAAACATCAGAGCTGGCGTCGGTCATGGTGGGCGGTCTGTGGCGAGCACCCCGCCTAGGCCGAGGTTTCCGTTTGTATGTTCTTTGGTGCTCTGCACCCCCCACGTGCTAATGGCCGATACTCAGCAGGTGATATGGGGAGCTAGTCACAGAATCAGCGGTCCCGTCGGACCTGTGGGATGGAAGCAGCCCTCTTTCTGGTGAAGGAGTATTGTGGTTGGGCGGCATCCACACCTCAGATGGTTTGGAGCCCTGGAGCTTGTTGCTGGGTTGGTTCACAGCCTTGTAGCATGGGGGAGGGGGACCCAGGTGAAGTCTGAAACTTGAGAGCAAGGAGAGGCTTAAGAGGTGGACCGCCCCCCCCCCCAAGATGAGTCAGTAGCAGGTTTAAGAAGGAGGAAAACTTACTTTCGAGACCTGTCTTGAGGGGCTGCAAGATGAGTAGATCTCTGCACACCCCCCCCAAAAAAAAAACTTGAATCTTCCAACCTAATGTGGGGGTTAAGTGGGTTCTGTGGTGTACACCATCCAGATGGTCTCAGCTCACATTACTCTCTGCAGGCTGCATCCTTGAACCCGGCTCCTCGTGTGGACTGGGTGGGCAGAAAGGACGTAGCAAGTGGAGACGGGGGAGCCTGAGTGCCTGGGTCCAGCTGGCAGGCCAGCCCACGGTCACGTGCTCTCCATGACCTCCTCCCGTGTGAGGACTCAGGTGATCCGAGGCTTGAGGTGGTTTCCACCAGAAGCCTGTCACAGGCCGGTCAGGAAAGACAAAGACAAAAGGACTGGGGTGCAGTAGAGCGAGTGTGATGCTTGGGGACCACTGGGGCTGGGGGGGAAGAGGTGGGGCCCCAGTTCTTGCACGTGCTTTCTGAGATGGACGTTAGCGGATTCAGAGTTCTCACCAGCAATGAAGCTATTAGTTCTGGGATAGAGTTTCCTTGCCTGGAGGCCTCTCGGCTCCTGGAGGAGGTGTGAGCTGCAGAAGGTTGGTCCCTGGTTTATCAAGGAAAGAGGCTTTCATCGTGTTGGGCAGGCATTTCTCGTGTTCACTTACCCTGATGAAGAGCCACTTAATTAGAGATACGCAGGGAAGCCGAGGGAAGCACTGATATTGTGGTCCTGAGCGTGAAGGATGCTCATTCTGTGTGCTTGTGGCAAGGGACGCTGGGAAGGAGGGCGGGATAAGGAAGTAGACAGAGGCTTTGGTACTTTGGAGGGAGAGGGTGAACCCTAGGGTGAATGTAAGCAGGGGGACCCGCCACCTCTGGGCCTGTGCTATCTAGGGCAGAAGTTCCTTACCACATGTGGCCACAAAGCACTTGAACTGTAGCTTGTCTGAATTGCAATGCCCTGAAAGGATCCAAGGACTCTTGAGAGTCCCCTGGACTGCAAGGAGATCCAACCAGTCCATCAGAGGAGACCAGTGCTGTGTGTTCATTGGAAGGACTGATGCTGAAACTCCAATACGTTGGCCACCTGATGCAAAGAACTGACTCATTTGACCTGATCAGACTCATCAGACCCTGGTGCTGGGAAAGATTGAAGGCAGGAGAAGAAGGGGATGACAGAGGATGAGATGGTTGGTTGGCATCACCGACTCAATGGACATGAGTTTGGGTAAACTCTGGGAGTTGGTGATGGACAGGTGCTGCAGTCCATGGGGTCGCAAAGAGTCAGACACGACTGAGCGACTGAACTGAACTGAAGGGATCCACACTAGCTTCTGAACTCTTAGTATGAAAATAAGACTGTAAAAGAGCTCATTCATATTTGTGTGTGTGNGGTAAACTCTGGGAGTTGGTGATGGACAGGTGCTGCAGTCCATGGGGTCGCAAAGAGTCAGACACGACTGAGCGACTGAACTGAACTGAAGGGATCCACACTAGCTTCTGAACTCTTAGTATGAAAATAAGACTGTAAAAGAGCTCATTCATATTTGTGTGTGTGCTCACTCAGTCATGTCCAACTCTTTTGCAACCCCATGGACTGTAACCCACCAGTTTCCAGTTTCCTCTGTCCGTGGAATTTTCTGAGCAAGAATTTTGGAGTGGGTTTCTATTTCCTCCTCTAGGGGGGTCTTCCTGACCCAGGGATCAAACCTGGGTCTCCTGCATTGGCAGGTGGGTTCTTTACCCCTGAAACAACTGGAAAGCCCCTCCAGATTCATATTTATGTTGATACCATATTGAAAAGACCCTGATGTTGGGAAAGACTGAGGGCAAGAGGAGAAGGGAATGACAGAGAATGAGATGGTTGGATGGCATCACCAGCTCAGCAGACATGAGTCTGAGCAAGCTCAGGGAGAAGGTGAAGGACAGGGAAGCCTGGCGGGCTGCAGTCCATGGGGTCTCAAAGAGTCGGACACAGCTTAGCAACTGAACAGCAACAACATTGAAGTGATACTGTTTTGCGTATATTTGGAGTAAGTAAAATATTAAAGTTAATCTTAAAGTTAAAAAAAATATTTGTATAACCTTGGCATGGTGGAAATTTTTTGGAGGGCTGGACTGCAAGCATGTGAGATCTTAGGTCCCTGACCAGGGATTGAACCTCAGCCCCTGCATTGGAAGTGTGGAGTCTTAACCACTGGATTGCCTGAGAAGTTCCTAAAATTAATCTTAAGTTAATTACCTTTTTAAATGGAGCTACTCAGAAACCTGAAATCACTTAGATGGCTCTCAGTGTGTTTCTGTAACACGGTGCTGCTTTACACCATGGGAACAGAGATGTCTCTGCTTCAGAGTCTTGAGATGGGTTTTTGGCCAGCCCAGCGAGGTGAGGGCTCTACCTGAGCACACTTGTTAACCTCTGTGGATGAAGCAGAGAGACTGGCTCAAGGCTGGAGGATGCCTGTGACCTGGCCCTGGGCTGCCCCTGCAGGACCTTGGAGAAACTCTAGAATTCCCAGGGTACCTGCCAGCTTGAAAATCCCTGTTCCTGCATCTCATGTGTCTACTCCATGTGCCTCTCTGCTCCGTGCAGTTGGGAAGCGGTTTTCCAGAAGGAAAACCCTCACACGTCCTGTGGGGACGTGACTTGCTTTGTTTCCTGGCCTGTACATCTGAACATCTTTGATTTTAAAACAGGGTTCACCCTGGGGTCTCCTTTGTCCCCCAAGTTGTGCACTTTGGAAGCAATCGTGCAGGACCCAGAACATCCCGGACGCTCACTCCTGGGGCAGGAGACAGTGGGCAGTGTGGGATGGACCCCCACCAGAGGAAGGAAGACCTGGGCTGGGGTCACAGATTTTAGACAAGTCACCCTCCCTATCAGCACATGGATGAGCTCAGTCACTCAGTCGTGTCCGAATTTTTGTGACCCCATGCACTGTAGCCCGCTAGGCTCCTGTGTCCATGGAATTTTCCAGGCAAGAATCCTGGAGTGCTGGAGTGGGTTGCCATTTCCTCCTCCAGGGAATCTTCCCAGCCGAGGGATGGAACCTGCTTCTCCTGCATTGGCAGGTGGATTCTTTACCACTGAGCCACCTGGCCATCTTCTGTGCTATGTAGATGGGTGGATCAGGATACAACGTAGGCCTGGAGATGAGAGTTTTTAAAATGCCCCAAATGATCATGCCCAGAAAAAAAACAATTTTGCTCAGTGTTTCCGGATTTTCACGCACTGCTGGGAGATGGGGAGGGACAGCTCATGTTGAGAGTTCTTGGTAGGGAACTTCCCTGGAGGTCCAGTGGCTGAGACTTCACCTTCCAATGCAGGGGGTGTGGGTTCCATCCCTGGTCAGGGAGCTAAGATCCAACATGCCTCGGGGCCAAAAAACCACAACATAAAAACAGAAGCAATATTGTAACAAATTCAATAACTACTAAAAATGGTCCACATTAAAAAAAAATCTTAATAAAAGAGCTCTTGGATTAGGTTAATTGTAAATTCCTTTCATTTGTAAAATACTATGTAAATGTGGAATTGTTAAAGACTAAATTGCATCTGTGTTTCCAAATAAGAATTAGCAGCTTCATGGGCTGTGGGACAAAAAGCATTAGGGATAAATGGAGTCACAGTTCACTAAAGAAATCTGATGTCACTAACCTGTGTGCAACTGTTAATGCATTTTCCAACTAAAAACAAAAAGTCACATTTACAGTTTAGATCTTCATTCTTTCCTGAGACTGTTTGCTCTCTATCCAATTTGGATTACATAAATTAACTGGCAAAAAATCAAGCACGCCAGTCACATTAAAACCTTAAACCTTGCAATTCAGTGTCCTGTCAACATGTTCATATAGACGGGGGTTGGCAGACTTGCTTTGTGAAGGGCAAGTTGTAAAGATCTGAGGCTTTGAGGACCATGTGGTTTCTGTTGCTCGGCTCTTGCGGTTAGTATCACTGAGCAACCGGAGTCAGCATATGGGTGCGGCTGCACTGGAAATTTAAAAAGGAGTAATCAAGCTTGATTTATTGACAAAAAAGAATTAGCGATTTCAATGCAATATTTTATCAGTTCAGTTCAGTCACTCAGTCGTGTCTGACTCTTTGCGACCCCATGAATCGCAGCACGCCAGG
>SJYX01023190.1:0-33592 GCA_006410675.1 Oreotragus oreotragus
ACCCTGCAAACTCCAGATGGGGTCAGTACACCTGGGCTCCATCAGGCATCATCACCTGTCACCAGCTGATTCACTTCCACTCTTGAGAACCTATACGCCATGCTCCACACAGCAGCCAGAGAATCTTCTTCCTCTTCATATCCCTGCCCAGCTTAATTCTCCACTGGCTTTCCTTTGAAGTTGCAATAAAATCTAAACTACTTAAAGCGATTTGCCAAACCCTGGATTATTATCCCGTGTACAGCTTCTGCCGCTCTGCTCTTTTCCCGATTACATTCCAGCCACACTGGCCTTCAAGGGAGCCTTGAGTAGCACCATGGGGTCTTAACACTGCTGCTGTTTCCTCTACTTAAATGCTTTCCCCAAAGCTTTTCGCAGGGCTGGCTCTTCCTCATTTTAAGTTAAATGTCATTTCAACAGAGAGACCATCCATCCCAGAGCATCTAAATGTTCACTGACCAAGGTCATCCTCTCTCCGCACCTGAATTACTTCCTTCCTAGCTGTGGCAGCTGTAATAATCGCCTTGCAGAGTACAGTTGTCTAAGGGCGTCTGCTGCTGCTTTCTGAAATCTCCCCACAGGCATGCTCTGAAGCTACGCTTCCCATGGGCTGTGTGGGCTCCTCCCAGCCAGTGGCAGGGACTCGAAGGCAGTCTGTTTCTGGGAAACGTGGGACTCCTCTGACCAGTGACTTTGGCTAGGGCACTCCCATCAGTTTGCTGATGGGAGTACTCAGTGGCAGCCTGAGACTTCTACATAACCAACCTTTCTTCTTTCTTTCCCCCCTCCCTGCCTTCCTTTTCTTCTTTCCCATCTTCCTTTCTTTCTTTATCGACTTTCTCCAATAAAACACTATTTCTTCTAAGGAAAGGCTCTCACTGGACTCACTCACCACCGTGACGGCAGTACAAGCACCATCCCGGTGTAGAACAGGGGGTGTTCAGAATTTGTTCAATTTTGCACATAGATCCAGCAACACACTGATGCTTGACGCTGAAACTATCTATGTGCCCACATTCATTCCTCAGTGGTAGAATTTTTTGAGAATCGTCTCTGATTTGGGTTTGTTCCCAGCGGACAGCCCAGAGCCTAATGCACAGCAGCAGCTCAGTGTCTGTTGAACTGATCTAATATCTCCTACTTCCTTACCCCTTCCCTCCTACCCAACAGCCCCCACACACACCGAGCAGGACACACTGAATCTCTGTCTTCCATAAAGCACCTACCTTAACTCCAAAGATCCTTCTACTCTGCCCTTAAATGCTCTGAATGTCTTCACTGTTCTCCTAGATTTCCATGAATTTTCCTCTCTATCACTGGCCTCCCCCAGCATCTCAGGATAGCCAAAGAATCCCACTCTTCTACCTCCTAAGTAATTTCTTGTTTAATGAGCTTCCCTCCATTTCTTCTGTGACCACCTTGCTCTAGTCTACCATTTTCTCTTCCCTTGACCAATGCAAACACTGCCTTAATAAGCTCCTCTTGCTCCATGTTTGCATACCTACCATGCAATCCCTATCCTACAGCAAGAATGTTATTCCTAAAAGGCAAATCTGATGAGGCCACACCCTGCTTCAGTTCAGTCGCTCAGTCATGTCTGACTCTTAGCGACCCCATATATCACAGCACGCCAGGCCTCCCTGTCCATCACCANGCATACCTACCATGCAATCCCTATCCTACAGCAAGAATGTTATTCCTAAAAGGCAAATCTGATGAGGCCACACCCTGCTTCAGTTCAGTCGCTCAGTCATGTCTGACTCTTAGCGACCCCATATATCACAGCAGGCCAGGCCTCCCTGTCCATCACCAACTCCCGGAGTTCACTCAGACTCGTGTCCATCGAGTCCGTGATGCCATCCAGTCATCTCATCCTCTGTCATCCCCATCTCCTCCTGCCCCCAATCCCTCCCATCATCAAAGTCTTTTCCAATGAGTCAACTCTTCGCATGAGGTGGCCAAAGTACTGGAGTTTCAGCTTCAGCATCATTCCCTCCAACACCCTACTTACAGCCCTTCAAGTCACCATAGTCTGCTGAAGAGACCTCTTGGAGCCTGATGTCCAGGTTCACTTATCCCTGCCTCATCTTTGTCCTCATTCTATACGCATTTGATCCAGCCTCCCAGCCACACAGAGCAGTTTGCTATGTCCTGAACCTATCTCTGGTTCCTCTATCTTTTCTAAATCCAGCTTGTACATCTGGAAGTTCTCAGTTCACATACTGGTGAAGCCTAGCTTGAAGGATTTTTGAGCATTACCTTGCTAGCCTGTATGATGAGCACAATTACACGGTACTTTGAACATGGCATCACTGACTCAATGAATACAGATCTGAGCAAACTCCAAGAGACAGTAAAGGACAAGGAAGCCCGGTTTGCCGCAGTCCATGAGGTCACAAAGAGTCAGACACAACTTAATGACTGAACAACAAAACCTATCTCCCTCTTTTTTGGAGAATTGTCTTCCTCAAATTCACCCCGCCTTCATTATACTAATTTTGCTGATGTCACTTCTTCCAAGAGATCTTCAGTAGAAAAGTTCAATCTGGATAAAGTGGTTTTCCTTTAAATTTCTGTAGGAACACAACTACTACTCCATCACAGTACTTGTCTTGGTCAAATTTGGCTGCTATCACAAAAATGCCATAAACTCTGTGACTGTGACAACAAATATTTACTTCTCATAGATCTGGAGACAGGAAATTCCAAAGCAAGGTGCAGGTAGATCCAGTGTCTGATGAGAACCCCTCCCTGGTTGCAGGCAACATCTTCTTGCTGTGTCCTTATGTGGAGGAGAGAAAGAAGGGTCTCGGGGTCTCATTTGCAAAAACACTAATCCCATTCATGAGGGCTCCACCCTCCTAACCTAATCACCTCCCGAAGGGTCCACTTCTTGATACCATCCCATTGGCATTAGGATTTCAACATATTGATTTGGGAGAGGGTGCAAAGATTCAGTGGGGTTTCCCCAGTGGCTCAGTGGTAAAGAATCCACCACCTGCACTGTAGGAGACACCAGAGATATGGGTTCAATCCCACATCTGGGTTGGGAAGATCCCCTGAAGGTGGAAATGGCAACCCTCTCCAGTATTCTTGCCTGGGAAATCCCATGGAAAGGGAAGCCTGGTGGGCTACAGTCCGTGGGGTCACAAGAATCAGACACTACTGAGCGACTGAGCATGCAGACCCAAAGATTCAGTTCATAGTAGTATTTGTTACATGGGTTTATTTAATTATTAGGATCTGTGCCCTCAAATAATATGAACCTTGCTTCTAAAACAAACATTTGACCAACTCATTCTGTTTTATCAAATCCTTGAAAGAGTCCCTCATTGCTTCCAGATGTGAGCATGACCAGCTACCTCTCTGGCCTCACCTCTTTATACCCCGCCAAACTCTCCTCATTCCCAGTTATAAACAGGGCCTCACCCACAGGGCGCTAGCTCACAAATCCTTGCATCTGTTTCTTCTCGTGCTTGGACTGCCTTTCCTCGTCTTCCTTCTGGTCAGTTAGTCCCCATCCTCCAATGCTCATCTTGAGTATTCTCTCTTCTACGAAGTCTTTTGGATCACTTTCTCTTCTAGGAAGATCTGACCACCTCAACCACAGCCTCACATTATTCATCCAAATATCTTTTACTTATTTCATAGCTTTTCTTGGGTTATAATTCTAATTCTGCGTCTGCAGTGAACTTCAAGCTTTTCAAGGGTAGTGACAAGGTCTTATTCAGCTTTCTTTCCCCAGTGCCTCCTACATATAAAGGTGTTCGATACATATTTATGAAATGAATAGTGGAAGACTTCATGCCTTCTTCAGAGTCCTACAATTACCACCTCACCAGTTATTCTGTCTCCAGTGAACCACAATAGATCAGATTATTGCCCTGTTTTCTGAGCTTGGTACGGGCATAGCCATATGATTTCTTTAGTAGATTTCAAGTATCTAAAGAGCAGGGACAAAGCTTTAGTCTCTCTGTCTCTACTTCCTCACTTTGCAGGTAGAAACTCAATATACTTTTGCTAATTGATTATTATTGCTCTATCTACTATTCTTTTTTGATTCAGCAACTTATTGAAAAGAATTTTAAAAGAAAGCCCTCTCAGAAATCGACAACTAAAAATCACAAAATGTTCTTTTCTAACAATGACATGTCCCCAAACACTCAAAGCAGAAGCTGCTCCCTCTCTCCCACTAATGAGGGAGAGATGCGACTTCCTCTGTTCTCCTTTTTCTGCGTCACGTCTGCGTTGCTTGGAGATGTGTGACTGCTGCTTTAAGAAAGATCAGATGACAACGGGAGACAGATCACCTCCTTGATTAAAAAGTGGCACTCAGAAGCATCCACTTCCTGAGATTCAAGGAGGACAGGGTTATTGCACAGCCAGTGAGTGCCTCGTTCAGAGGCACGAATCCCTGAGAGCAGCTGAGGCTGGGCTCAGCCAGCATTTCATTTCATATCACCCCCATCCAGATTTGATCACACAGCACCACAGATGCACCGACACGTAGAGAAGAATCACAAGGGCTTAGAATTCACCGTTGATTGAGTTGAGAGCATTTTATGAAAGACAAGTGGTATGGCTTAGTGAGACCAACCTGTATTCAAATCTGACTCCGACAGTTACTAGCAGCCTTGTTAAGCTTTGGCTTTATCAGATGGAGAATGAGGGTGGAACTTCCCAGTGGAGTTTCTGATGTGGTTGAATGAGAGCAAGTATTTATCCTGTTCTTCAGTGATTATTGATGGTGACCACTAGCATTAACTAGCCAGAAGTCTAGCTGTCATAACAGATGCCTATTGTTGAACACTTACTGTGTGCTAAACCCCATACTAGTTTTTATATTCACTTTTTCCTTATAAATCTCATAACAAGCACGACAACCCACTCCAGCATTCTTGCCTGGAGAAACCCATGGACACAGGAGCCTGGCAGGCTACAGTCCATAGGGTTGCCAAGAGTCAGACTCAACTGAAGCAAGTGAGTACACACACAATCTTCATTTTATAGTTAGAGAGACTAAATTTCTTGGAAATTAAGCCAGTATCACCCAACTAATGAGGCTGCCTTTTTAGCAAAATAAGTTTCCCCCTTTTCCATTGTTCCATGTCTCTTTCTTCTTCATTTTTATTGAAGTATCGTTGATTTATATGGGGATTCCCAGGTGGCAAAATGGCAAAAGAATCTGCCCGCCAATGTAGGAGACAGAAACAAGAGATGCAGATTGGATCCCTGGGTCAGGAAGATCCCTCCAGGAGAAAATGGCAACCCGCTCCAGCATTCTTGCCTACAACATTCCACAGACAGAGGAGCCTCACTGGCTACAGTTCAAGGGATCCCAAAGAGTTGGTCATGACTGAGCGCACACACACACATGCTTGACTTACAATGTTGTGTTAATTTCTGCTGTACAGCAAAGTGATTCGGTTATACATACACATGGATTCCTTTTAATATTATTCTCTATTATCATAGTGAAAGTGAAGTCGCTCAGTCATGTCCGACTCTTTGTGACCGTGGACTGTAGCCCACCAAGCTCCTCCGTCCCTGGTATTCTCCAGGCAAGAATACTGGAGTGGGTTGCCATTTCCTTCTTCTATCATCATAAGTAAATATAATAAATATAGTTCTCCCTTGTTGTGTATCCATCCTATAGGTAACAGTTTGCATCTGCTAACCCCAAATTCCCAATCCATCTCTTCCCTACCTCCCCTCCTTTGGCAACTGTGAGTCTGTTTTCTGTGTCCGAGTCTGCTTCTGTTCATAGTTAGGTTCATTTGTGTTTTGTGTTAGAACCCACAAGTAAGTGATATCACACGGTATTTGTCTTTCTCTTTCCGGCTTCCTTCTCTTAGTATGATCATCTCTAAGTCCATCCATGTTGCTGCAAATATCACGCCTCTGTGTTCTATCCTATAAGGGATGAGATGTGGTCAGGACCTTGAATCCCATCCATTTCCCATGACTTCCAGAGGGATTTGTGACACGGGGCCAGGCTGGCCCAAATAATTCTTATTAATATGACTAATTTAGGCTTTCCTGTTGGCTCACAGAGTTAAAAATCTGCCTGCAATGCAGGAGATATGGGTTTGATCCCTGGATCAGGAAGATCCCCTAGAGACGGGAATGACTACCTACTTGAGTATTGTTGTCTGGATAATTCTATGGACAGTGGAGCCTGGCAGACTATAGTCCATGGGGTCACAGAGTCAGACATAACTTAGCAACTAACACACACAGGCTTTAACTCTCCTACACCGCACCCACTTTCGAGCTTCAACAGTCCCTTTAATTACTGTAGCTCTAGAGTGAATCTCAATCATTGTATCTCTTTAGTCACTTGTCCTCAGATCTTTCTACTCCAGTGAAAGAAGAACAGAACAGAAGAATCCCCTACACCATCACCACTGACCTAGAAGGGAACTCAGTTGTTCCCTCCCCAGCCCCTTTCCCATGGACAGCATCCTGCCTATGAGTTTCCATAGACCAGTCTGTCAATCAAACAAGAAAGATACCTAGGCTGCGTCTTGCCCTCATTGGACTCACAGATAAAGAGTGAACCACTAGCCCTTCACTTCTCAGCAAAACCTCAGCCTTCCTTTTTCCTTCCTACTGCATATTCCTATCCTGTTATCTCTGTGGTTTTTTGTGTTTATCACTCAACCTTTTATCCATCAAAGCATCTTCTTCTTTGGGCAGTAGCTGTGGGAGAAGGCAATAAGCTTTGAACTCTGTGGCTTTTTGTGGTTATCTTTCAATCCTTGATCCATCAGCGCTTCTTCCTTCTAAGGCAATAGTTGTGGGAATTGGAAACAGGCCTTGAGCTCCCTCTAGAGGTTCCAATGCAACCAATACACAGGACCCTGGAAGGGAAATGGCTAGGGGTGATGTCACATTCATCTGTGTGTACCAAGAGTCCTAAAGGAGTGGATTCAAACTGGCATACCCTCCCCTGGAAAAGTGAACAAGGGCCAATGTGGACATCCCAACAACCTCCTCCAGGTGGGCAGATGCAACTGCCCTCTCCAATGAGACGACAAATGACTTCATCCTTTGGAGCCTTCTACCCCATAGCAGAGGAAAAAAAACCAGGAAGCAACAGATGGGCCAGCCAGCCTCCAGGTCTAGGCTCTAAGGCCCTACCTGGCCTCTGGAGACAGGAAAGAGGAAGAGATATCTTCACTCCTGGCACCAAATATTGACCAGTAAGATACACCCTGCCCAAAGTGTCAAGCCCTGAAGGTAGACAGAAGCAGTGTCCCTCAGATAAATTTTTAAAATTAAAAAAAAAAAAAAAATTAAAACAACAACAGAATAAAGCAAGCTGGTACCTAGAGAATCACTGGCTGCACTTTCTGCCTCTGTGCTCAGCCCATGCATGGGAAATATTTGGTGCTTGGTAAATGCATTTTGGAAGAATGCCAAATGAGTACACACCTAACAGCTCTCCAGGATCTGTCTAAATAAGGGCTGCTTTTTCTGTCTAGTACAGAGTGCATTTGTCGCGGATGAAATCATATCCCCCAAGAGACATATATCCCATTCTTAACTCCTAGCACCTATGAATATGTCCTCATTTGGAAGTAGGGTCTTTATGGTCAAGTTAGGAGGAGGTCATCGTGAGAGAAACAGGTTTGATCCCATGGTCAGGAAGATCCCCTGGAGAAGAAAATGACAACCCACGCCAATATTCTTGCTGCAGAATCCCATGGACAGAGAAGCCTGACAGGCTATAATCCATGGGGGTCACAAAGAGTCAGACATGACCGAGCAACTGAACACACACACACACACATACTAGATTAAGGTGGTCCTTAATCCAATAACAGGTATTCTTATAAGAAAAGGAAAATGTAGACATAGACACATGGGAGAACATCCATTTGTGACAAAAGAGGCAAAGACTGGAGTGAAGTACTTGAAAGCCTAGGGACACCAAGAACTTCTGGTGACTATGAGGAGTGGGGAGAAAGGCAAGGGAGGATCCTTCTCCAGACTCTGGAACGCCATGGCCCTGCTCACATCTGGGTTGCAGGCTTGAGCCTCCATCATTGTGAGAGAATAAATACCTGTTCTTTTAGTTGTTCATGCATGCGTGTGTGCTAAGGCACTTCCGTCGTGTCTGACTCTCGCCATGGACTGTACAACCCACCAGGCTCCTCTATCCATAGGATTCTCCAGGCAAGAATGCTAGAGTGGGTTGCCATGCTCTCCTCTGGGGCACCTTCCCAACCGGAGGATCAAACCCCTGTGACTCTTGCGTCTCCTGCATTAGCAGTTGTATTCTTTACCACTAGCATCACCTGGGAAGCCCTTAAGTTGTCCAGCTTACGGTAATTTGACATGGCAACCCTAGCAAACTAATACAACACTTCTCTTTTTTCAGCACAGTGGAATTAAAATTTCAGGGCACTCACAGAAAGTATATTATTATTATACCCTCTATTTTTTTTTCCAATGAGCCAAACAACATCTGGTTATTATTTGCACTGATTCCAATTTTCTGCCTGAAGATAGGACTTTTCTATCATGCAATGGTTCTGGATCTTAGGATTCAAGGGTACACTATGGAGGACCACTAAGCTTCCACTAAGCTCTGCAGGCCCCACAAGGCTTCTGTCCTAAGTAGTAGGTGAGAAAGGAGAAAGCAGACATTTGATACACTTCAGCTGCCTCATGCGAGAGACAAAAGAGCAGTTTTCTTCCTAATCTTTCTGCAAAAGTATACTTTGAAAAGCAGGTATATTTCCAAACAATGCAGGTCACTTTAGACATTACACGCTCTCTTGCCTAGTTGCAAAAATAGCTTATCCTGTGCTTGAGGACTATAAACAATCATTATGGTCTGTTCATCTCATCTGCTTCTCAGAGAAAGGGGAAATCATCACATGGAATCACATGGAAGGGACAGAGGGTCTCAACAGCCCCCCCAAAAGGGATTTTTCTTAGGAGCTTCTGTACAAAGGACCCTGGAGCTTCAAGAGAAGAACAGTCCATTTTTGGTTTTGAGTCCCTGATGTTTACACCAGATCTTGTAGGTTCTCTGAGAAAGTCTAGGGATCAGAAGGATGGAGGTGGAGAAAGTGCTCTTAGCTGGCAGGATCTACAACCTTTAAGATCTCCTATTTTATGCTTTTCCTACAAAAGTCTGTAACAAGAGAGACTTCCCTGGTGGTCCAGTCATTAAATCTTCACCTCCCAGGGCAGGAGGTGTGAGTTTGAACTCTGGTTGGGAAGCTAAGATCCCCCATGACTCATGGCCAAAAAACAAAAACATAAAACAGAAGCGATATGTTAAAAAATTCAAGAAAGACTTAAAACATGATCCACATTAAAAAAAAAAAAAGTCTGCAAAGAGAACAATGACTGGCCTTCAATCAAGCCGACTTTGCACCCCAAGACCACGTGTTTGAAAAAGTCTGTTTCAGGGGCCAAGGTAAGGTGGATGCTTACCTTGGCCCCTGATGGCCCCTGGTAAGATAAGCAGGGGCTTACCTTATAAGAAAAGGAAGGTAACAGCATTGTTCAAGTGTACCCAGGAAAGCTGCTGCTAATCACCCTGACTCCTCACAGTCTCTTCTGTCCCCATTGACCTTGGGTCCCTGTTTGCTGACTCTCTGGTCTGCCTGGTATGTTTTCTTCCCAACAAGGTTCCTGGAAAACCCCCATGTGGCCCAAGCTCCAAATTCCCTCTGATCAGCTCTCTCAGCACTCATCCTGCTGAGTAGCAGGTCATTGGCTGAGTGCCCTGCCCACCCCCACACCCTGATTCTGGAGACTGAAGTCTCCTTTGACACAGGAGGCAGGGAGTCTCAAGATAGCAGCTCTCCCTAATCTGTGGCTTCTCTAAAGGTCATCCTTGGATGGAGTCTTTGATCAGCCAAGCAAGCAGTGGCATGTTCAAGGAACTGTCCAAAAACAGAAAACCCAGAAAAAAAAAAAAGAAAGCAAACTTCCATACTTTATTTGTTCAAAGATATTAGCTATGACTTGGAGCTCAGATAAATTAAAAATAGATGAAATTCTCAGGAAAAAAAAAAAAAAGAAGCTGTCCAAAAATGATCTCCTTTATTGTATCATTTAGATTCTCAAGGGAATATGAGCCTTTAGCAGCCCTGACTGGGCCAGACTCTAGAGAAATGTTTTGTATTATCTTGGTTTAACTTGGTGATGCCTAGAGGAAGATAATCAGAATGGGGGGAAAAAAAGAAAAGAAAACAGAGGGGAAATGGGTGGGAATGTAGGAAATTTGCTTTTGCAAATCAGCCTGGAGAAAAAGCTATCTGCATTTTTTTTTAATCCGTTGGAGAGAAGGAAGTTCCGATTTCACTGGAGAGAGAGGCAGGTGGTAGCAGGTTCTGAAGTGCTCTTGATGGAAAGATAATAAAAATCTACATGCACATCAGTCAGCCCTAAAGGAAATCAACCCTGACTATTCATTAGAAAAACTGATGCTGAAGCTGAAGCTCTGGTACTTTGGCCCCTGATGTGAAGAGTCGACTCATTAGAAAAGACCCTGATGCTGGGAAAGATTGAGGGCAGGAGGAGAAGGGGATGACAGAGGATGAGATGGCTGGATGGCAACACTGACTCAATGGATATGAGTTTGAGCAAATTCTGGGAGATGCTGAAGGAGAGGGAAGCCTTGCACGCTACAGTCTATGGGGTCGGAAAGAGTCGGACATGATTGAGTGACTGAACAAGAGCACAGAGCCACAATAATGTGTGCGTGCACACACACTCCCTAGCTTAAGCATCCAGGCTGTTTGGATCTCTTGGTTCCAAAAGATGGGAGTCAGTCTAATGACTTGAAAAGGAGGCAGACCTGAAATTAGTGATAGGAACACAGCGGAGCAAGTGCAGATGGAATTGGTAAAGGCAGTTTTTAAGGGCAAGTAAGAAGGTCACCAGAACTCACCAACAGCTTCATCATCCTGTTACCATGATGATGACACCAAGCTCCCAGGAGCACTCAAGAGGAGGCCATTTCTGTACCTAATGCAATTCACTTGTAAAATAAGTTGATAATGACAGCTTGCCTATCCATTGAGAGGCATTTGGCAAGATTATATAAGACAGTGGTTGTTAGCAAGCTTTGAAAAGTACCAATTCCAAACAAGTAGAAACAGTTATACAATTCTCAGGGGAAAAAATCCCCCCTCATCTGCTGAAGGCATAAAGCTTGCTTATAAGAGGAAATGGGGCAGGTTTCTCTAGTGGCTCAGACAGTGAAGAATCTGCCTGCAATGCGGGAGACCTGGGTTCAATCACTGGGTTGGGAAGCTCTCCTGGAGAAGGGAATGGCTATCCACTCCAGTATTCTTGCCTGGAGAATCCCATGGACAGAGGAGCCTGGTGGACCCCAGTCCGTAGGGTCATAAAAGAGTCTGACATGATGTGGCATTGCAAATGTGAGGTGTGGCCTGGGTGAACCAAGGTGCTTGCAGGGTGAACCGCCTCATCATCAAGTGATCTCATTATGAAGTTTCAGGTGAAATTGTACTCGGTGACATCAGGTAGAATTTCCTTCTACTGACCTAAAGCAATGTGAGAGTTGCAAGTAAAGTCTTATGTGGGGCAAAATGAGGACTATAGTCCCGAAGACAGCATTTCAGAAAGTTCTGAGGAACTGCTCCAGAGAGGCAGTGGGGGAAGGTCAGTATACATGTGATTTTGTTGAAGGGGGAGTTCATGCAATCAAACACTTATTTTCGAAGAAAGTTTCTGCTAGTCAAGAGGAGCAGGGATCACCATGAAGGACTTTAATACTTTTCTAGATATGAGGCGATACAAAAAGTAGGCTTATAAAATCACTCTTGAAAATATCTATCTGAAGACTTGTTCTGCCAGTTTTTCAGAGCACAGAGAACCTCATTTCTGCTCTCCACCCTGAACTCTCTCAGGGGATATTGAAAGTCAGCAGGTGCAGCAGCATATGATTTGATACTTGTAGAGGTAGAGTCATGCAAGCATGCTTAGTTACTCAGTCGTGACTGGCTCTTTGCGACCCCATGGACTGTAACCCACCAGGCTCCTCTGTCCATGGGATTCTCCAGGCAAGAATACTGGAGCAGATTGCCATTCCCTTCTTCAGGGGATCTTCCTGACCCAGGGATGGAACCCAGGTCTCCTGCATTGCAGGCAGATTCTTTACCATCTGAGCTGCTAGGGAAGCCCAGAGGTAAATGGCAAGTGCTGATTTGTAGCTGACAACCTGAATCATGGGATTGTGGACAAGAAAAGCACACAGTTAAAGAGAGATCAGGTGAAGAGCCATCAGTGGGGAGTCAGACAGACTGGATTATCATACCAGGTGTGCCAAGGTGTGGGCTCGTGAGAGCTGTGCTTGTGCCTCTTCACTTCCTTGTGAGATAAAAGTGTCATCCCTCAGTCTCTTCCACTTGTAGCGTTTCATGCATGCAGGCATGTGGGCATGTGCTGTGATACGTACAGAGAGGCAGAGCCTAACTCA
Organism: Oreotragus oreotragus; assembly: GCA_006410675.1. Lineage (NCBI taxonomy): Eukaryota > Metazoa > Chordata > Mammalia > Artiodactyla > Bovidae > Oreotragus > Oreotragus oreotragus. The sequence continues at coordinate 12,473 of SJYX01023190.1, forward strand.
TTCCATGCCACGGATTTGCTTTCCTCTTTCCCAACAGCAACATAGTCTCATGAAATTCTTAGTGTGTGTCTTATTTTGGGGGGTTTACAAAAGCAACTCCACAAGCCTTCTTTCGAGTTCTCTGTACACACACGGATTGATTATTCCTCTGACCTTATCCAGGCTCACTGGCATCTCAGCTCTACATTCCCTGACCAACTAGAAGAAAATGTACACTTGAAGTTCAAGGTCTTGCATTAGGGGGAAAGTGTGGGCTTTCATTAGTTTCCAGCAAGCTGTGCGTGGCTAATGAGAGACCAGTGCTGGGAGCTCTTGGGATGGGCCTGTTCTTTACCTGGAAGATGTCTTTTGGGATCGGGGAGTCACCTGGATGGAAGCAGGAAGGTACAGAAGTTCTTAAGAAAACACTTAGGTTTATGTTAGGACCAAACAGGCGCCACGACAAGCTTCAGGGAGCCAAGGTAGGCCAAAGCCTCCTTTGCAGAGGAGCTGAGTCATTGCCAGGGAGGAACTGAGATCATCCTCTGCTGGCATCAGGACTCGACCAATCAGTATACTCCCCGTAAACTAGTTTCAGCCTATCAGGATGAGGGTAGAAATCCCCAAACAAAGCCCGCATGTGCAAAAATTTAGCCAATCAATAAATACCGAGTAACCCTTGCAACCAATCCACCCTTGCCAACTCCCTGTCTTTGTCCTAAATCTATAAATACTACTGTAACCCAGGGCTCGGGGCTCTTGCTCCACTCCACTGCGTTGGATGTGGCAGGGGCCCTGGCTCGAGTCAGAAACAAATTCCCTTTTTGCTTTTGCATTGCCATGGATGTCTTGTTTTCTCAGTGTTGGGGACTCGGACTGCGGGCATAACAGTTTAGAGTCAAAAATTAATTCAAAAACAAGCCCATAGTGGATTGGAGTCATATGAATTCAAGTAGAAGTGATGGGATCAATTGAAACATTTTTGGACCCCAAACTTGCTTATTTTTCTATAGAAAATTTTCTCCATGTAATTTTTGTAGTCAGATTCCACAGCAGAGGCAACCAGAAACAAAAGAAACCATAGAGGGCCTCTGTGTGTGTGTGTGTGTGTGTGTCTGTGTCTGTGTATGTGTACAAGATCCCAATTTATATCAGTGCATCGACTTGGAAAAGATTAATTTTCCTTCCATAACATATACGCTGACCTTCATTCAGCTCCACAGTCTCTGCAGCTTGAAGTTTGTGCAAAGACGTGTGAATCATGGAGACACCAACTTGATTCCCCAAGGCTGGGAAGCACTTCCCTTTCTCCATACTTTACCCGTGTGGGCTCCGCAACCTTGGCTAAGTTACTTAACCTTTCTGGGCCTCAGTTTCTTCATTTGTAAAGCAAAGATGGTAACTGCACCTATTTATAAGAATGGCATGAGAATTAAATACACTATTCCATGTAAATACTTAGTACGTACTTGAATTTTAGAGAGGGTGTAAGCAATGTTATCTCAGCAAAAAAAAAAAAAAAATAGTATCACTATTACTATTATTGCTGTTAAGACTCGTGTAGTGACTTCCTTGCTCCTCTAGTAATTAAGAATCTGCCTGCCAATGCAGGGGACAGGGGTTCAATCCCTGGTCCGGGAAAATCCAACCTGCCTTGGGTCAGCTAAGCCCAAGAGCTGCAGCTACTGAAGCCTGTGCACCTGGAGCCTGTGCTCTGCACCCGGAGAAGGCACCGCAGTGAGAAGCCCGCACACTGCGATCAGAGAGGAGCTCCCACTTGCCATAGACAGAGAAAGCCTGCACACGGCAATGAAGACACAGCACAGTCAAAAATAAGTTAATAAATAATTTTAAAAGACTACTAAAAAAACTCTTATAGTGCTTTATTCTCCCCACGTCAGTACATATTCCACCAACTATTTACAGCTTGTATTCCTTCATGCCTTTCCTGTTTATTCATGTGTTAGAATCTCCCACTAAATGGAGAACTCCATGAACGCAAGTGGCTGACTTTATTTTTCTGGGCTCCAAAATCACTGCAGATGGTGACTGCAGCCATGAAGTTAAAAGACGCTTACTCCTTGGAAGGAAAGTTATGACCAACCTACACAGCATATTTAAAAGCAGAGACATTACTTTGCCAAAAAAAGTCCATCTAGTTAAGGCTATGGTTTTTCCAGCAGTCAGTATGGATGTGAGAGTTGGACTGTAAAGAAAGCTGAGAGCCAAAGAATTGATGCTTTTGAACTGTGGTGTTGGAGAAGATTTTGGCGAGTCCCTTGGACTGCAAGGAGATCCAACCAGTCCATCCTAAAGGAGATCAGTCCTGGATGTTCATCGGAAGTACTGATGTTGAAGCTGAAGCTCCAATACTTTGGCTACCTGATGCGAAGAGCTGACTCATGTGAAAAGACCCTGATACTGGGAAAGACTGAGGGCAGTAGGAGGAGGCAGAAGAGGATGAGATGGTTGGATGGCATCACCGACTCAATGGACATGAGTTTGGATGGACTCCGGGAGCTGGTGATGGACAGGGAGACCTGGTGTGCTGCGATCCATGGGGTCTCAATGAGTCAGACACAACTGAGCAACTGAAATGAACTGAACTGAACTGAATTGAACTGAACTGATGAAGGCAAGGACTGGTCATGTCTCCTTCATCACTCCATCCCTAGTTCTTTGCTGTGCACCTGGCTTACAACAGGTGCTTGGTACACATGCTACTGGATGAGTGAAGGGTTTGGAGCCGTGGTTCTCAACCCCATTGCCTATCAGAGTCACCTGGGAACTTTAAAAAATCTTAACCTCCACCCACCTCTAGAAAAATTCCGATTTTATTGATCAAGATTGAGGTCCTGGCATAAATAGGTTTTAAACGCTCCCAGGGACTCTCCTAGGCAGCTTGAGTTGAAGCCACTTTGAACTCTCAGAAATCAGCGAGGACCGGTGATTTCCAAATTTTAAATTTTATTTTACAGTCAAAATAATTTTTTTTCACCACAACATGTTAGGTTGAATGCTACTGCACAAAAGAGAATGAAGCAGCCTGGGCCAGGTGGGGAAGGCTGGCCCGAGGCTCCCCTCCAGCCACGTGGCTCCCAGGTGGCTCACAAAGCCAGCAAGCCCCGAGGGATGCAACTTGCTGGGCTCAGAAGCAGGCTGCCCTGAATTCTAAACAGCCTCTCCCACCACACAGCCCTCTTAGTCGGGTGGCTGCCCTGAGGAAGACAATGGAATCATCACCCTGAAACTTGCCCTAAGACAAAACCCCAACTGTTTTCCTTTATAGCCAAATCCAGGCACTCTCAGCCCTCCACAAACACCATTCGCAAGCCTTGCAGAATAGGAGAGGGAAAATCATGCTGAAAATATATAAATAATTCAAGGCTGAGTTTATTCATGATGCTGGGTTTTCTCCAGGCAGTGGTTTGTATAATCTCTCTTACTCTTGCCAGTAGGGCTGGCTCTGCAGCATTTATGACTGCAGACAACCCGTTAGAAGCTGTTTTGATTTATGCATCTACATTCTATTATGGAGGTAAGTTTATGGCACACTGTGCTTTTTGCTGTTGACAGCTTAGGAAGAGAGTCGGGGGCGGGGGGAGCGAGGTGTAGAGAGTGGAGAAAAGAACTGGGAACAGTCTGCCAGTCTAAGGAGGGCAAGAGAAATGTATTTGTATAAAATATTCAGTGAATTATATGATAAACACACACATACACTGACACACACACACACCTGTGTAAGACAAAACATATCTACAGAACATCTTCTCAATGCCAGCTTACTCTTCTTGGTGATGGGGACACATCAGTGAATCAGCTACGGAACCCTTGCTCTTATATAACACATTCTTGCTCTGCTAACCTGCTCCTGGTGAAGTAGTGCCACCACCACCTTTGTCTCCCCAAGGACACTTAGCACAGGGTTGACAGATGGTAGATACTCCATATCTGTTGAATGACTGAGTGAATCCAAGGTGAGGAATAAAATGAATTTACGTTGCAAGGTTACTTTTCAGTTACCTCTCTTCACAGTAACGCTACATAAGAAAGATTACTTAAAACCTCATACTATCCTAAGTGTTTACTGCTCACGTCTCTAGGATATTGAGCTGGATGGCTTCATCTTAGCTTGGCTCACTCGAAGAGTTTAGAGATGGCTGTATATCCACTAGCCAGGTCAGCCTATTCTGGGACAAATGGGATGATCCAGCTCAGTTCCATGTGCCAAAAATCCGCATGCCCTTATGGTCTTGGCAGGAAGAACCAAAAGTCAGTAACAGGCCTCTTGAAGTCTAGGCTTGGAACTAGGAAACCATTACTTCCATCAGGTTCTATTGGCAAAAGCAAGTCACAAGGCCAGCCCAAATTCAAGGTGTAAAAGATTCCATCTGTACTGAGAGGACTTGCAAAATGACACAGTAAACAAGGAGGCTAACGGGGTGAAGAATTGAAATCACCCTCGCAATCTGCCACAAAGCAAAAGCGTCGGTCGCTCAGTTGTGTCCGACTCTTTGCAGCCCCATGGACTGTAGCCTACCAGGCACCTCTGTCCATGGAACTCTCCAGGCAGGAATACTGGAGTGGGTAGCCAGTCCCTTCTCCAGGGCATTTTCCCAACCCAGGGACTGAACCCAGTTCTCCCANAAAAAAAAACTTCCTAAATAGAACTCTTTTGAAGTTCTTTTGATCTCTAGCTAACTTTGGGGTGCTTCAGAGGGCCCCTGGAGCATCCCAAAGAGAGATATTAAACTGTGTTTATTTGGTTGGTTAAATTACATGGAAAAGCTTATCAAATGAGTAATAAATCTGCTCATCTTATAATGTATGATAAAATAACTAATACAGATATCCTAGAAATTATATGGAGATTAACATTCTGATATGTCCTGGTATTTTAATGGCAGATAACCTGAAGATATACTGGGCTACATCTAATGGAAGTTCTTAACATAAGTCTTACTTGTGACTTTACTAATACTGCTGGCTATGTTATTTGTATATCACCTGTTTTACAAAATTGCTGTTTCTTATACTGTCAAATATGTGTGTGAGGCCTCTAATAGAATAATATATAGTCCCATATGAGATCGATGATGGTAACAGTGTTACTCTAGATATGGCTAGAAGCAACAAGAGGGAATATTTTCCTGGACCAAGAAGCTAGTAAGACAGGTGGTCCAGAGAATTTTGGATACTGTTTTATGGTCTAGTCCAGTAACAGCACATTGAGTGGCCTGTCAACAGAATTTTTGCCAAACCTGAGAATGGACATTCTCAGCACCATGGGATAAAATGGTCATGAAGTGCCCCCCCTCAAAATCATGGTCAAGTTTATGAGCAGCAAGGGGCTCTGCTGACTAAAGACTGACACTTGGCATCTACAGCTACAAAAATTAAATCATGACCACTGCAACTGCCGAAGGAATTCAGGGTAAAAATCAGGAATGAGGCACTCTGTGCTCTAAAAAACCTGGCAGAACAGGCCTTCAGACAGTTAGATCTTTTCAGGAGAAGATTTTATAAGTCCCAATTCTTGCATCTTCTCGTACCTAGAGAAACACTGACATCATTAACAGTGAAATCTGCTTTGGCTATTAAGGCAAAGTTTAAAAGTCAAAATAGAGTAGCTATGGTTCGCATATTCTGGGAAATAACTAGGTGATGCTATGGATGTACTTTAAGATTAGAGCTTGTATTGCTCAACTCTTGAGTTTTCTGAATCGTGTCAGGCTTGGATGCCATCATTTTCAAAACAATGTCTTTGAGCCCCCACCCAGGTGGAAGATGGTAACTTCAGACTGAAAACAAGATTCCTGGAGCACAGCTCTGTTGCCTCACCACCAACCAATTGAAGGGGTCACAAACCCTGCAACCCTCACCCCAAATGTTGCCTTCTGTTTCCGGGGACCAGAGATGACCATCCTGTTAGGTCTCCTGTTTGGCCCTTGTTTATTTCATCTCTGAGAGGGGCCAACTAAACTGCTGTTACTACAAGGGTAGAAGCTGGTTTCAGATGTGGAAAACCCCAACTTAGATCAGGCAGAGAGAGACTTCTGCTCTGCTAGGCAGGCCTACACCCACACACAGCAGGAAGAAGTTACAGAAAAGAGAGACCTCCTCCCCAATTCCCAAAAAGTATCTTGAGTATGAAGTCTCTCAGGGGGCCTATGTGCTGCTGTCTCTTATACACATCTAGATGTGTATAAGAGACAGGTATGTGTCGCATCTTTGTGTGTGCCGGCATTGTCACCTGTCTCTTATACACATCTTCTTTAGTGCTTCTATTTTCCTCTCCTACTGGTAGATCAAGTTCTTCAAGAACCAGGACTCAGGCTGGCTTACTTCCTCCTGTCTTTATCAGTGTGATGGGACCAGAGATGACCATCCTGTTAGGTCTCCTGTTTGGCCCTTGTTTATTTCATCTCTGAGAGGGGCCAACTAAACTGCTGCTACTACAAGGGTAGAAGACCTCCGCCCCAATTCCCAAAAAGTATCTTGAGTATGAAGTCTCTCAGGAGGCTTATGTGCGGCGTTACGTTGTTTTTATGTAAATCACTCGGGGGTAGTCAGGGAGTCCCTGGCCAAGATAAGAAAAGGGCTGAGTCAGAAAGAAAAAGAGAAATGTCTCAAAAGTGGTTTGAGTCTTGGTTTCAGCAGTCTCCATGGTTAACGCTGATTTCCACCTTGGCAGGCCCACTTATAGTGCTACTATTAATATTCACCTTTGGCCCATGCATCCTAAACAAACTTGTTGTTTTTAAAGGACCGCATCAATACCATCCAGATAATGATGTTGAGGCAGCAATATCACCTGCTAACCCAAAATGTAGAGGAAGATTCCTCTATGTAGCTGAAGACAGTGGGGAATGTTAGGACCAAACAGGCGCCATGACAGGCGTCAGGGAGCCAGGTAGGCCAAAGCCTCCTTTGCAGAGGAGCTGAGTCATTGCCAGGGAGGAACTGAGATCATCCTCTGCTGGCATCAGGACTCGACCAATCAGTATCCCCGTAGCCTAGTTTCAGCCTATCAGGATGAGGGTAGAAATCCCCAAACAAAGCCCGCACATGCAAAAATTTAGCCATTCAATAAATACCAAGTAACCCTTGCAACCAATCCACCTTTGCCAACTCCCTGTCTTTGTCCTAAATCTATAAATACTACTGTAACCCAGGACTCGGGGCTCTTGCTCCACTCCACTGCATTGGATGTGGCAGGGGCCCTGGCTCGAGTCAGAAATAAATTCCCTTTTTGCTTTTGCATTGCCATGGATGTCTTGTTTTCTCAGTGTTGGGAACTCAGACTGCGGGCATAACAGTTTAGAGTCAAAAATAAATTCAAAAACAAGCCCATAGTGGATTGGAGTCATATGAATTCAAGTAGAAGTGATGGGATCAATTGAAACATTTTTGGACCCCAAACTTGCTTATTTTTCTATAGAAAATTTTCTCCATGTAATTTTTGTAGTCAGATTCCACAGCAGAGGCAACCAGAAACAAAAGAAACCATAGAGGGCCTCTGTGTGTGTGTGTGTCTGTGTCTGTGTCTGTGTATGTGTACAAGATCCCAATTTATATCAGTGCATCGACTTGGAAAAGATTAATTTTCCTTCCATAACATATACGCTGACCTTCATTCAGCTCCACAGTCTCTGCAGCTTGAAGTTTGTGCAAAGACGTGTGAATCATGGAGACACCAACTTGATTCCCCAAGGCTGGGAAGCACTTCCCTTTCTCCATACTTTACCCGTGTGGGCTCTGCAACCTTGGCTAAGTTACTTAACCTTTCTGGGCCTCAGTTTCTTCATTTGTAAAGCAAAGATGGTAACTGCACCTATTTATAAGAATGGCATGAGAATTAAATACACTATTCCATGTAAATACTTAGTACGTACTTGAATTTTAGAGAGGGTTTAAGCAATGTTATCTCAGCAAAAAAAAAAAAAAAAGTATCACTATTACTATTATTGCTGTTAAGATTCGTGTAGTGACTTCCTTGCTCCTCTAGTAATTAAGAATCTGCCTGCCAACGCAGGGGACAGGGGTTCAATCCCTGGTCCGGGAAAATCCAACCTGCCTTGGGTCAGCTAAGCCCAAGAGCTGCAGCTACTGAAGCCTGTGCACCTGGAGCCTGTGCTCTGCACCTGGAGAAGGCACCGCAGTGAGAAGCCCACGCACTGCGATCAGAGAGGAGCTCCCACTCGCCACAGACAGAGAAAGCCTGCACACGGCAACGAAGACACAGCACAGTCAAAAATAAGTTAATAAATAATTTTAAAAGACTACTAAAAAAACTCTTATAGTGCTCTATTCTCCCCACGTCAGTACACATCCCACCAACTATTTACAGCTTGTATTCCTTCATGCCTTTCCTGTTTATTCATGTGTTAGAATCTCCCACTAAATGGAGAACTCCATGAACACAAGTGGCTGACTTTATTTTTCTGGGCTCCAAAATCACTGCAGATGGTGACTGCAGCCATGAAGTTAAAAGACGCTTACTCCTTGGAAGGAAAGTTATGACCAACCTAGATAGCATATTTAAAAGCAGAGACATTACTTTGACAAAAAAAGTCCATCTAGTTAAGGCTATGGTTTTTCCAGCAGTCAGTATGGATGTGAGAGTTGGACTGTAAAGAAAGCTGAGAGCCAAAGAATTGATGCTTTTGAACTGTGGTGTTGGAGAAGATTTTGGCGAGTCCCTTGGACTGCAAGGAGATCCAACCAGTCCATTCTAAAGGAGATCAGTCCTGGATGTTCATCGGAAGTACTGATGTTGAAGCTGAAGCTCCAATACTTTGGCTACCTGATGCGAAGAGCTGACTCATGTGAAAAGACCCTGATGCTGGGAAAGATTGAGGGCAGTAGGAGGAGGCAGAAGAGGATGAGATGGTTGGATGGCATCACCGACTCAATGGACATGAGTTTGGATGGACTCCGGGAGCTGGTGATGGACAGGAGACCTGGTGTGCTGCGATCCATGGGGTCTCAATGAGTCAGACACAACTGAGCAACTGAAATGAACTGAACTGAACTGAATTGAACTGAACTGATGAAGGCAAGGACTGGTCATGTCTCCTTCATCACTCCATCCCTAGTTCTTTGCTGTGCACCTGGCTTACAACAGGTGCTTGGTACACATGCTACTGGATGAGTGAAGGGTTTGGAGCCGTGGTTCTCAACCCCATTGCCTATCAGAGTCACCTGGGAACTTTAAAAAATCTTAACCTCCACCCACCTCTAGAAAAATTCCGATTTTATTGATCAAGATTGAGGTCCTGGCATAAATAGGTTTTAAACGCTCCCAGGGACTCTCCTAGGCAGCTTGAGTTGAAGCCACTTTGAACTCTCAGAAATCAGCGAGGACCGGTGATTTCCAAATTTTAAATTTTATTTTACAGTCAAAATAATTTTTTTTCACCACAACATGTTAGGTTGAATGCTACTGCACAAAAGAGAATGAAGCAGCCTGGGCCAGGTGGGGAAGGCTGGCCCGAGGCTCCCCTCCAGCCACGTGGCTCCCAGGTGGCTCACAAAGCCAGCAAGCCCCGAGGGATGCAACTTGCTGGGCTCAGAAGCAGGCTGCCCTGAATTCTAAACAGCCTCTCCCACCACACAGCCCTCTTAGTCGGGTGGCTGCCCTGAGGAAGACAATGGAATCATCACCCTGAAACTTGCCCTAAGACAAAACCCCAACTGTTTTCCTTTATAGCCAAATCCAGGCACTCTCAGCCCTCCACAAACACCATTCGCAAGCCTTGCAGAATAGGAGAGGGAAAATCATGCTGAAAATATATAAATAATTCAAGGCTGAGTTTATTCATGATGCTGGGTTTTCTCCAGGCAGTGGTTTGTATAATCTCTCTTACTCTTGCCAGTAGGGCTGGCTCTGCAGCATTTATGACTGCAGACAACCCGTTAGAAGCTGTTTTGATTTATGCATCTACATTCTATTATGGAGGTAAGTTTATGGCACACTGTGCTTTTTGCTGTTGACAGCTTAGGAAGAGAGTCGGGGGCGGGGGGAGCGAGGTGTAGAGAGTGGAGAAAAGAACTGGGAACAGTCTGCCAGTCTAAGGAGGGCAAGAGAAATGTATTTGTATAAAATATTCAGTGAATTATATGATAAACACACACATACACTGACACACACACACACCTGTGTAAGACAAAACATATCTACAGAACATCTTCTCAATGCCAGCTTACTCTTCTTGGTGATGGGGACACATCAGTGAATCAGCTACGGAACCCTTGCTCTTATATAACACATTCTTGCTCTGCTAACCTGCTCCTGGTGAAGTAGTGCCACCACCACCTTTGTCTCCCCAAGGACACTTAGCACAGGGTTGACAGATGGTAGATACTCCATATCTGTTGAATGACTGAGTGAATCCAAGGTGAGGAATAAAATGAATTTACGTTGCAAGGTTACTTTTCAGTTAACCTCTCTTCACAGTAACGCTACATAAGAAAGATTACTTAAAACCTCATACTATCCTAAGTGTTTACTGCTCACGTCTCTAGGATATTGAGCTGGATGGCTTCATCTTAGCTTGGCTCACTCGAAGAGTTTAGAGATGGCTGTATATCCACTAGCCAGGTCAGCCTATTCTGGGACAAATGGGATGATCCAGCTCAGTTCCATGTGCCAAAAATCCGCATGCCCTTATGGTCTTGGCAGGAAGAACCAAAAGTCAGTAACAGGCCTCTTGAAGTCTAGGCTTGGAACTAGGAAACCATTACTTCCATCAGGTTCTATTGGCAAAAGCAAGTCACAAGGCCAGCCCAAATTCAAGGTGTAAAAGATTCCATCTGTACTGAGAGGACTTGCAAAATGACACAGTAAACAAGGAGGCTAACGGGGTGAAGAATTGAAATCACCCTCGCAATCTGCCACAAAGCAAAAGCGTCGGTCGCTCAGTTGTGTCCGACTCTTTGCAGCCCCATGGACTGTAGCCTACCAGGCACCTCTGTCCATGGAACTCTCCAGGCAGGAATACTGGAGTGGGTAGCCAGTCCCTTCTCCAGGGCATTTTCCCAACCCAGGGACTGAACCCAGTTCTCCCACACTGCAGGTGATTCTTTATTGTCTGAGCCACCAGGCAAGTCCCACACAGTCCTGCCGCCAAAAATCCCCAAACCACCCAAACCACTTTGAACCTGCCAGAGTACGAGTCCCACCCCCTTCCCCTCCCATCCCCATGCAGAGTCCATCCTCCACCAGACCAGCTCGAGCATGCCAGCAAATCTGGTCTGGCTGTTTTCCTCCGTCTGGGCCAAGAGTATGAGCACGTGGGCAGAGAGAAGCTGGAAAGACTGAGGGGGATCCGGTTCATTGTGGCCTTTGCCTCCTGGGATGCCCACTCATCTCTCAGACACAGCTGTGCTGTGCAGGGCAAAGCTGGATCCGTGAGAGAAACACAGAGGCATCATCAGAGGAGCAGATGCTAAATGGTCCTTAGAACGAGGCAGGAGCTGAGGTGTGAGCCAAGCGGGAGGCAGGGGGCCAGACAAAGGAGGGAGGAGACCACCAGAGAGGAGAAAAGGGAGGTGGTGAGGATTCACTGCAGCCGTGGCCACCTTCCCTGGGAGGTGGACGGTTACCTCCCCCAGAAGGCTCGGGTGGATGGACAGTGTCCAAGAGAGGCTCCCTGGGCTCCTCTTTCAGTTTCTTTGTTCTGCAAAGGCGTGCACAAGCACATGAGCCTGCCCAGGACAGCCTGTTGTGGCAGGTGCTGTAAGAATTCAGAGCAGCTGATGTTTCATCAAATCAGGAGCCAGCTGGGGGGCCAGGAGGTCAGAAAGCCCCGGCCCATGCCCCTCACATCTGGTTCACCAGCTGAACGGCGCTGCAGCTCTGAAACATTTTAAAAATCATGTTTATTGGACTTCATCTTCTTATTTCAAGAGTGATAGAATGTCATTGGGAAAAAACGGGGAGCATGGCAGTAACGCACAAAGGAAAAAAATAATAATCCCTCATCCTTACCACCACCCAGTGGGCACTGCTGTTAACATTTGGTAGAGAATCTACAGCTCTCTTGCTCCCTCTCTCTGGATCTCTCACCTAAGGCTATAGGTGTCTGAGTACATTTGTACAAATGTTTTAAATATTCAATAAGTAAGTGGGACTTTTCCTATTACTCCAGAATTAGCAAATAAAAGTGTGAACAACAGGACAATAAATGCCTGACTCTTTGCATCATGTCTGACTCTTTGCGACCCCATGGACTGCAGTGCACCAGGCTTCCCTGTTCTTGACCATCTCTAGGAGTCTGAGAGACTCAAAGTTTGGGCATGACTCAAACTCATACCCATTGAGTTAGTGATGCCATCCAGCCGTCTCATCTCCTGTCTTTCCCCTTCTCCTCCTGCCTTCAGTCTTTGCCAGCATCAGGGTCTTTTCCAGCAAGTCAGTTTTTCGCATCAGGTGGCCAAAATATTGGAGCTTCAGCTTCAGCATCAGTCCTTCCAATGAATATTCAGGGTTGAGTACATTTGTACAAATGTTTTAAATATTCAATAAGTAAGTGGGACTTTTCCTATTACTCCAGAATTAGCAAATAAAAGTGTGAACAACAGGACAATAAATGCCTGACTCTTTGCATCATGTCTGACTCTTTGCGACCCCATGGACTGCAGTGCACCAGGCTTCCCTGTTCTTGACCATCTCTAGGAGTCTGAGAGACTCAAAGTTTGGGCATGACTCAAACTCATACCCATTGAGTTAGTGATGCCATCCAGCCGTCTCATCTCCTGTCTTTCCCCTTCTCCTCCTGCCTTCAGTCTTTGCCAGCATCAGGGTCTTTTCCAGCAAGTCAGTTTTTCGCATCAGGTGGCCAAAATATTGGAGCTTCAGCTTCAGCATCAGTCCTTCCAATGAATATTCAGGGTTGATTTCCTTTAGGATTGACTGGTTTAAACTCCTTGCTGTCCAAGGGACTCTCAAGAATCTTCTCCAACACCACAGTTCAAAAGCATCAATTCTCTGGTGCTCAGCCTTCTTTATGGTCCAACTCTAAGATCCATATATGACTACTGGAAAATCCATAGCTTAACTATATGGACTTTTGCCAGCAAAGTGATATCTCTGCTTTCTAATACACTGTCTAGTTTTGTCATAGCTTTTCTTCAAGGAGCAAGCATCTTTTAGTTTCATGGCTACAGTCACCATCCACAATGATTTTAGAGCCCCCAAATTAGTCTGTCACTGTTTCCATTTTTTCACCTTCTGTTTGCCAGGAAGTGATGGGACTAGATGCCATAATCTTAGTTTTTGAATGCTGGGTTTTAAGCCAGCTTTTTCACTCTCCTCTTTTACCCTCGTCAAGAAGTTCCTCTTTGATTTCTGCTGTTAGAGTGGTATCATCTGCATATCTGAGGTTGTTGATATTTCTCCCAGCAATCTTGATTCCAGCTTGTGCTTAATCTAGCCTAGCATTTCGCATGATGTACTCTGCATAGATGTTAAATAAGTAGGGTGACAACCCACAGCCTTGAGGTACTCCTTTACCAATTTTGAGCTAGTCTGTTATTCCATGTCTGGTTCTGTTGCTTCTTGACCTTCATACAGGTCTCTCAGGAGCCAGGTAAGGTGGTCTGGAATTCCTATCTCTTTACGAATTTTGCAGTTTGTTGCGATCCACACAGCCAAAGGCTTTAGCATGGTCATTGAAACAGAAGTAGATGTTTTTCTGGAGTTCCCTTGCTTTCTCTATGAGCCAATGAATGTTGGCAATTTGATCTCTCATTCCTCTGCCTTTTCTAAATCCAGCTTGTACATCTGGAAGATTCCAGTTCAGGTACTGCTGAAGCCTATGACCCTATAAAGGGATTAAAAGGTTGGTGGCTTTCTTATGTATCACCTTAGCTAAATGGAGAGCCAGTTTCCAGAATCCCATGGCTGTGAGGCTGGAGAGGCTATAGGAGAAATGCCCAGGAAATACAAAAGGCTGCAGTGAAGCATCGAACAATTTTTGCACCTTCAAGTGTGCGCATGGGGGACTGTGGCAGCTTGTGCACGTTGTCACTGACCCTATGAGAGAGTTCAAGCTTAGGCAGGCAGTTAAAGCTTAGCCCCTTTAAGGAGGAGAACAGTCTCTCTCATGCTTTCCTTAAGACTTATGCAACAGTATATCTTGTCCAAGAACTGTCTTTCTTTAGGTCCAGAACTAATGGTCACAGAGCACAAGGTCTTATTCACGGAAATGCTTTTCTTAGGCTCTATGTTAATGATAATAATTGTTAACAAATCTTGCCTGGGTATCTGTTTCTCAAGACTGGTACCCCTGATTACACAGAAACAGTATATCTTGCCTAGAGATGTTGTCCAGAACCGGTTCTCCCTGGCTAAGGTTGTGCCAAAGTTATCTCAGGATGTATGTCTTGGGAAAGGGCCTGGTGGAACTCTTATGACCTTGAGGTTTTCTTTCTATCTATTCTCAGCAGCCATTTGAGATGTATATAAGGTCCCCTTAAACTAGTGAGGGTAGGTACTCTTTCTACTCCCTTCTGATGTTTATGTCAGAAGCTCTCTCTGTCCTATTACTTTAAGTAAATTTTTGCTACACAAATCTCTGAATGACTGAGACTGTCTTTGATTCCAGAATTCAATCTCCTCCTTCGGAGACCACGAACTCGGCACCAGACACCATAAGCTCTCACTTGCTACTCACGTTGTTGGTGTGGAGCTGAGCCACGTCCTGCGGCCCCTTGGTTCCCTGGATTTCTTCCTTCAACTTCTCTAAGTCCTGAGTAACAAGCATTCACAGCTCCAGGGCAAATTTTCTGCAAACTTTCTATCCTCCTGTCTTTGTCCTTGGTATTCTCCAAACAGGCAGAGTTCTTCAGGTTCAAGAGCATCTACATGAAAATGCATGGTTGTTCTCAAAGGAATTTTCTAAGCCTATATAAAACAGGCTGTAAAGCATCCCAATACCCTCTGGAATAAATGTTAATGAGTCTATTGTAAGTAGAATTTGTGCCTTTGAATGTTTACCTTTCTGTACAGATCTTTAAAAATGATGGTGAGGAAGCATGAAGCTTCCTTCAACAACTACCACACAATCATGGTTAATGTTAATAATAACAGCTACCAATGACTGATCAATTGTTCAAGCCAAACATGGTTCTTAGGACCAACAGAATTTTGTGAGAGGTACTTTTAGTACCTGAAAACTGCAGATGAAAAAACAGGATCAAGACAGTTTAATGACTTGCCCGAGAGCCCCCGGATGGTAAATGATGGACGCTGCTCTTGCCTTGGCTGCAGAATCCACACTCTTAGCTACATTTTATGCCTCAAACCCCATCTCCCTGTCAGACAAGAACACACACAGTATTGGCTGCCATTTGTTAAGCCCTGTCGATTACACCCTGTTGTCCTTGTTGGCTACAGATGTGCACACATGCGTGCTAAGTAGCTTCAGTCGTGTCCAACTCTTTGCAACACCATGAGCCTGTCAGGCTCCTCCATCCATGGGATTCTCCAGACAAGAATACTGGAAGAGGTGGCCATGCCCTCCTCCAGGGGATCTTCCCAACCCAGGAACTGAACCCACGTCTATTGTGTGTCCTGCATTGGCGGGCAGGTTTTTTACTACTAGCATCACAACGTTAATTTGTATCACACTAGCATGGTACTCCACTCTAGTACTCTTGCCTGGAAAATCCCATGGACAGAGGAGCCTGGTGGGCTGCAGTCCATGGGGTCGCTGAGGGTCAGACATGACTGAGCAACTTCACTTTCACTTTTCACTTTCCTGCATTGGAAAAGGAAATGACAACCCACTCCAGTATTCTTGCCTGGAGAATCCCAGGGACAGGGAAGCCTGCTGGGCTGCCATCTATGGGGTCGCACAGAGTCAGACACGACTGAAGTGACTTAGCAGCAGCAGCAGCAGCAGCATACAAGAAACGCCACATCACGCTGTTTGTCTCAATCAAGTGAAGTCTACCTGGGAGCCCCCAGTGGACAGAGTGGCAGGAAGCTCAACTGCAGTTATTATTGGGGAGCCCTCCTCTTCTCTAGACCCATCATACTGGTTGGTCTAGCACATGGGGGATGGGCCCTCTAGCCTTTACTCTATGTCACCCCTAAACTGTGCCAGCCAGAATCTAACCTCCCTAAGTTTGTAACTACCTGCCCAGGGTAATACATCAGCCAGTACCCAAGCTGCAGCCATTTCCAGAAGTCCCAAACTCCTTTTCTTCTCCAAGTCCCAAACTCCTTTTCTTCTCCAAAGAAATCCCCGGTGCCAGTGTTTGGAATCATTCTTCTGGGGTTACTGCTTCTGAACAAAATATTCTTCTACCTGAAGAATCTCTAAGAGCAGTTTCAGGAGGCTGGACATTCCAAGGGACTCTTGAGTCAACCACAGAGAGAGAAAGGGGGAAAAAAGTATGTGTTGAGAAGCTACTCTGTGCCAGACATGTTGTCACATCTTGTTCTATTTCCCTTACAAAACTACCAGGTGGAAATTATTATAATTGGTTTTTAGAATGAACAAACAAAAGATCAGAGAAAAGTTCCCAAGTCATACAGTTACTTGACTCTTGGGAGATGGCCTGGGGAAACGTATAGCTTGCCTTAGTAACAATCACCATTTCCTGAACTCTCCTCATTCTGTACCAAGGCATAGCACGAAGCACTTTGTGTTCACTGGTTCCCGTAACAACTCTAAAACTTATCTCAGCCTAAGAGAGGAGAATCACTGGAGCTTAGGGAAGCCAAGTTGTTTGCCCAAGGTTGCCACACAGCTGTGGCAAGTTGGAGCCTGAATGTGAAGCTGTATTAAAGTTAAAAGGCTGATTCTTCCCTGGTGCACACCACCGCTCTCCTCAAGCCTTGAACACAGAGGTGTAGCCCCAGGGAGTTGGGACATGGTGGGAGGGGGAATGGATAAAGCAAGCAGTGAGGAAGAGCCAGGAGAACTGGCAGGAGTCCCAGTGCTCCCCCAGCCTTCCCACTGGGCACCTCAGAGGAGTGAATCACAGAACAAAAGGGCAGAGGCCTTGTTTGCTTTGTTTCGTAAACCACCCTCTGCAGAATGAGAAAAATGATTAGTCATCTGTAAGCTTTGTGATGCAGGTGGCTTAGTCACTCAGTAAGTATTATATTAATAAATCACGCATTCCTAAGCCTCTCGGTAGAGCTGCAAGCCACTCAAAGAATCCTTAAATAAGCACCCACTTCTCAGATTCCCCCGGGGCAGAGAGTGGTTGCAGACAAGCTCTGCAGAAACTGGGTTTTTACTAAGAGATGGAAACTTTTTTGGTCAATAGCATTGCGGGAAGTCATTCAGCAGAATGCATAAGATTTTCTTCCCTGCTTCCAACAAAAATCTTCCCTCCAGCAAGACAGATAACTCTAGCAGTTTTAAATCTCCCTTCGTTGTTGTTGTTCAGTTGCTCAGTCGTGTCTGACTTTTTGCAATCCCATGCAGCACATCAGGCTTCTCGGTCCTTCTCCATCTCCCTAGTTTGCCCAAGTTAATGTCCATTGAACTGAGGATGCCATCCAACCATCTCATCCTCTGTCACCCCCTTCTTCTCTTGTCCTCACTCTTTTCCAGCATTAGAGTCTTTTCCAATAAGTCAGCTCTTCACATCAGGTGGCCAAAGTACTGGAGCTTCAGCATCAGCATCAGTCCTTCCAATGAATATTCAGGACTGATTTCCTTTAGGGTTGACTGGTTTGATCTCCTTGCTGTCCAAGGGACTCTCAGGAGTCTTCTCCAGCACCACAGTTCGAAAGCACCAACTTTCTTTATGGTGCTCAGCTTTCTTTACGGTCCAACTCTCACATCTGTATGCAATGACTAGAAAACCATAGCTCTGACTATATGGACCTTTGTCAGTAAAGTGATATCCCTGCTTTTTAATACACTGTCTTTGGTTTGTCATAGATTTTCTTCCAAGGAGCAAGAGTCTTAATTTCATGGCTGTAGTCACCATCTGCAGTGATTTTGGAGTCCAAGACAGCCTCTCTTAGGGCACAAGAATTTCAATCTCAGCTGTTTACTTGACATTTATAAGAGATGTTATATATGTGAAAGAGACAGAAGAAAATTCAGCAGCATACAAATGGGTAAGGCAACCTAAAAAAGCATGAACGCTGTCTTTATGATGGAAGACTTAAAACACAGTAAAAAGTAGCACGTGTAACCTTTAATTTGGCAGCACC
Organism: Oreotragus oreotragus; assembly: GCA_006410675.1. Lineage (NCBI taxonomy): Eukaryota > Metazoa > Chordata > Mammalia > Artiodactyla > Bovidae > Oreotragus > Oreotragus oreotragus. Next base: position 30,639 of record SJYX01023190.1, read on the forward strand.
ACTCCTAGAAATTCATTCTATAGAGTCATTTAAACTGTCAGAAAACCTGAAGCACAAATATTGGCATCAAAATATTACTTATCAAAAAAGTGTTACTTATAAGTATCCCAATCACAAAACATCTGTGTCTTGAACTCCAAAGCCTTGTTTATGTAAAATGTGTTATATCCAGTCAGTGGATAATAGCCATTGAAGTGTATGTTTTTAAGGGCCTGGTTGTTGTTTAGTCATATCTGACTCTTTGAGACCCCATGGACTGTTGCCTGCCAGGCTCTTCTGTCCATGGAATTTCTCAGGCAAGAATACTGAAGTGAGTAGCCATTTCACTACTAGATGAAGATTCTAGTAGAAGAATCTACATTTCACTTCTAGTAGAAGTTTCCAGGGGATCTTCTCAACTGAGGGATCAAACCCCATATCTCCTTCATTGCAGATGGATTCTTTACCACAGACTGGTTCCAAATAGGAAAAGGAGTACGTCATGGCTGTATATTGTCTCCCTGCTTATTTAACTTATATGCAGAGTACATCATGAGAAACGCTGGACTGGAAGAAACACAAGCTGGAATCAAGATTGCCAGGAGAAATATCAATAACCTCAGATATGCAGATGACACCACCCTTATGGCAGAAAGTGAGGAGGAGCTAAAAAGCCTCTTGATGAAAGTGAAGGAGGAGAGTGAAAAAGTTGGCTTAAAGCTCAACATTCAGAAAATGAAGATCATGGCATCCGGTCCCATCACTTCATGGGAAATAGATGGGGAAACAGTGGAAACAGTGTCAGACTTTATTTTTTTGGGCTCCAAAATCACTGCAGATGGTGACTGCAGCCATGAAATTAAAAGACGCTTACTTCTTGGAAGAAAAGTTATGACCAACCTAGATAGTATACTCAAAAGCAGAGACATTACTTTGCCGACTAAGGTCCGCCTAGTCAAGGCTATGGTTTTTCCTGTGGTCANGGGGGCTCCAAAATCACTGCAGATGGTGACTGCAGCCATGGAATTAGAAGACGCTTACTCCTTGGAAGAAAAGTTATGACCAACCTGGATAGTATATTCAAAAGCAGAGACATTACTTTGCCAACTAAGGTCTGTCTAGTCAAGGCTATGGTTTTTCCTGTGGTCATGTATGGATGTGAGAGTTGGACCGTGAAGAAGGCTGAGCGCCATAGAATTGATGCTTTTGAACTATGGTGTTGGAGAAGACTCTTGAGAGTCCCTTGGACTGCAAGGAGATCCAACCAGTCCATTCTGAAGGAGATCAACCCTGGGATTTCTTTGGAAGGAATGATGCTGAAGCTGAAACTCCAGTACTTTGGCCACCTCATGAGAAGAGTTGACTCATTGGAAGAGACTCTGATGCTGGGAGGGATTGGGGGCAGGAAGAGAAGGGGCCGACCGAGGATGAGATGGCTGGATGGCATCACGGACTCGATGGACGTGAGTCTGAGTGAACTCCAGGAGATGGTGATGAATAGGGAGGCCTGGCGTGCTGTGATTCAGGGGGTTGCAAAGAGTCGGACATGACTGAGCGACTGAACTGAACTGAACTGAACATGAGACCATTCATGGATTCGGTGCTGCTGCTGGATTTGAAGTTGGAATCATACAAATTAAAAAAGGCAAATTAAATCATTTAACACAATCCTGCTTTTTGATTGCTCACACGTAGATAGCTAAAGAAGGGGAAGGAAATGGCACCCCACTGCAGTACTCTTGCCTGGAAAATCCAATGGACGGAGGAGCCTGGTGGGCTGCAGTCCATGGGGTCATTAACAGTCGGACAGACTGAGCGACTTCACTTTCACTTTTCTCTTTCATGCATTGGAGAAGGAAATGGCAACCCACTCCAGTATTCTTGCCTGGAGAATCCCAGGGATGGGGGAGCCTGGTGGGCTGCTGTCTATGGGGTCACACAGAGTCGGACACGACTGAAGTGGCTTAGCAGCAGCAGCAGATAGCTAAAGAGAACTCTGCAACATCTCCTTGGGGATAAACTCTCACAGCAAATTTTCCAAGCTCTAGGATTCTGAAGAAACTCGATCTCTCACATGGGACCCAGGGCCTCACACAAACACAAGTGAATAGGAAAAAGGACATAAAGAGAAATAAGCTTGGGCATCACTGAACAAGACTGGAAACTGGTGTCACTCCTTGAGCTGGAGGTGAGGGGCAGCAGAATTTTTCTTAATGGGAGTCGTCTAAAAAGGGAAGAGTGGAAGAGAATCAGAATGTGTTAGGAAGAGGGGTTGAGAGTTGAAGGCTGTATCGGATTGATTCTTGCCCGCATTTCCTTCCTCTCGTTTCCTTACCCATCTGCTTACAGCTCTCTGGGCACACGTGTCACCTTCTCAATGGAACGAACCTTCGGTGGGCGTGGCCTTCCCACCTGTCAGGGCTGCACAGTCTCAGTTGTGCTCTTAGGAAATACACCTTCGCTTCCGAGAAAAGGAAAGAAAGTGAAAGTGATAGTTGCTCAAGCGTGTCTGACTCTTTGACTCTATGGACTGTAGCCCACTAGGCTCCTCTGTCCATGGAATTTTCCAGGCAAGAATACTGGAGTGGGTTGCCATTTCCTTCTCCAGGAGTTCTTCCCCCTCCCAGGGATTGAACCTGGGTCTCTGGCATTGCAGGCAGACTCTTTATGGACTGAGCCAGCAGGGAAGATTAAACCTTTGGATTCGAATTTTTGAAGGTGACTCCTAGAAATAAAGAGGTTTTCAAAGAAAATTTTCAGCATCACTTCCTCGGGGAAGCCTTCAGTTCAGGTCAATTCAGTCGCTCAATCGTGTCCGACTCTTTGCGACCCCATGAATCGCAGCACGCCAGGCCTCCCTATGCATCACTATCTCCCGGAGTTCACTCAGACTCACGTCCATCGAGTCCGTGATGCCATCCAGCCATCTGATCCTCGGTCGGCCCTTTCTCCTCCTGCTCCCAATCCCTCCCAGC
>SJYX01023190.1:33680-76701 GCA_006410675.1 Oreotragus oreotragus
GCATGAGGTGGCCAAAGTACTGGAGTTTCAGCTTTAGCATCATTCCTTCCAAAGAAATCCCAGGGTTGATCTCCTTCAGAATGGACTGGTTGGATCTCCTTGCAGTCCAAGGGACTCTCAAGAGTCTTCTCCAACACCACAGTTCAAAAGCATCAATTCTTCGGCGCTCAGCTTTCTTCACAGTCCAACTTTCACATCCATACATGACCACAGGAAAAACCATAGCCTTGACTAGGCAGACCTTAGTCGGCAAAATAATGTCTCTGCTTTTGAATATACTATCTAGGTTGGTCATAACTTTTCTTCCAAGGAGTAAGCGTCTTCTAATTTCATGGTTGCAGTCACCATCTGCAGTTTTTGGAGCCCCCAAAAATAAAGTCTGACACTGTTTCCACTGTTTCCCCATCTATTTCCCATGAAGTGATCGGACCGGATGCCATGATCTTCGTTTTCTGAATGTTGAGCTTTAGGCCAACTTTTTCTCTCTCCTCCTTCACTTTCATCAAGAGGTTTTTTAGTTCCTCCTCACTTTCTGCCATAAGGGTGGTGTCATCAGCATATCTGAGGTTATTGATATTTCTCCTGGCAATCTTGATTCCAGCTTGTGTTTCTTCCAGTCCAGCATTTCTCATGACGTACTCTGCATATAAGTTAAATAAGCAGGGTGACAATATACAGCCTTGACGTACTCCTTTTCCTATTTGGAACCAGTCTGTTGTTCCATGTCCGGTTCTAACTGTTGCTTCCTGACCTGCATACAGATTTCTCAAGAGGCAGGTCAGGTGGTCTGGTATTCCCATCTCTTTCAGAATTTTCCACAGTTGATTGTGATCCACACAGTCAAAGGCTTTGGCATAGTCAATAAAGCAGAAATAGATGTTTTTCTGGAACTCTCTCGCTTTTTCCATGATCCAGCGGATGTTGGCAAGCCTTCCCTTACTTTATTATAGTATTGGCTGCAGTGCTGACTATACATTTATTTGAAGGATTATGTGTTATTTTCTGTCTTCTCCACTCAATCCAGGCTCTACAAGAGCAGAGACTCATTCACCATTGAAAGGTGTGTCTTAGCACAGCACCAGGCACACCATGGCTACTCAATGTGTTGAATGAACAAATAAATGAACAGGTAAATAAGTGAAAGAGTGAATGGAGAGTTTGGGGAACGAATAGATGAGCAGCTGTGTTTCTGAAATGCTATTGGGGGTCAAAGTCCTTTCACAGGTGAGATTTTCTGATCTCTGCTAACATACTCCTTATTACAGGATGTATGTCGTTATGATTATTTGGGGGAGGAAGAAAGAGAATTAGAAGTGGAATTTGCAAAGTGGACAGAAATATAAACTACGGAAACTTTTATTAAAGTTTACTCCTCTGAGCTGTTCAGTCACTAAGTCATATCCAACTCTTGGTGACCCCAGGGACTGCAGCACGCCAGGCGTCCCTGCCCTTCACTAGCTCCTGGAGTTTGCTCAAATTCATGCCCATTGGGTCAATGATGCTAACTAACCATCTCATCCTGTGTCACCCCCTTCTCCTCCAGCCTTTGATCTTTCCCAGCATCAGGGTCTTTTCCACTAAGTTGGCTTTTTGCATCAGGTGGCCAAAGTAGAAGTGGCAACCCATGCCAGTATTCTTGCCTGGAAAATCCCATGGACAGAGGAGCCTGACAGACTACAGTCCATGCCGCCCCAAAGAGCTGGACACAACTGAGCAACTGAGCTCAGGAAACAGTAACTCCTCTAAGTCGGAACCATTTTGCCACGTTTGCAGCTCAACGCGGGCAACAGATATCCTGCGGAGACTGATCTTGCCCAAGCTTTGAGCCAAACTCACCGTCTTTCTTACATTATCCTTTGTCTGAAGGAAACCCGCTTTTGATTATTTATTACGTACTGAACAATGTTCGCACACTAAAGTAGTCAGAGACTAAAATACCATGTGATTTTACATGGTGAAATGGAACTGGTTACTTGTCCACTGACCTTCTCTACTGTGGTACACACAGAACCAGGATGAGCATATACGGTCTTGCAGGATTTATATGGTTTTCAAATAACCTAATCATAGGGCCCCCCAAATGATAAAGCCATTTACTCCAGGACATAGGCTAACTCAACATGTGTGACTGAGATGAGAAAAACACAGGTCTTGGTTCAAGTTAACAACAGGTGAGGGGCCCATCCTTTCCAGAAGTTAGGGTAGGTGAGTGGTCTGGAGGTTGAGAGCCAGGCCTTGCTTCAGAAATCAGAAGCAAGTTCTAGGAACTAACATCTTAACACCTAAAACGGGGTCCAAAAGGCAGTATCACCAAGGCCCTGGGACAAACCTGGGGGCAGAAGGCCAGAGTTTCAGCCAAAGTTTCAAAGATCATGACCCAGCTCAGAGGTCATCTGAAGTTCAGAGTTAGCAAATACTGCACAGCAGAGATGCTGGGCACCTACACCTCACAGTGAATCCTTACCCTTAAGGTAGGAACTGGGTATCACCATCACTACCTGTAGCTGAGATCAGGCAATAGTCCCAGATAATAGATGAGTAAATAGTAACATGTACTGAATGTTAATACTTTGTTAACATTCTTTAATTCACTGGAGGCTCAAAATTCAATAAATACTTACCGAATGCACTCTTTACAAGAGGGACTATGCTAGGTGTTGGGGATTTAAAGGTACACAAAATGTTGTCATCACCCTCTGATCTCGGAGGATAGTGGTTCTCAACTGGGGTAGTGTTGCCGCCTAAGGGACATTTGTCTGGCAGTGGTTTTGGTTGTCTCTACTGGGGAGGTAGGGGTGGGGGAGATGCTGGTGGCATCATCTAGTGGCTAGAGGCCAGGGATGATGCTAAATCTCCCACACGACACAGGACAGCCCCACAGCAAAGCATTGTCTTGTCTACACTGGCAATAACACAGAGATAGGGAATCCCTGATTGAGAAATGGACACCCACGTGGAAAGGTGTTAAGTGTGATGACGTGCTCGGAATGCGATGGTATTAGGATTGTACAGGATGAAGTGGGGGTTTGGTGGACAGTATGATCAATTCTACTGTGATGGAGGTGGGAGGGGGTGGAACAGGCTCAGCCTGAAGACTTCTTGGAGAGAAGTAGGTCTTGAAAGATAAGCAGATGGTACCGTGACAGACAGGTGGGAGGTGGGTACAAGTCTAGACCAAAGGCAAGGAGTGCTATGACCTCCCAAGACCCCCAAGACTGTCCAGCCTTCTCCAGGTTCCATTCAGTGACAAGAACTTTTTGAGACGACCAGAAAAACAGAAGTACACATCAGTTTTGCCCTCCTAGAACTCCTACTGTATAAGACCAATCATACCTCTAAATCAAAACAATTCCTCTTGCCAAGTTTTTGTTCTGACACAGAAGTGAGGAAGCATAAATTAAGGACACTTACAACATCAACTCTGAAATGTATTTTAGCCATTCACTATTTGATTCACTTTGAAGTGTCACGGCAAGCCCATGAACTTGATTTTCCCACTTGAGAGCTCAGAGCTTTGTCTGAGAAGTACAGAAAAGTTAAATAACTGCAGAGTAAGCGTCTTTTACTGATGAGGCCAGAATGAGATCAAGAGCCTATAAAATATTTTTGGAATTCGCTAGAATTTAGGTAGGGCTGTCACTTTGTTCATAACACTGTCTCACATTAGTCCTATCCCATAGAACTAAAGTCTGCCTGGGTGAGCCCGCCCTCTCTGCTGGAGATTTGCTTATGGTCAGAAGCTGGAGAGATGTTTTATGGAAATGTTGTTTTGTATAGTCAGAACTCAAGTGTTCCCTCATATTCTAAAAAAGAAAAAAAATGGTAGTGAGACCTTAAGATAGAAGGAAAAGCTCAGCATCTGAGAATCCAGGAGGAAATATATTAATGCCAAGCAAATCCCTGAGCAGGAAGTGGGTTACATAAAATTCTGGCTGACGTGGCACAGACATTCCTGAAACCCTGGCGATGGAACTCTCCCCTGATGGCCAAGGATAGGGTTACAGGAACGTCATGTGTCGGGTAATTGATCAAACCATTAAAAATAGCAGCATAAAAGTTTAGAGCTTTGATGTGCTTGATTCTTTTCAAGCTGGACTTGCAAGAGTGCTGATGTGCATCTTTGCAAAGTTCTATAAAATTGTGGTGAGAAAAGGGAAATTTATATTGGCGCTCCGCCACCCATCAGCTGAATTTCCATTGCCCTGTTCCCTAGACTGTCTTGCTGGCTGCTGGCTCACTGGGACCTGGGGAAGCAAAGCCTGGAGCTCAAGTCCAAATGGATGAGGCTCACCTTGGCCACTGCTGGGAAATTCACCAGAGGAGGACATCTTCACCGGGAAAGGTGAAGACACGTGTGTGACGTGGGGACGAGAAGGAGAGAAAGCCCAAAACCACTGATGAACTGTCATGCGGCAGAGATGACGGATGGTTTTGTGATCAGAGGCAAACTCCTCCCTGTCAGAGGAGAGAAGAGAATGAATCTACCTCATGGCTTTCCCATGTGTAAGAATGGCAACCCCAGGACTTCAGGGAACCTCAAAATATGTATAAAGCATGTTCTCAACTGGGGTAGTGTTGCCGCCTAAGGGACATTTGTCTGGCAGTGGTTTTGGTTGTCTCTACTGGGGAGGTAGGGGTGGGGGAGATGCTGGTGGCATCATCTAGTGGCTAGAGGCCAGGGATGATGCTAAATCTCCCACACGACACAGGACAGCCCCACAGCAAAGCATTGTCTTGTCTACACTGGCAATAACACAGAGATAGGGAATCCCTGATTGAGAAATGGACGCCCACGTGGAAAGGTGTTAAGTGTGATGACGTGCTCGGAATGCGATGGTATTAGGATTGTACAGGATGAAGTGGGGGTTTGGTGGACAGTATGATCAATTCTACTGTGATGGAGGTGGGAGGGGGTGGAACAGGCTCAGCCTGAAGACTTCTTGGAGAGAAGTAGGTCTTGAAAGATAAGCAGATGGTACCGTGACAGACAGGTGGGAGGTGGGTACAAGTCTAGACCAAAGGCAAGGAGTGCTATGACCTCCCAAGACCCCCAAGACTGTCCAGCCTTCTCCAGGTTCCATTCAGTGACAAGAACTTTTTGAGACGACCAGAAAAACAGAAGTACACATCAGTTTTGCCCTCCTAGAACTCCTACTGTATAAGACCAATCATACCTCTAAATCAAAACAATTCCTCTTGCCAAGTTTTTGTTCTGACACAGAAGTGAGGAAGCATAAATTAAGGACACTTACAACATCAACTCTGAAATGTATTTTAGCCATTCACTATTTGATTCACTTTGAAGTGTCACGGCAAGCCCATGAACTTGATTTTCCCACTTGAGAGCTCAGAGCTTTGTCTGAGAAGTACAGAAAAGTTAAATAACTGCAGAGTAAGCGTCTTTTACTGATGAGGCCAGAATGAGATCAAGAGCCTATAAAATATTTTTGGAATTCGCTAGAATTTAGGTAGGGCTGTCACTTTGTTCATAACACTGTCTCACATTAGTCCTATCCCATAGAACTAAAGTCTGCCTGGGTGAGCCCGCCCTCTCTGCTGGAGATTTGCTTATGGTCAGAAGCTGGAGAGATGTTTTATGGAAATGTTGTTTTGTATAGTCAGAACTCAAGTGTTCCCTCATATTCTAAAAAAGAAAAAAAATGGTAGTGAGACCTTAAGATAGAAGGAAAAGCTCAGCATCTGAGAATCCAGGAGGAAATATATTAATGCCAAGCAAATCCCTGAGCAGGAAGTGGGTTACATAAAATTCTGGCTGACGTGGCACAGACATTCCTGAAACCCTGGCGATGGAACTCTCCCCTGATGGCCAAGGATAGGGTTACAGGAACGTCATGTGTCGGGTAATTGATCAAACCATTAAAAATAGCAGCATAAAAGTTTAGAGCTTTGATGTGCTTGATTCTTTTCAAGCTGGACTTGCAAGAGTGCTGATGTGCATCTTTGCAAAGTTCTATAAAATTGTGGTGAGAAAAGGGAAATTTATATTGGCACTCCGCCACCCATCAGCTGAATTTCCATTGCCCTGTTCCCTAGACTGTCTTGCTGGCTGCTGGCTGACTGGGACCTGGGGAAGCAAAGCCTGGAGCTCAAGTCCAAATGGATGAGGCTCACCTTGGCCACTGCTGGGAAATTCACCAGAGGAGGACATCTTCACCGGGAAAGGTGAAGACACGTGTGTGACGTGGGGACGAGAAGGAGAGAAAGCCCAAAACCACTGATGAACTGTCATGCGGCAGAGATGACGGATGGTTTTGTGATCAGAGGCAAACTCCTCCCTGTCAGAGGAGAGAAGAGAATGAATCTACCTCATGGCTTTCCCATGTGTAAGAATGGCAACCCCAGGACTTCAGGGAACCTCAAAATATGTATAAAGCAGCGTTTCTAGGGTCCTCTAAAGCACACTGCCCCGTGTTTCCTTGTCCACAGATGTAGTGACTGAGCAGTGCTGATTCCTAGAGTCTTGTCTCAACTTGCAGATCAGGGATTGCTTGTGTAAAAGAGGTGGGAACCTTGTCCCATGTTTGGGAAAAATCTTTGAAGTCATTGCCTTGGTATCCCTCTTGCTTTAATGGGTTTTTCTTTCACTGATTTGTTTGGCTTTTCTTCTCTTACCCCATGTTNTTTCTCAAGAGGCAGGTCAGGTGGTCTGGTATTCCCATCTCTTTCAGAATTTTCCACAGTTGATTGTGATCCACACAGTCAAAGGCTTTGGCATAGTCAATAAAGCAGAAATAGATGTTTTTCTGGAACTCTCTCGCTTTTTCCATGATCCAGCGGATGTTGGCAAGCCTTCCCTTACTTTATTATAGTATTGGCTGCAGTGCTGACTATACATTTATTTGAAGGATTATGTGTTATTTTCTGTCTTCTCCACTCAATCCAGGCTCTACAAGAGCAGAGACTCATTCACCATTGAAAGGTGTGTCTTAGCACAGCACCAGGCACACCATGGCTACTCAATGTGTTGAATGAACAAATAAATGAACAGGTAAATAAGTGAAAGAGTGAATGGAGAGTTTGGGGAACGAATAGATGAGCAGCTGTGTTTCTGAAATGCTATTGGGGGTCAAAGTCCTTTCACAGGTGAGATTTTCTGATCTCTGCTAACATACTCCTTATTACAGGATGTATGTCGTTATGATTATTTGGGGGAGGAAGAAAGAGAATTAGAAGTGGAATTTGCAAAGTGGACAGAAATATAAACTACGGAAACTTTTATTAAAGTTTACTCCTCTGAGCTGTTCAGTCACTAAGTCATATCCAACTCTTGGTGACCCCAGGGACTGCAGCACGCCAGGCGTCCCTGCCCTTCACTAGCTCCTGGAGTTTGCTCAAATTCATGCCCATTGGGTCAATGATGCTAACTAACCATCTCATCCTGTGTCGCCCCCTTCTCCTCCAGCCTTTGATCTTTCCCAGCATCAGGGTCTTTTCCACTAAGTTGGCTTTTTGCATCAGGTGGCCAAAGTAGAAGTGGCAACCCATGCCAGTATTCTTGCCTGGAAAATCCCATGGACAGAGGAGCCTGACAGACTACAGTCCATGCCGCCCCAAAGAGCTGGACACAACTGAGCAACTGAGCTCAGGAAACAGTAACTCCTCTAAGTCGGAACCATTTTGCCACGTTTGCAGCTCAACGCGGGCAACAGATATCCTGCGGAGACTGATCTTGCCCAAGCTTTGAGCCAAACTCACCGTCTTTCTTACATTATCCTTTGTCTGAAGGAAACCCGCTTTTGATTATTTATTACGTACTGAACAATGTTCGCACACTAAAGTAGTCAGAGACTAAAATACCATGTGATTTTACATGGTGAAATGGAACTGGTTACCTGTCCACTGACCTTCTCTACTGTGGTACACACAGAACCAGGATGAGCATATACGGTCTTGCAGGATTTATATGGTTTTCAAATAACCTAATCATAGGGCCCCCCAAATGATAAAGCCATTTACTCCAGGACATAGGCTAACTCAACATGTGTGACTGAGATGAGAAAAAAACAGGTCTTGGTTCAAGTTAACAACAGGTGAGGGGCCCATCCTTTCCAGAAGTTAGGGTAGGTGAGTGGTCTGGAGGTTGAGAGCCAGGCCTTGCTTCAGAAATCAGAAGCAAGTTCTAGGAACTAACATCTTAACACCTAAAACGGGGTCCAAAAGGCAGTATCACCAAGGCCCTGGGACAAACCTGGGGGCAGAAGGCCAGAGTTTCAGCCAAAGTTTCAAAGATCATGACCCAGCTCAGAGGTCATCTGAAGTTCAGAGTTAGCAAATACTGCACAGCAGAGATGCTGGGCACCTACACCTCACAGTGAATCCTTACCCTTAAGGTAGGAACTGGGTATCACCATCACTACCTGTAGCTGAGATCAGGCAATAGTCCCAGATAATAGATGAGTAAATAGTAACATGTACTGAATGTTAATACTTTGTTAACATTCTTTAATTCACTGGAGGCTCAAAATTCAATAAATACTTACCGAATGCACTCTTTACAAGAGGGACTATGCTAGGTGTTGGGGATTTAAAGGTACACAAAATGTTGTCATCACCCTCTGATCTCGGAGGATAGTGGTTCTCAACTGGGGTAGTGTTGCCGCCTAAGGGACATTTGTCTGGCAGTGGTTTTGGTTGTCTCTACTGGGGAGGTAGGGGTGGGGGAGATGCTGGTGGCATCATCTAGTGGCTAGAGGCCAGGGATGATGCTAAATCTCCCACACGACACAGGACAGCCCCACAGCAAAGCATTGTCTTGTCTACACTGGCAATAACACAGAGATAGGGAATCCCTGATTGAGAAATGGACGCCCACGTGGAAAGGTGTTAAGTGTGATGACGTGCTCGGAATGCGATGGTATTAGGATTGTACAGGATGAAGTGGGGGTTTGGTGGACAGTATGATCAATTCTACTGTGATGGAGGTGGGAGGGGGTGGAACAGGCTCAGCCTGAAGACTTCTTGGAGAGAAGTAGGTCTTGAAAGATAAGCAGATGGTACCGTGACAGACAGGTGGGAGGTGGGTACAAGTCTAGACCAAAGGCAAGGAGTGCTATGACCTCCCAAGACCCCCAAGACTGTCCAGCCTTCTCCAGGTTCCATTCAGTGACAAGAACTTTTTGAGACGACCAGAAAAACAGAAGTACACATCAGTTTTGCCCTCCTAGAACTCCTACTGTATAAGACCAATCATACCTCTAAATCAAAACAATTCCTCTTGCCAAGTTTTTGTTCTGACACAGAAGTGAGGAAGCATAAATTAAGGACACTTACAACATCAACTCTGAAATGTATTTTAGCCATTCACTATTTGATTCACTTTGAAGTGTCACGGCAAGCCCATGAACTTGATTTTCCCACTTGAGAGCTCAGAGCTTTGTCTGAGAAGTACAGAAAAGTTAAATAACTGCAGAGTAAGCGTCTTTTACTGATGAGGCCAGAATGAGATCAAGAGCCTATAAAATATTTTTGGAATTCGCTAGAATTTAGGTAGGGCTGTCACTTTGTTCATAACACTGTCTCACATTAGTCCTATCCCATAGAACTAAAGTCTGCCTGGGTGAGCCCGCCCTCTCTGCTGGAGATTTGCTTATGGTCAGAAGCTGGAGAGATGTTTTATGGAAATGTTGTTTTGTATAGTCAGAACTCAAGTGTTCCCTCATATTCTAAAAAAGAAAAAAAATGGTAGTGAGACCTTAAGATAGAAGGAAAAGCTCAGCATCTGAGAATCCAGGAGGAAATATATTAATGCCAAGCAAATCCCTGAGCAGGAAGTGGGTTACATAAAATTCTGGCTGACGTGGCACAGACATTCCTGAAACCCTGGCGATGGAACTCTCCCCTGATGGCCAAGGATAGGGTTACAGGAACGTCATGTGTCGGGTAATTGATCAAACCATTAAAAATAGCAGCATAAAAGTTTAGAGCTTTGATGTGCTTGATTCTTTTCAAGCTGGACTTGCAAGAGTGCTGATGTGCATCTTTGCAAAGTTCTATAAAATTGTGGTGAGAAAAGGGAAATTTATATTGGCGCTCCGCCACCCATCAGCTGAATTTCCATTGCCCTGTTCCCTAGACTGTCTTGCTGGCTGCTGGCTGACTGGGACCTGGGGAAGCAAAGCCTGGAGCTCAAGTCCAAATGGATGAGGCTCACCTTGGCCACTGCTGGGAAATTCACCAGAGGAGGACATCTTCACCGGGAAAGGTGAAGACACGTGTGTGACGTGGGGACGAGAAGGAGAGAAAGCCCAAAACCACTGATGAACTGTCATGCGGCAGAGATGACGGATGGTTTTGTGATCAGAGGCAAACTCCTCCCTGTCAGAGGAGAGAAGAGAATGAATCTACCTCATGGCTTTCCCATGTGTAAGAATGGCAACCCCAGGACTTCAGGGAACCTCAAAATATGTATAAAGCAGCGTTTCTAGGGTCCTCTAAAGCACACTGCCCCGTGTTTCCTTGTCCACAGATGTAGTGACTGAGCAGTGCTGATTCCTAGAGTCTTGTCTCAACTTGCAGATCAGGGATTGCTTGTGTAAAAGAGGTGGGAACCTTGTCCCATGTTTGGGAAAAATCTTTGAAGTCATTGCCTTGGTATCCCTCTTGCTTTAATGGGTTTTTCTTTCACTGATTTGTTTGGCTTTTCTTCTCTTACCCCATGTTCCAGGGGAAAACGAAGAGGGGGGAGACTGTGTCCCTGGAGGAGTCTGCCTGTTCTTGGGCAGATTCCACTGCACACAAGGGTGCTCTGGTGAGGGGCACCTGAAGCCCCCTGCCCCAGGTCTCCCGCAAACTCTACCAAGCCCCGGTCCCTGGCAGCCTTTTCCTCACTTATCCTCATAGATGTGTAATCCACACCTGTTCAGGGAACCTTCCGCTTCTTCCCCAAGGATGCCGTACGCAGCAAGGGTGCCCTGTCTGCAGCCCCTCTTCTCACTGAGTCCTGGTTCAGACCAGCCTACCTCCAGGCCCTCCCCGCACCCTGTCCTGTCCCTAACGCTGGAGGCACCCCAGCTACTGGCCCTAGAACACAGAGATGGGCAGGGACAGGCCATCTGTGATGTGCTGGGTGAATCGTGTCCATCGGAATGGCCGAGTAGGTCCTGGCTCATGGATAGATCCTGCACTGGTAGATGTGTGCTACCCTGTGTGTGTGTATGTGTGTGTGTGTGTGTGTGTGTGTGTGTGTGCTAATGGGTCCACGTGGATCCCAGCTACAGGGCCTAGAATACAGAGATGGGCCAGGATAGCCTGTTTGTGGTGTGCCGGGTGAATTGTATCCGTTGGAATGGCTGAGTAGGTCCTGGCTCATGGATAGATCCTGCGCTGGTAGCAGTGTGCTTCCCTGTGTGTGTGTATATGTGTGTGTGTGTGTGCACGCATGTGCTAATGGGTCCATGTGGACCCCAGCTACAGGGCTCAGAATACAGAGATGGGCCGGGATAGCCTGTCTGTGGTGTGCCGGGTGAATCGTGTCTGTTGGAATGGCCGAGTGGGTCCTGGCTCATGGATAGACCCTGCGCTGGTAGTTGTATGCTCCCTGTATGTGTGTGTGTGCACTGACGGGTCCATGTGGACTCCATGTAGGGGTGTTTGCCCTTGTGTCATGAACTCAGACAGGCTTTCGTTCCCCTGAACCATCCCAGGATTGGGAGGAACAGAAGAGGAACAGCTAGAAATGGAGCAACGGTCCCTGGCAGCCTTTTCCTCACTTATCCTCATAGATGTGTAATCCACACCTGTTCAGGGAACCTTCTGCTTCTTCCCCAAGGATGCCGTACGCAGCAAGTGTGCCCTGTCTGCAGCCTTTCTTCTCACTGAGTCCTGGTTCAGACCAGCCTACCTCCAGGCCCTCCCCGTACCCTGTCCTGTCCCTAACGCTGGAGGCACCCCAGCTACTGGCTCTAGAACACAGAGATGGGCAGGGACAGGCCATCTGTGATGTGCTGGGTGAATCGTGTCCATCGGAATGGCCGAGTAGGTCTTGGCTCATGGATAGATCCTGCACTGGTAGATGTGTGCTACCCTGTGTGTGTGTATGTGTGTGTGTGTGTGTGTGTGCTAATGGGTCCACGTGGACCCCAGCTACAGGACCTAGAATACAAAGACGGGCCGGAATAGCCCGTCTGTGGTGTGCCGGGTGAATCATATCCGTTGGAATGGCTGAGTAGGTCCTGGCTCATGGATAGATCCTGTGCTGGTAGCTGTGTGCTCCCCTGTGTGTGAGTGTGTGTGTGTGTGTGTGTGCACGCGCGTGCTAATGGGTCCATGTGGATCCCAGCTACAGGGCCTAGAATACAGAGATGGGCCGGGATAGCCCGTCTGTGGTGTGCCAGGTTAATCGTGTCCATTGGAACGGCCGAGTGGGTCCTGGCTCATGATTAGACCCTGTGCTGGTAGCTGTGTGCTCCCTGTGTGTGTGTATATGTGTGTGTGTGTGTGCACGCGTGCGTGCTAATGGGTCCATGTGGACCCCAGCTACAGGGCTCAGAATACAGAGATGGGCTGGGATAGCCTGTCTGTGGTGTGCCGGGTGAATCGTGTCCGTTGGAACAGCCGAGTGGGTCCTGGCTCATGGATAGACCCTGCGCTGGTAGCTGTGTGCTCCCTGTGTGTGTGTGCGCTGACGGGTCCATGTGGACTCCATGTAGGGGTGTTTGCCCTTGTGTCATGAACTCAGACAGTCCAGGCTTTCGTTCCCCTGAACCATCCCAGGATTGGGAGGAACAGAAGAGGAACAGCTAGAAATGGAGCAGGTTGCCTAAAAGGCAGGCAGAGAGGTAGAACTGTGGGAACGCGATGCTGGCTCAGCCTAGGCGAGGGCACTGTGTGTTCAGGCCCTGCCTCTATGCCATGCAGAGGTGGGGTGGGAGGCTGTGCCCTAGAGACCTGACCTAGTTTGGAAAAACCGTGACTCAGAGAGCAGAATAGATGGGAAAGAGTTCTGCAATAGACACAAAGCATCTTGTCTAGACAACCCCATCTTTGCCCCTAAAGAGCTGTGTGACTCCTGGAATTGCTGGAGAGCCACCCCTGCTGAGAACCTTCGGTGGTACCATTACTGGTGCCTTATGGAAAAACAGTGACTCAGAGAGCAGAATAGGTGGGAAAGAGTTCTGCAATAGACACAAAGCATCTTGTCTAGACAACCCCATCTTTGCCCCTAAAGAGCTGTGTGACTCCTGGAATTGCTGGAGAGCCACCCCTGCTGAGAACCTTTGGTGGTACCATTACGGGTGCCTTGATGTGCTTCAACCTCTGGGTTGAACCACTTTTGCACACACAGACATTTAGGAACAAAAGCAGGACAGAGGAGACAAATGAGTCCTGACATGGTGAATCTGGAATATTTCAGAAAGTTCCCATATATAGCAACCGACGTAAGCAGCTGCAAATGTCAAGGGGATGGAAAACCACACTGCTGGAGCCAGTAGATCTTCCGGGTGCTATGCAGATAAAGAGACTTTTCTAGGAAGTATGTAATTTAAAAATATCTACTCCAAATAGCCTTTTTTAAATATTAGTTTTTATTGGCATGAAGTTGCTTTTTTGGAATATAGAGCTTCCCTGGTGGCTCAGATGGTAAAGAATCTGCCTGCAATGTGGGAGACCTGGGTTTGATTCCTTGGTTGGGAAGATCCCCCTGGAAGAGCGAATGGCTACCCACTTCTTGCCTGGAGAATTCCATGGAGAGAGGAGCCTGGTGGGCTACAGACTATGGAATTGCAAAGAGCGACTAACACTTTCACTTTCATAGGTGCTTTAAAATGTTGTTAGTTTCTGCCGTACAGCAAAATGCATCAGCTACCCGTATACGTACATCCCCTCTGTTTTGGATTTCCTTCCCATTTAGGTCACACAGAGCCCTGAGTAGAGCTCCCGGTACTGTGCACTAGGTTCTCGTTAGTTAATCCATTTTATACACAGAATCAAGAGTGTACACACCTAATCCCAACCTCCCAATCCATCCCACTCCCCTTCCCCACTGGTATCCATAGGTCCAAACAATCTTTTTTATTCCTTGTGATTATTTTAATGTTCCCATCACTTTTTATTTTATTTTAGAATTTAAAGGTAAAGCATCTTTCCAGAACCCTGCTCCATGTCTATCTAGAACTGGCCTCTACAAACATCCAGTCCAAGATGCCTCCTGCAGGGCAGGGAAGGAAGGTTGTCTTGGTACTGTTAAACAACGGGGTAACAAGAAGCATTTTCCCACTGGAATAAGGTCCCTGCCCTCAGCTGAGGGCTTCCCTGTGGTCCCAACCACTGTTTGATCTTTTCTTTTCCATCTGGAGTTGAAATGAATGATCCAGATCAGTGGTATGAAAATCATGGTCTGCAAAAGACTGAGCTGGAAGCTGGCTGGGTCCCTGTGCCTCGTTAAAGCAAACAAATGAGCAGTTAAAACACCCTTAGAGACGCTGTGTTTACATGTCTAACTTCTAACAACAAAGGAAACTAGAGTGGGTTAGACTGAGGGTCTGGATCTCGTTGCCAGCAACACGACCAGTGTTCTCAGAGAGCTGAGAGTCATTGCTTCTCTGCGTGTCCTGTCACTGCTCTCAACACGGACCCTCTTAATTCCAGTTCCCTGGCCCCTTCCTTCCTTGGTCTTCCTAATGGCAAACGGCTTATTCCCACTGAAAGGTTCCTGGTCTCTGCAGTGAGGTTTGCTGAGTGGCTGTAACCTGACCTCTCTCTGGTTTGTTTCAGAGAGGGAACTTGCCACTGTCTGCAGCAGCAAGGCTGGTGTCTGGGGTCCTTATGAAATCAGGAAACATTTTCATTCTTCTTTAGCATGCTCTAGTTTTTACCATTCCTTCAGGGGTAAGATTTAACTTTCTGTTTTTTTCCATTTGGAGACAATCTTTGTATGTAAAAAAAATTACTGACAGTTGTCCCCTAATTTCAGAATTATATGATCCAATTTCTTCTGTTATGAGATGTGACATCGGTTCTACACAGAGTGGGTTTGATTCACAGTTATAAGTGAAAAAGATGCATCCAGAATTGGTCCAAAGGCTTGTCAACTATCTTTGAGGTTTTGTTTATTAGTTAGTTTTCTTTTTAGAGGTTGTATAAAAAATAGTTTTCCCATGATTTTTGATCTTCATTAGAAGTTCCACAGAAGAAAGATATCACAATAAAACTGATGAAGCTATAGGTGGCCTGATAAGAAAAAAATGTAAATATATGAGTGGGTTGCCATTTCCTTCTCCAGGAGATCTTCCCAACCCAGGGATCGGACCCAGGTCTCCCACATTGCAGGCAGACGCTTTAACCTCTGAGCTACCAGGGAAACCCATATATATATATATGTATATATATATACATACACATAGAGAGAGACAGACAGACAAACAGACAAACAGACAGACAGACAAACAGACAAACAAACAGACAGACAGAGGGAATGAGAGAAAGAGGTGACACAAATTACTGTATCAGGAATTAGAGAGGTGGTTTCTGGAAGTATTAGGATATATTATAAATAACTTTATGCTAATATATTTGACAACTTAGATGAAGTAAAAAAAAAATCCTTTAAAGATACAAACTGCCAAAGAAATAACCTGAAACACCCTATGCTTTTTAAATAAATCAAAATTTTAGTTCAAAACTTCCTCACAAGAAAAACTCCAGACCCTGGTTGCTTCACTGGTAAATCATACCAAAATTTAAGGAGGAAATAATATTAGCTCTTTACAAACTCTTCCAGAAAATTTTCAAGAAAAGAATACCTTTAAACTAGTTCTATGAGGCTAACAGTATGCTGGTAATAAAACCAGATAAAGACATCACAAAAAAAGAAACTTATAAATCAATAACCTTCATGAACATAACTGCAAAAACATTTAACAAAACTTAGCAAATAAAGTCTGGTAATATATAAACAAAACATAAAAAGGATCATGGCCCTTATGACCAAGTGCATTTTATCCCAAGAATGCAAGATTGGTTTGACATTCAAAAATCTTTCCATTCATTTCACCATATTACACACTTATAAAGAAAATCATATGATACTCTGATTAAATGCAGAAAAATACATTAGAAAAAAATCACATCTATTCATGATAAAAATTCTCAGCAAACTAGGGGTAAAAAAGAACTCTCTCAGACTTGACAGGGTATCTAGGAAACATGTACAGATAATATCAAACTTCATGGTGAAAAACTGAACGCTTTCTCCCTAAGGATCAGGAACAAGACAATTATGTCCACTGACATCACTTCCATTCAACATTATTCTAGCCAGGGTAATAAGGCAAGAAAAACAAACAGAAGGCATCCAGATTGGAAAGAATTATGTATATGGAAAAATGGAATCCACAAAAAAGCTACCAGATGTAATAAGTGAATTTAGCAAGTCTGCAAAGATACAAATGAATATATACAAGATTCAACTGTATTTCTACATAATAGAAATGAATAATTGGAAGCTGAAATTAATTTTAAAAATCATTTACAATTTCACTCAGATATAATATGCTGCTATTGTTGCTGTTTAGTTGTTAAACAGCAACTAAAGTCAGTCGTGTCTTTAGTCAGTTGCTAAACAGTCGTGTCTGAATTTTCCGCGACCCTATGGACTGTAGTTTGCCAGGCTCCTCTGTCCATGGGATGTCTCAGGCAAGAATACTGGAGTGGGTTGCCATTTCCTCCTCCAGAGGCTATTCCTGACCCAGGGGTCAAGCTTGTATCTCCTGCTTGGCAGGCAGATTCTTTGCCACTGAGTCAGCTGGGAAGCCCCCAAATATAACATACTTAAGGATAAATCTGACAAAAGATGTCAAAGATTGGTGCACTAAAGACTGAAGGCATTGCTTCATTTAAAAACATTTTAAAGACAGAATGAAAGGGAGAATATACTGTGTTCACAGGTCAGAAGTTAAAGGCGTCAGTTCTCCCCAATTTGATCAATGCAATTTCAATGAAATCTCATCAGGACTTTTTTCATAGAAATCCACAAGCTGACTCTAGAATTCATATGGAAATTCAAATGACCTGAAATACCTAAAATTCTTTGGAAAAAAAGAACGAAGTTGAATATATACACCCTCTAACTTCAAGACATTATAAAGAAATGATAAGAAACAATAATCAAGACTGTGGTATTGGAAGATATGTAGAACAGAGGAATAGAGAATAGATTATCTAGAAACTGAATCTCATATATTTGGACAACTGATTTTGAAAAATGTGCAATGGCAATTCAGTGGAGGAAAGGTAGTCTTTTCTACAAATTTTGGTGGAATAATTGGATATTCTTACTGGGGAAGAAATCTTTGGTTTACGTTTCACACACTGTATATGATATAACTCAGATTGTAAACTTAAATGTAAAAATCTAAAGTTTTTTTATAAAAGTTTTTTTTATTTTTATAAAAAACTATAAAACTTCTAGAGGGAACACAGAAGACAAATATTTGTAACCTTGGGTTAGGCTATGATTTCTTATTCACAATACCTATAGCACAGTACCTAAAAGCACAGACTGGTAGATTAGACTTTATCAGGACTTTTGCATTTCAACAAAAACTGTTAAGAAAATTTAAAGATAATCTGCCACGTACATAGAGAAAGTCTTTGCAAGCATACATTTGACATTGCACTTGTTTCCAAAATATATAAAGAGCCCTTAAAAGTCAAAATAAGAACAGCTCGATAAAAATGGGCAAAAGCCTTGAAAGACACTTCACCGAAGAAGAGATATGAATGGCAAATAAGCACAAGAAAAGATGTTCAACATCATTAATCTTTAAGAAAATGAAAAATAAAACTATAGTGAGATACAGCTTACACATCTATTAGTGTTAGTCGCTTAGTCCTGTCCAACTCTTTACAACCCCGTGGACTGTAGCCCACCAGACTCCTCCGTCCATGGGATTCTCCAGGCAAGAATACTGGAGTGGGTTGCCATATCCTCCTCCAGGGGATCTTCCCGACCCAGGGACTGAACCCAGATCTCTTGCATTGCAGACAGATTCTTTACTGTCTGAGCCACCAGGGAAGCACACATCTATTAGACCGACAAAAATTAAAAAAACTAACCCTACTAAGTATCGGCAAATATACGGAGGATCTGGAATGTTTATCCATTGCGGGGAGGAATGTAAACTGTTACCACCTTTTCAGAAGTTGTAGTTAAATGTATACCTACAACTTGACCCGGCAATTCCACTCCTAGACAATTACTCAGGAGAAATAAAAGCGTTATGTCCATACAAAACCTTGCACATAAAATGTTCATAGCAGCTTTATTTCTAACAGCTCGATATAATAGCTCAAAACTGCAAACAAATTACATGATCAGGAGCAGATCAGCAGTTGCCTGGGGAAGGAGAGTGGGTGGTAAGGAAGATTTCAACAGGCTATGGGGATCTTTTTAGGGTAGGGGAGGAATGTAAACTGTTACCACCTTTTCAGAAGTTGTAGTTAAATGTATACCTACAACTTGACCTGGCAATTCCACTCCTAGACAATTACTCAGGAGAAATAAAAGCGTTGTGTCCATACAAAACCTTGCACATAAAATGTTCATATCAGCTTTATTTCTAACAGCTCGATATAATAGCTCAAAACTGCAAACAAATTACATGATCGGGAGCAGATCAGCAGTTGCCTGGGGAAGGAGAGTGGGTGGTAAGGAAGATTTCAACAGGCTATGGGGATCTTTTTAGGGTGATGGCTATTCTCATTACCTTAATCGCAGCGATGGTTTCATGAATTTATATAAACATTAAAGCATTGCATTATTTTTAATATAATTAATGAAATATATTAATATAATTGCATTAATCAACTTAATACAATTAAGTTGATGGCCTATCAGTTATACCACAGTATAACTTAAAAAAATTGTATACTGTACTGAAGCTTAAAGACTGGTGCCAAGTATGATGCTCCAAATCTCCTAACTCTTTGCAAACATTTCAGAAAGAAAATAGCCCAAAACGTGAGTGATGATAATAGCCACTGGACTCTTCTATTATTTTATAAACATCTGTCTGAATGTTAGTCCAAGTCACTTCTGGTATTTCTATCACACAGGAGTCTCAGAGCAGGGTGGCAAATGTGCCCTTTGCTCTATTCATGGGGGGAATGATTGGATTGAGAGGTGAGTTAGGGAAGGCTGGTGTCAGGGGTCAGAAGCCAAAGGTGAAAATGCCTTTTTCAAAAGTGAAGTGAAGTTGCTCAGTCGTGTCCGACTCTTTGCGACCCTATGGACTGTAGGCTACCAGGATCCTTCACCCGTGGGATTTTCCAGGCAAGGGTACTAGAGTGGGTTGACATTTCCTTTTCTAGGGGATCTTCCCAACCCAGGGATCGAACCCAGGTCTCTAGTACTGCAGACAGACACTTTACCATCTGAGGCACCGGGGAAGCATCATCTACTTGCCTCATGTTCAGCTACAGAGAGGGGTGTGCTATGATATAAGGATGCTGTGGACTAGAGCATTCTCAGCAGGAGACCCCCACCCACCTGCCCTTCAACACAGAACGTTCAAAGTCCCCACAAGCTGGTGACTGGCTGGCCTGACTCCAGGGTTGGCTGGGGGTTCCCTCCAATGGCTCTTTCCTCTGTGTGAACCAGGCAACTCACAAACATCAAGTGCTTGTTGCAAGCAGGCTAAGTTTAGGTAAGATTAATGGCTTAAATCCTGTTCTGTTGGCAAAGAGGTGGGTATGAGCACAGTCTGGAGCCCATCCAGTTTGCTCAGAACTTCGCTGGATTCATCGCTGAAGGTGCCTTGTTCCCAGAAGGCCCTGGTCCCTGGCAAGCCTGCACATAGCTCGATTTAGCACTCTGTTCCATCAGAACACCTCTGCTTCAGAAAATCCCAGGAAGCATCATCGTCTGTGAGGCAGGGAGCGTGCACCAGGTGAGGAAGGCGTGATGAGAGCTTACCCGAGGCCCCCAGTGCAGACTCTGTTCCCCTTTCAAGGAAGAACAATGTTAAATGACAGAGAAATAACAGCCAGTGTGCCAGTGAAAACAACTATAAAACCTTCTCAGCTGAGATTCAGAAGGTAGTGCAGCCAACCCTCCCCGCCCTCCACGGCCAATTCTTCTCCCTTCTTTTACTCCGGAGCAGATGGACTCCCGGGGTTTCTCTCCCCAAGAGACTCGCTCTCTCGGCCGCTGGTCTCCCTGGTCACTGACACCTCTCTCCAGGCAGCAGCCCCCAGGAGGCCCACTAGGAAGCCATAGCTAACGGTCCATGGCTGAGAAACCCGGCAGGGCTTCTCTGTGCTCAGCACTGGCTGTCATTCTCTCGGGAGCCTTTCCCGTAAGCTGGTGTTTCGGAGGGCCAAGCAGGCCTGTTTGCGGCTGGCCTCCTGGTGCAGCGGCGGGGCCTGCTTCCGGGTCCCACTGCTGGCTGGACGCCTCGGGCGTTCTGAGCTCTTGGGCACGGGTTCCAGCTTCTGTGTGTCTGGGTTTCCTCTTCTAGAACAGAGATAATAATAGCGCCTGCCTCGTGGGTGATTCAAGAACCGAGTTAGCATTTGTAAAGTGCTCAGATGAATGCTGGGCACACAGGGGGCCCACAGACGTGTTTGCTGAACACAACACATAATTATTAAAGCACAGTTGATTTACAATGTTGTGCTAATCACGGCTGTTCAGCAAAGTGATTCAGTTATGCATGTGTGAGCTCTGTCGCCTCAGCCGAGTCCAGCTCTTCGTGACCCCTTGGACTGCAACCCTCCAGGCTCCTCTGTCCATGGGATTCTTCAGGCAAGAATAATGGAGTGGGGTACCATTCCCTCCTCCAGGGGATCTTCCTGACCCGGGGATTGAACCCAAGTCTCTTATGTCTCCTGCACTGGCAGGCGGGTTCTTTACCACTAGCACCAGCTGAGAAGCATTTGCTCAAATATGTGTCCATTGAGTCAGTGATGCTGACATACATATAACCTCGTATATGATACATGTATGCTCTAACCCTGACATAGATACAACCTCAGTTATATGTATGTATATATGCGTATATATATGTATATATGCATATATATGCTATTTTCTAATACTCTTCTCAATCACAGTTTATCTCAGGATACTGAGTACAGTTCCCTGTGCTGTACAGGAGGACTTCATTGTTTATCTGCCCTGTATGTAAGAGTTTGCATCCCCAACTCTCAAGCCTTGCCTCCCCCTTGGCAGCCACCTGTCTGTCCTCTGTGTCTGCACAACATGTAATTTTTAGCAACTGCCTAGAAGCAAACACAAAGCACAAGCGTCCTCTTCATCTAACGGCTCGATACCTCTCGGCTGTTGGTTTTATTCCAGGGCCTCACTAAGCTGATGTGTCTTATGGAAACTCACGGTGTCTTGTGGAAACTGCCCCCATGGCAACGAAGCCAGGAGTCTGCCAGCTTCAAGCAGGAACGGCATCCAGCTGTGTGAACAGCATCTGTTTCATTTTCAGAGAGAAGAGCCTCTAAACTCATCAACCATCCAACTTAAGGCCAAGCTCAAAACTTTTAATTAAGGGCATGGTTCAGTCTGTGCCGATGTCTACAAAATTCTTAAATTTGAAGATGTGTTGAGGAAATGGGCAAAAATGCTGGAATTTAAGGGAAACGTTGCCATTCTTTTTGATGAATGTTGACCTCACCCTGTGTTTCTCCATTTCCTGCCGTGCCAGGGGCATTTTTCCCACGAGAGCAGCTCACTTGGAGCGGTGATCCGGTGTGGAGAGGCAGCCACATGAACCGAGGAGCGAATATTCTGAATGTTCCATAGCTAGACATCACCTTAGGAAATAGTGAAGCATTTCAGAGTACACACTAGAAAAAAGAGAGCTTTTAGGTCCAATAAATCATTGTTGCTATTCAGCCTCTAAGTCATGTCAGACTCCGGGACCCCACCAGGCTCCTCTGTCCATGGGATTTTCCAGTAAGAACAGTGGAGTGGGTTGCCATTTCCTCCTCCAGGGGATCTTCCTGACCCAGGGATTGAACCCACGTCTCTTGAGTCTCCTGCACTAGCAGGTGGATTCTTTACCACTCACGCCACCTGGGAAGTGCTTGCTCAGATTCATGTCCATTGAGTTGATGATGCTATCTAACCATCTCATCCTCTGCTGCACCTTCCCCACCAACCCCAGTGAAACAGGAAGATATAAACCTTCTGGAAGTACTATGGGCCCTGCAAGTGAAAAGGACAGACCTCTGTTTTGGAGGGAGCTCCGTGGCTTCAGGGCTTCACAGACACTTGTTACCCAGCAGCTACCTCTCCTGAAATTTGCTCTGGGTCCAGGCAGAAGGTCAGACCTCCTCTGCCACTGCTCCCTGAAGACAGCTGCAGCGGGAGCAGATAAACAGCTTCCTGCCAACTCCAGGACACACGACATCTCTGTTCACACTAGGAAAGCTGGTTTCGGTAGGAGGTGAACCTCAAAGAAACAGGCTTCGCGTCTAGCTTTCACTGCTCTGACAGGGTCTTGGTTCATGTAACCACCCTTCTGTGGGCGCTGCTGTAAGCCAAGGAACACAAGCGTCCCAATTCCAGCTTCCAACACAAACTTCCTTAGCTTTGTCTTCTCCCAGAAGAGCATTCTGTCTCTGCAGATGTAAGCCTCCGGGTCCTGGTCTTCCCCTCCAGTAGGATCGCTCAGGATGCAAAGGCCACGGGCTTGCTGGTTAAATCATTTGGCGCCCCTCCCACGGGGCTGGCACCCACTTTTTTCCTGTTAAACTCCGTTCCTTTCACAGCAGCCCCTCTCTCGGCCCCTTTGTTGGGTTGGGGTCTTTCTCCCAGAGCTGTTCAGATGCTTTGGACACTGTCTCACCCTGATGTGCTGGCAGTGGGAGGGGTCCCGAGATCTGGCAGTTTACTGAAAAAGAAAATCAACAGAGGCTGAACTTTTGTGTCAAGATTATGATGTCAAATACATTGCTTCTCTTCTGTGCAGCCAAGCAGTTTAGAACTTGCCTTTAACTAGCAGTGTCTTAGCTTCCCTGGTGGCTCAATGTAAAAATCCACCTGCCAGTACCGGAGATGCAAGAGATGAGAGTTCAATCCCCAGATCGGGAAGATCCCCTGGAGGAGAAAATGGCAAGCCTCTCCTGTATTCTTGCCTGAAAATCCCATGGACGGAGGAGCCGGGCAGGCTATACAGTCTATAGGGTCACAAAAGAATCAGACATGACTTAGCACTAAACAACAATAATGGCAGAAAAAAACATAAGCCAGGATAAGATTCATGCTTTTAAACCTACCCTGCTTCATCTCTTACCAAAAATATAACACTAAGAGAAGATAAAAAAAGGCCCCACCTTCAGAAAAGAGATGAATTCTTGCTGTAACATGTCATCATCATTTAAAATGACAATGACATTGTACGTAATATATACAATGTATACTTTTGCCTTTTCTCACTGAATCTTGATAATTATTGTAAGAAGTTGACAGAGCAGGTAGATTTCCCTTTACTTTGTAAAGAGGACTTGCCTGAAGCCACATGATGGTGTAATATCAGCACAAAGGAAGAATTTGGTTCACCTCACTAAGGCTCAGGATTGGATCTATCTGGGGTAGGGATGAGGGGTGGGGAGGACAGGCGTCCCTCAGCCTCTCCCAGCCAGAAGGACAGGGCCCTTGACCTTCTGCTCCTCACCCCTCTACCCCCAGGGAAGGCAGCCTTTCAGCAAACGGTACAACAGAGTTAAGTCCAGAGAAGTGGGCGGTGCCAGCACCAGTCAAGAAGTTTGCTTTTTTTTTTTTCTGGTTCTGTTCACAGATGGTCATTAAGATCCAAGGCAGACACTCTTAGCAGAATGGTGATCAGGACTGACATCACTCTATAGCAGAACTCAGTGGAGGATGGAGAAGAAAAGCAAGGATGCAGCAACTCCAGGGAGAAGGACAGGTTTCCCGGTCTTTGTTGGAGAAGGCCTGAAACTGACCTTGGACAGTGAGGCCCGTTTCCACACCCTTAGATGCTACAGTTCAGTTCAGCCGCTCAGTCGTGTCCGACTCTTTGCCACCCTATGAACCGCAGGACGCCAGGCCTCCCTGTCCATCACCAACTCCTAGAGTTCACTCAAACCCACGTCCATCGAGTCAGTGATGCCATCCAGCCATCTCACCCTNCAGCTCGATAAAAATGGGCAAAAGCCTTGAAAGACACTTCACCGAAGAAGAGATATGAATGGCAAATAAGCACAAGAAAAGATGTTCAACATCATTAATCTTTAAGAAAATGAAAAATAAAACTATAGTGAGATACAGCTTACACATCTATTAGTGTTAGTCGCTTAGTCCTGTCCAACTCTTTACAACCCCGTGGACTGTAGCCCACCAGACTCCTCCGTCCATGGGATTCTCCAGGCAAGAATACTGGAGTGGGTTGCCATATCCTCCTCCAGGGGATCTTCCCGACCCAGGGACTGAACCCAGATCTCTTGCATTGCAGACAGATTCTTTACTGTCTGAGCCACCAGGGAAGCACACATCTATTAGACCGACAAAAATTAAAAAAACTAACCCTACTAAGTATCGGCAAATATACGGAGGATCTGGAATGTTTATCCATTGCGGGGAGGAATGTAAACTGTTACCACCTTTTCAGAAGTTGTAGTTAAATGTATACCTACAACTTGACCTGGCAATTCCACTCCTAGACAATTACTCAGGAGAAATAAAAGCGTTGTGTCCATACAAAACCTTGCACATAAAATGTTCATATCAGCTTTATTTCTAACAGCTCGATATAATAGCTCAAAACTGCAAACAAATTACATGATCGGGAGCAGATCAGCAGTTGCCTGGGGAAGGAGAGTGGGTGGTAAGGAAGATTTCAACAGGCTATGGGGATCTTTTTAGGGTGATGGCTATTCTCATTACCTTAATCGCAGCGATGGTTTCATGAATTTATATAAACATTAAAGCATTGCATTATTTTTAATATAATTAATGAAATATATTAATATAATTGCATTAATCAACTTAATACAATTAAGTTGATGGCCTATCAGTTATACCACAGTATAACTTAAAAAAATTGTATACTGTACTGAAGCTTAAAGACTGGTGCCAAGTATGATGCTCCAAATCTCCTAACTCTTTGCAAACATTTCAGAAAGAAAATAGCCCAAAACGTGAGTGATGATAATAGCCACTGGACTCTTCTATTATTTTATAAACATCTGTCTGAATGTTAGTCCAAGTCACTTCTGGTATTTCTATCACACAGGAGTCTCAGAGCAGGGTGGCAAATGTGCCCTTTGCTCTATTCATGGGGGGAATGATTGGATTGAGAGGTGAGTTAGGGAAGGCTGGTGTCAGGGGTCAGAAGCCAAAGGTGAAAATGCCTTTTTCAAAAGTGAAGTGAAGTTGCTCAGTCGTGTCCGACTCTTTGCGACCCTATGGACTGTAGGCTACCAGGATCCTTCACCCGTGGGATTTTCCAGGCAAGGGTACTAGAGTGGGTTGACATTTCCTTTTCTAGGGGATCTTCCCAACCCAGGGATCGAACCCAGGTCTCTAGTACTGCAGACAGACACTTTACCATCTGAGGCACCGGGGAAGCATCATCTACTTGCCTCATGTTCAGCTACAGAGAGGGGTGTGCTATGATATAAGGATGCTGTGGACTAGAGCATTCTCAGCAGGAGACCCCCACCCACCTGCCCTTCAACACAGAACGTTCAAAGTCCCCACAAGCTGGTGACTGGCTGGCCTGACTCCAGGGTTGGCTGGGGGTTCCCTCCAATGGCTCTTTCCTCTGTGTGAACCAGGCAACTCACAAACATCAAGTGCTTGTTGCAAGCAGGCTAAGTTTAGGTAAGATTAATGGCTTAAATCCTGTTCTGTTGGCAAAGAGGTGGGTATGAGCACAGTCTGGAGCCCATCCAGTTTGCTCAGAACTTCGCTGGATTCATCGCTGAAGGTGCCTTGTTCCCAGAAGGCCCTGGTCCCTGGCAAGCCTGCACATAGCTCGATTTAGCACTCTGTTCCATCAGAACACCTCTGCTTCAGAAAATCCCAGGAAGCATCATCGTCTGTGAGGCAGGGAGCGTGCACCAGGTGAGGAAGGCGTGATGAGAGCTTACCCGAGGCCCCCAGTGCAGACTCTGTTCCCCTTTCAAGGAAGAACAATGTTAAATGACAGAGAAATAACAGCCAGTGTGCCAGTGAAAACAACTATAAAACCTTCTCAGCTGAGATTCAGAAGGTAGTGCAGCCAACCCTCCCCGCCCTCCACGGCCAATTCTTCTCCCTTCTTTTACTCCGGAGCAGATGGACTCCCGGGGTTTCTCTCCCCAAGAGACTCGCTCTCTCGGCCGCTGGTCTCCCTGGTCACTGACACCTCTCTCCAGGCAGCAGCCCCCAGGAGGCCCACTAGGAAGCCATAGCTAACGGTCCATGGCTGAGAAACCCGGCAGGGCTTCTCTGTGCTCAGCACTGGCTGTCATTCTCTCGGGAGCCTTTCCCGTAAGCTGGTGTTTCGGAGGGCCAAGCAGGCCTGTTTGCGGCTGGCCTCCTGGTGCAGCGGCGGGGCCTGCTTCCGGGTCCCACTGCTGGCTGGACGCCTCGGGCGTTCTGAGCTCTTGGGCACGGGTTCCAGCTTCTGTGTGTCTGGGTTTCCTCTTCTAGAACAGAGATAATAATAGCGCCTGCCTCGTGGGTGATTCAAGAACCGAGTTAGCATTTGTAAAGTGCTCAGATGAATGCTGGGCACACAGGGGGCCCACAGACGTGTTTGCTGAACACAACACATAATTATTAAAGCACAGTTGATTTACAATGTTGTGCTAATCACGGCTGTTCAGCAAAGTGATTCAGTTATGCATGTGTGAGCTCTGTCGCCTCAGCCGAGTCCAGCTCTTCGTGACCCCTTGGACTGCAACCCTCCAGGCTCCTCTGTCCATGGGATTCTTCAGGCAAGAATAATGGAGTGGGGTACCATTCCCTCCTCCAGGGGATCTTCCTGACCCGGGGATTGAACCCAAGTCTCTTATGTCTCCTGCACTGGCAGGCGGGTTCTTTACCACTAGCACCAGCTGAGAAGCATTTGCTCAAATATGTGTCCATTGAGTCAGTGATGCTGACATACATATAACCTCGTATATGATACATGTATGCTCTAACCCTGACATAGATACAACCTCAGTTATATGTATGTATATATGCGTATATATATGTATATATGCATATATATGCTATTTTCTAATACTCTTCTCAATCACAGTTTATCTCAGGATACTGAGTACAGTTCCCTGTGCTGTACAGGAGGACTTCATTGTTTATCTGCCCTGTATGTAAGAGTTTGCATCCCCAACTCCCAAGCCTTGCCTCCCCCTTGGCAGCCACCTGTCTGTCCTCCGTGTCTGCACAACATGTAATTTTTAGCAACTGCCTAGAAGCAAACACAAAGCACAAGCGTCCTCTTCATCTAACGGCTCGATACCTCTCGGCTGTTGGTTTTATTCCAGGGCCTCACTAAGCTGATGTGTCTTATGGAAACTCACGGTGTCTTGTGGAAACTGCCCCCATGGCAACGAAGCCAGGAGTCTGCCAGCTTCAAGCAGGAACGGCATCCAGCTGTGTGAACAGCATCTGTTTCATTTTCAGAGAGAAGAGCCTCTAAACTCATCAACCATCCAACTTAAGGCCAAGCTCAAAACTTTTAATTAAGGGCATGGTTCAGTCTGTGCCGATGTCTACAAAATTCTTAAATTTGAAGATGTGTTGAGGAAATGGGCAAAAATGCTGGAATTTAAGGGAAACGTTGCCATTCTTTTTGATGAATGTTGACCTCACCCTGTGTTTCTCCATTTCCTGCCATGCCAGGGGCATTTTTCCCACGAGAGCAGCTCACTTGGAGCGGTGATCAGGTGTGGAGAGGCAGCCACATGAACCGAGGAGCGAATATTCTGAATGTTCCATAGCTAGACATCATCTTAGGAAATAGTGAAGCATTTCAGAGTACAAACTAGAAAAAAGAGAGCTTTTAGGTCCAATAAATCATTGTTGCTATTCAGCCTCCAAGTCATGTCAGACTCCGGGACCCCACAGACTGTAGCCCACCAGGCTCCTCTGTCCATGGGATTTTCCAGCAAGAACAGTGGAGTGGGTTGCCATTTCCTCCTCCAGGGGATCTTCCTGACCCAGGGATTGAACCCACGTTTCTTGAGTCTCCTGCACTGGCAGGTGGATTCTTTACCACTCAGGCCACCTGGGAAGTGCTTGCTCAGATTCATGTCCATTGAGTTGATGATGCTATCTAACCATCTCATCCTCNATTTAAGGGAAACGTTGCCATTCTTTTTGATGAATGTTGACCTCACCCTGTGTTTCTCCATTTCCTGCCGTGCCAGGGGCATTTTTCCCACGAGAGCAGCTCACTTGGAGCGGTGATCCGGTGTGGAGAGGCAGCCACATGAACCGAGGAGCGAATATTCTGAATGTTCCATAGCTAGACATCACCTTAGGAAATAGTGAAGCATTTCAGAGTACACACTAGAAAAAAGAGAGCTTTTAGGTCCAATAAATCATTGTTGCTATTCAGCCTCTAAGTCATGTCAGACTCCGGGACCCCACCAGGCTCCTCTGTCCATGGGATTTTCCAGTAAGAACAGTGGAGTGGGTTGCCATTTCCTCCTCCAGGGGATCTTCCTGACCCAGGGATTGAACCCACGTCTCTTGAGTCTCCTGCACTAGCAGGTGGATTCTTTACCACTCACGCCACCTGGGAAGTGCTTGCTCAGATTCATGTCCATTGAGTTGATGATGCTATCTAACCATCTCATCCTCNGGATGGCATCACTGACTCAGTGGACATGAGTTTGGGTAAACTCCGGGAGTTGGTGATGGACAGGGAGGCGTGGCATGCTGTGGTTCACGGGGTCGCAAAGAGTCGGCACGACAGAGCGACTGAACTAAATGTACCAAATAGGTCCTGAGATAACTTATACCAGAAAACATAAATCTGATCGTGTTGCCACTAAAGAAGCTAAAAGTGAAGATGTGGCTTGTCAGTGGGGACTGTCA
Organism: Oreotragus oreotragus; assembly: GCA_006410675.1. Taxonomy (NCBI): domain Eukaryota; kingdom Metazoa; phylum Chordata; class Mammalia; order Artiodactyla; family Bovidae; genus Oreotragus; species Oreotragus oreotragus. The sequence goes on from SJYX01023190.1 coordinate 62,707, forward strand.
AAGAAACACATTCTCCTCTTGGCACTTGGAACAGAGCCATGGGCACCGAAACTGTCCTGTAAGGCTAAGAATGTTACTGGTTTACCCTGGATTTTAGAGCAGAAATCTGTGTCAGTGTCTATGTAAATTGTTACCGTGCGAGGCCAGATCACTGTGGGAAATGATAAACATAATCAAAGGATCCTGACTGGAGAATTTTGTTACGCGTCAGGTTTTGGTTGAAATCACCTAGAGTTAGCCTTGGCCTCTGTCCTACCCTTGCATGTGTGTTCTCGCTGTGGCGCAAAGGGTGCGATTTGTTTACAAGTGTTGATTGAGCTTGTACTATACCAAGTACTGGTTTAGGCACCGGCAGGACGGTGGTAATTATAGTGGATTGAAATTCGATTCCAACGGGTCTTGCAGATATGTGCTCTGTAACTCCTGCTCCTTCATCAGATACGGAGTCCTGTTGATTTTAAATATTGAGACTTAATTGCGCTACAATGAACTGTGCATCTTTAAAGTATACAATTTGATATATTATAGATAATGAATGTACCCATGAAACTAACATTGTAATCAAGATAATGAGTGTGTTCACGTCCTACAGGGTTTTCCTCGCGTGCCTTTGTCGTCACCCGCTTCCTCCCAGCCCTTCTCTGCTTCGTCTCTAGGAAACCCCGATCTGCTTTCTGTCACTGGGGGTCAGCCTGCTCCTTGTAAAATTCTATATTTTGCAGCATGCACTCCATTTTGCCTGGCCTCTTTAACTTAACCTGACAGGCTTGAGAGTCACCCATGTTGTTATGGGTGTCAGTGACTTCTCATTCCTCTTTATTGATAGGGAGGGGTCCACCGTAAGGCATGTAATGCAGTTTATTCATTCATCTGTTTATGGACATTTGGGTTTTTCCAATTTTCACCCATTACACATAAAGCTGTTATAAAGGTTTTCATGCACGATGCATGCCATCATTTTTCTTAGGAGTAGAATGGAGTAGGTCATTTGATAGGTGTGGGTTTCACTTTTTAAGAAACTTCCAAGATGTTTCTCGAAAAATTGTACCATTTTACATTCCCACGAGAAGTGTATGATGCTTCCAGTTCCTCTGAGTCTTTGCCAATACTTGGTGGGTCAGTCTTTGTCATTTTAGCCATTCCTGTGGATGTGAACAGTGGTATCTCATTGTGGTTTTAGTTTGCTTTTCTCTCATGACTAATGCTGTTAAGTGTCTTTTTATGTGATTTTTGCTGTCCATTTATTTTCTTTGCTGAAATGTCTGTTCTAATATTTGGTTGGTCGGTTGGTTGTTTTGCCTGTTTTCTTTTTTTTCCGTTAGATTGTTTACTGTCTTACCATTGAATTTCGCGAGTTCTTAATATGTTCTGAATATAAATCCTTTATCAGATATGTTTTGCAAATTTTTTCCCCCAGTCTGTGGCTTACCTTTGTATTCTTTTAACTCTTTTAAAGTTTTTCATTTTGAGGTAGTTCAGTTTATCAGTATTTTTCTTATGAATCATGCTTTTGGTATTACATATGAGATCTTTGCCTAACTCAAGGCCATATGTTTCTAGAAGTTCTGTAGTTTAGACCTGTGATCCATTTTGACTTGATTTTTTGTGTATGGTGTGAGGTGTAGGCTGATACTCATTTTTTTGTCTGTGACATTCAGTTCTTAGCACCGTGTATTGAAATGACCACCCGTTTCCCACCAAATTGCCTCTTACAGTTTTGTTAAAAATTATTTGTCCAAATAATTATGGGAACTATTTCTGTACTCTCAGTATTTTCCATTGATCGAATTGTCTGTCTTTACAGCAGACCACACTGTCTTGATAACTATAACTTTAAAATGAGTCTTGAAATCAGGCTTTATTAGTCCTTGAACTTAATTATCTTTCAAAACTGTTTTAGCTCTACTAGGTAAGTTGCATTTCCATATAAACTATGGACCCATCTTGTCAATTTCTACAAAAAAGCTTGCTGGGATCCTGATTAGGATGATGGCGAATCCATAGATCAATTTGCAGAGACTTGACATCTTAGAAGTACTAAGCCTTTCAACCCATAAGCCTGGCTTATCTCTTCTTATATTTAGTTGTTTTTTAAATTTCCCTCAGTATGTAATGGAGTTTTCAATATACAAATTGTGCACATCTTTTGTCATATGTATCCATAAGTGTTATGAAATACTATTGTAAATGACATTTTAAATTCAAATTTTGATCATTCATTGTTGGTAAATAGAAATATAGTTGGATTTAAAAATTTTTTTCCATTAAAAAAAAGTGTTTGTTTCCTTGTCTGGCCACACTGGATCTTAGTGAAGCGTGCGGGACCTGTTAGTTGCGTATGTGAACTGACAAGTCATGCCACCTTGTAGGGTCTAGTTCTCTGACCAGGGCTTGAACGCCAGCCTTCCGCACTGGGAACATGGAGGCTTAGCCACTACACCGCCAGGGAAGTCCTCGAAGTAGGGTTGATTTTTGTACATTAATCTTTTATCCTGCAACCTGAATAGACTCACGTTAGTTTTAGTAGTTTTCTTTGTTGATTACTCTGGATTTTCTTTGTAGACAGTCATATTGCCTATAAATGAAGATTTTTTTTTTTTCTTTTTTCAGGATCTTTTTTAAAGAAGATTCATTCATTTATTTATGGCTGCACCGGGTCATTGGTGCTGCTTGCGGCTTCTCTCTAGTTGCAGAGAGTGGGGGCTCCTTTTCTCTGCAGTGCCCGGTTGCAGTGGCTTCGCTTGTTGTGGAGCACAGGCCCTAGGGCATGCAGGCTTCAGCACTTGCGGCGCACAGCCTCCGCAGTTGCGGCTGGCAGGCTCCGGAAGAGCTGGCTCAGTAGTGGTAGTGCCTGGACTTCTTTGCTCCGTGGCATGTGGGGTCTTCCTGGACCAGGGATCGAACCTTTGTCCTCAGCATTGGTAGGTGAAGTTGAAAATAATTTTTCTTGTTTTTCAATCAGTGCATTTTCTTTCTTTCTTTTTTTAAATTTTATTGGATTATAATTGATTTACAATATTGTGTTTCAAGTGTGTAGGAAAGTGATTCAGTTATGCCTACATTCATTCATTTTCAGACTCTGTACACATATAAAGTATTAAAGAATAATGAATAGAATTCCATATGTTATACAGTAATTCTTATTGGTTATCTAGTTTGTATATAGTATAATATGTCATGGTATGGGTCTGTTTGAGACCTCCGTGCTTCCTCTCTTTGGATATATATTTCCTTCTTCAGGTTTGGGAAGTTTTCAGCCATAATTCTTCAGTGTATTTTCAGCCCCCTTCTGTCTTTCTTCCCCTTCTGTAATCCATGTTAGGCATATATTGGCACGCTTTATACTCTTCCATAGGTCTTTTATGTTCCTTTCATGTTTTTTCATTTGCTCTCTGATGTGTTGATGGGGTAATTTCCATAATTCTTTCTTCCAGATCACTTGTTCTTTCTTCTGTTTTATTCATCCTGCTTTTCATTGCCTTTAGCTCAGCTGTCATCTCACCAATAAGTTTTTCTTGGCTCCTTCTAGTTTCTAGGTCCTTTTTGCAGTAATCTGCATTTCTGTCGATAGCCTTTCTTAATTCCTTCGGTGTTTTCATTACCTCCTTTGTGACCTTGGTGTCTGTTTGACTGAAGGGGTCTGCTTCGTTGTTCCTTCAGGGGAATCCTCTTGGCCTTTTAACCGGGAGTGGCTCCTCCGCGTCTTCATTTTGCTTGTATTTCTCTTTTCCTGTGAGTTTAGCAGAAACAGTTATCAACTGTGGTCTTGGAGGGCTATTTTTGTGTGGGCGTGCTCCTGCCTAGCTTGTGTGGGTTTAGTATTTTTGGCGTGGGGGCTGTTTTTAGTTTGGATGCTCGCGGTCTTCGCTCTGTGTGTGCTGGCTGTTAGCCTGGAGAGGGGTGGCGGGAACACGCCCTTGCACTTCCCCGGAAGGCGGGAGAAAGCGGTTGGCGCCTGGTTGCGGGACCCTGGGTGGCGGTTGCATGTGCTCCCAGGAAGTCGGGGTGGGAGTTGGTGCCTGGTCGTGGGACCCTCTGCAGCAGCAGGGGTCTGTTCCCGCCTCTGGAGCCCAGGGTGGCAGCAGGGCGCCTCACAGCCACCCCTGGAACTCGTGTTGTGGGTGCCCTGCTGCCTGAGAGCGCCTGCAGAGGAAGATGCTCCTCAGGCGGCCTGCCCCTCTCCTCCTGTGCCCCCAGCAGCGGTGCCCTGCCTCTCTGGAGGGCCCAGCCCCATGCTCCCCTGACTGTGGCTCACCACACCCAGCCAACCCCAGTCCTCCCCAGGCCTGCCCTCTGATGCCCGGGCCAAAGCACCCACCCCCGCCCGCCCCAGCAGGAGCGGCTCAGGCTGGAGGGAGCCAGGCGGCACTGGCCTTCTCAGCTTTGGTCCCTGCAAGCCGGTTCCTGCGTTCTCCTCCAAGGCTCCCCGTCTGTCCCAGCTGATCTCCCCACTGGGAGGAGACTTCCCCATGTGTGGAAACCTTCCCTCTTCCACAGCTCCGTCCCAGGGGCACAGGTTCTGTCTAGATCCCTTTGTTTCTGTCTCTTTTTTTTCTGTGTGTGCTATCCAGTTGTGTGGAGATTTTCTTGCCTTCTTGGAAGTCAGGGGTCTTCTGCCAGTATTCAGTAGATGTCCTGTGAGAATTGTTCCACATGCAGATGTGTTTTTGATGCATTTGTGGGAGAAGGTGAGCTCCACGTCCTATCTCTCCACCATCTTGAGCGTATCTCCCATAATTTCTTAAAATACATTCTCAGTCCCCTTCCCTTTTCTCCTTCTGGAGTCCCAGTTATGTGTAGATGGGCGTGCCTCATCGTCATTCACGAGTCTCACGCGTTGCTTTCGGCTTCTTTTCGTCCGTCTCTTGTCCGCTGTTCTGACTGGGTGATTTCACGTCTGTCTTCCAGATCACGGATCCGTTTTTCTGTTTTCACCTCAGTCTGCTATCCACTGGTGCTACATTGTTTGGTCTGCTTTTGAATGGTTCATCTTCATAGTTTCCAGTTCCTCGTTACAGTGACCTTGCATTTCTCGCAATAGTCTTAATTCCCGTGTCATTTTTATCACCTCCTTTTGAACCTGGAGTCTAGCAGGCGTCCTGTCAGGAGCTGCCGCTTGCTTCTTGTTTTTGTCTCCTCTTGGCTGTCCTCCGTCCACGGTGCCGCACGTGGGCTTTCTCTGGCTGTGGGGCAGCGGCTCCCCTCTGGTTGCAGGGTGCAGGCTCCTCGTGGCAGGGGCGGCTCTTGTTCCCGAGCACGGGCTTCAGTAGCTGGCGGCGCCTGTGCGCGGCAGCTTGGCATGCAGGCTCAGTTGCCCTGTGGCGTCTTCGTGGACCAGGGATCGAGTCCCTGTCCCCTGCTTTGGCGGTACTGGCCTCCCAGTCCCGGAGAAGTTCGATTCTTCTTGTTTTAATTGGTAGCGGTTTGCTTTTTCATTTTACTTAACTTTCTCTGTCTCTGTGAATTTAGGAGAAACAGCTGTCCACTGTGGCTCTGAAGGGCCGTTTTTCTGTGGGAGCACCTATGTGTAGGCTGTTAGGTCCAGAGGTTTTTGGTGTGAGGGCTGCTTTGGGTATGGATGCCAGCCGCCGCTTTGCTCCTTGCTAGAGGTGGGTGGTGGTGTGTCGTAGCGTCTGGAGCCTGCGCTCGACGTGCAGTGGGACTTGCTCTTTGCTCCATCATTGTCTCTGTCGAGGGCAGAGCCTGCTCCCCAGCGGTGGAGGTGGAGGTTCTGAGGGTCTGGTTCCGTCAGGCTCCGCTGTTCTGCGTGTGTGTCCTGCACCAAAGGAGCTGATTGCTGAAGCAGGTGAGGGCTCGCGGTCACAGCCGACCTGTGTGCCACCTGTGTGGGCATCGGCAGCCCCACTCTGAGGCAGCCCAGGGTCACACAGCTTCCTCCGTTGTGTTTGTCCCAGATCCAGTGCAAGGCTGGCGTGTGGGGTGGGCTTGGGGCTTGGGCATCATGGCTGCAGGAGTTGAGGTATCCGGGCTGCCCCCTAAGATCTGGGCTGCCTCTCTGGCAATCTCCCAGGACCTGTCTGCCCCAGAGGTAAGCTGCGATGTGGAGCCGGTGGAGACAGAAGGCTCTAGAACATGCTTACTGGGAACCGCCGCCCAGGGCCTGTCTCCTGGGGTCAGCACTTGGGTGCTGACCAGCTAGACCTGCGCCCGCTGCGAAGGCTGACCGTGGGTTCCGTGACTCCGCCTGGATCCCACGCCAGGTGTGTGGGAGTCTTAGCTGGACCCGCGTCTGCACCAGGCTGTGCAGTGAGCAGGGCTGGGATGTTCGCCCCTTCAGACGGGGAGAGCCTGAGGCAGCAGCCACCCGCGCGAGGCTCTCTGCCCGGATGGTTGGCGAGCCAGGACGCGCGCTTCTCCGCTCCTCCGGGGTGCTGCCTCGGGATTCCCCGTAGGCGGGGGGCTTGTCTCCTTGGGCGGGACCCCAGGCCTGGGCTGCTCAGGTTGTGTCAGCTTGCTCCCTCCCCAGGGCAAGGGCCCCAACCTTGTGGACTTTCTCGTCCTCAGAGGCCTTGAACCTGATCGCCCCCCGCCTACCCCCCAACTTGTTGTCCTTCCCAGTCATGTGGCTGTTTTTCCTGCAGCTTTGGTTGTGTGGTTCCATTTCCTGTGAGAGTCATTCCTCGCGTAGATGCATTCTTGGTGTGTGCATGGGGGGGCGAGCTCCGTGTCCTCCTGCTCCGCCATCTTGGCCCCCGTTTCTTGCCTTGGCTGGTTCTGAGTGTTAAGCCAGCCTCCCACCCTTCACGCAGGCCCTTGTTGAGTTGCTCTGTGCTGCGTTTTTACATGCTGCTGGATCCTGTTTGCTGAAATTTTGTTAGATTTTTTCTTATGTTTGTGAAGGATGTTGTTCCATGATTTTCTTGTGATGTTTTTGTCTGGTTTAGTTATCAGGTTGTGATAATTATAATTTTAATTATAGCCTTACAGAATGAATTGAAATGTGTTTTCTCCTCTTCATCTTTTTTGAAAAGTTTATGTAGAATTTGTATTGTTTTACCTTACTTGGTTTGGTAAAATTTACCATTGAGGCCTACTGCGCTTGCTTGTTTTTTATGGAAGGGTTTTAACTATAAATTCTATTTCTTTAATATATATAGAACTCTTCCAGTTTTTTATTCCTTCTTGAGTTAGTTTTGGTATAGTTTTTGCCTTGCAAAGATTTTGTCCATTTCGCCTGAGCGCTTGAAGTTTTTGCAAAAAGTTGTGAATAATACACTCTTGTTACCATTTTAATATCTAAAATCTCTAGTGATAGCTCTTTGTTCCTGATTTTGGTAATTTTTTTTTTTTACTATATGAAAGTAATTGCTATGTCTAATAAAAATCGCAGTGATTTTCAGTGCCTATTGCAATATATATATATATATTCTTTGAATTTTTATTGACAGGAATACCAATTTTTTAAAGAGTAAAGATGAGTAAATTTCTCTGNTTTTTTTTTTTACTATATGAAAGTAATTGCTATGTCTAATAAAAATCGCAGTGATTTTCAGTGCCTATTGCAATATATATATATATATTCTTTGAATTTTTATTGACAGGAATACCAATTTTTTAAAGAGTAAAGATGAGTAAATTTCTCTGATAGCTGTAGTATTTGTCTTTTTATTCCTGGTCAGCCTAGCTGTGCTTAGTCATGTCTGACTCTTTGTGACCCCATGGACCTCATGGACTCCTTGCAAGCCCACCCGCCAAGCTCCTCTGTCCATGTGATTCTCCAGGCCAGAATACTGGAGTTGGTAGCTGTTCCCTTCTCCAGGGGATCCTCCCAACCCAGGGATCGAACCCAGATCTCCCGCATTGCAGGCAGATTCTTTATGAGCTGAGCCACCAGGGAAGCCTGTGAATACTGGAGTGGGTAGCCTATCCCTTCTCCAGGGAATCTTCCCAACCCAGGAATGGAACTGGGGTCTCCTGCACTGCAGATGGATTCCTTTACCAGCTGAGCTGCCAGGGAAGTCCCAGCCTAGCTAGGGGTTAGTAATTTTTTGATGTTCTCAAGGAACCAGCTTTGGATGCCATTTTTTCCCCTTGTTTTAATGTTTTCTACTTCATTGATTTCTTCTCTCATCTTTATTATTTCCTTTATTTTGCGTTTCATTTGACCTTTTTTCTAGTTTTTTAATGTGGAAGCTGTCTTCTTTTAGATTATTTTTTTTAAGGTTCCATTTTATATCTTTGGGGGGCTTAGTAGCCACATTTCATTATTTTATAATCTTAGTGTTGTTTTTTAGTTTATAGTGTACATTTTAAAGTTATTACAGTCTACCCTCGAATTGTGTTACATCTCACTTCCGTTTTCCTTTGCCTGGCTATCACGCTGCTATTGCCATACACTTTCAAATTCCAAATATGGTCTTAAATCCACACTGGATAGTTATTATTTTTGTTTTACCAGTCAGTTGTTTTTAAAGAGATTTAAATAACTAAAATGACTTTCTGTAAGTCAAGTTAATATTTCCAATCCTTCATTTCTTTTTGTAAACACAGATTTTCATCTTATGTCATTTTTTTTTTTTCTGCCTGAAGAGTGTTCTTTAACTTTTCTTGCACTGCAGATCTGATGAATTCTTTCAGCACTTCTGCCTGAAAGAAACTTTCTCTTCAGTTTTGAAAAAATATTTTTTGATGAATATAAAGTTGTGTTGACAGTTTTTGTTTCTCGCTTTTTTACTATTGATGAGACCTCTTTTGTTATCCTTATTTTATTCCTCTGTATGAGGTGTATTTTATTTCCCTGGGTGCTTTTAATGTTTTTTTTAATCACTTTCACCAGTTTGGTTAAGCTTATGCCTTTGTGGATTTTCCTTCTTGTTTCTTGCTCTTGGAATTCTTCAAGTTTCTAGGATTTGTAAGTGTATAATTTTCATGCGGCTTCTGGCCATTGCTCCTTCTGATACTGTCCTGCCCCACACAATCTCTTGTTCTTTAGGGACTCCAGTCGCATGTTCATGAACTTGTTTGAAGCTGTCCCACAGTTCTCTCATGCTCTGTTCTATTTCTCTTTCCTTTCCATATTTCTTTTTAGACACTTTCTATTGCTATGTGTTTTAAATTCAGGAATCTTTTCTTCCACAGTGTCTAATCTACTGTTAATCCCATTCGTAAATTTTCTTCTCAGTCATGGTGGTTTTCCTATTTAGAAGTTTAATTTGTATCGTTATGTCCTTCATGTCTCTGTGTAACATGCTTAATAGACACGAGATGTTTAATTAAGCCCTTCACTCCAGCATCATAGAAGTGTGTTCTGCAGAGCACAGTCATGATGACTTAATGCCTTTGTCCGCTATTTCTGGGCTTCCCAGGAGGTGCACTGTAGAGGTAAAGAGCCTGCCTGCCAGTGCAGGAAATGGGAAGGACATGCAGGTTTGATCCCTGGGTTGGGAAGATCCTCTGGAGGATCTAAGGTGTTACAGCCTGGAGAATCCAGGCAAGAGAATCCCATGGACAGAGGAGCCTGGTGGGCTACAGTCCATGGGGTTATAAGAGCAGGACGCAGCTTAGCACAGCACCCCTCGCTGTGTCTAGCGTCCGTGTCAGTTCTGGATAGCCTTAATAGATGGAATTTTCTCTTCATTATGGATATATTTTCCTTCATATTTGAACGGATGGTAATTTTTTGTTCAATGCTAGACATTGTGAATGTTATTTAGGGTAAAGTATTTTTGTATTCTGATAAATATACTTGAGTTTTGTTCTGAGATGTAGCCGAGTTACTTGGACATAGTTCCTTTGAAGTAGGAGATCTTTTTTTTGTTTTTAATAGGTTGGACCAAAGCAGTGGTTAGTCTAGGGACGGTTGTACTGCTCTTGTGAAGCAAGACGCGTCTCAGACCCTGCGCAGTGCCCCACGCGTGATGGCATTTTCACCCTTGTCTCGTGGGCATGGGTGCCCTTACCCTGCGTGCGCTCTGGCTTTGTCCCCTTAGTGCCTCTCGTCGGGTCCTTCCCTGGTTCTGGGTGATCTGCACACGCTGACGGGTACCCTACGGAATTCTGGAGGGAACCTCTGCAGACCTCTGGAGCCCCCCCCCCCCCATTCTCATACTCTTCTCTGATCACTCTGACAGCCATGGCCAGACGTTTGATCTGAGCGTGTGGAGTCCACTCGGCTCCAGCTGGGTTCCCTTTGCCTACACCACCGCAGAGCAGAAAGAGCAGGTGAGGCTGACACGTGGCTTGAGGCCAGGTTTTGGAGACCTTTGGGTACTACATGGAAGCATCAGGACTCAAGCCTGTAAGATACATCGAAGCCGTATTTCAAGGAAATGCAGATGACCTAAGCAAGTCCTTGCTGTATATGTTAAGGAGGAAGTGGCGAGTTAGGGCTGTTTAATTCTCTGCTTCTGGCCATGCTGCCAACCCCGAAATCATTGAGGTCGTCACCCTTCATGACTCGGTGTCCTCACCAGTAAAGGATGGGCCTTGATATACTGATCGATTACTGGCCCTGTCAGTGGCTAGAGATGGTTCCTCCGGAAGGGCCCAGGGAAGGTCCAGCATGCACAGCACAGGAGGGACTCGACCCCTGCAGTTGCTCCCGGCTGATTTCTCTGTAGAGGAGCGCTGGGAGCCTGACCTCTGCTCTGAGACAGCCGCCAGAGGCTGAGTGAAGGAGAGTTTCAGCTGATACGCAGTCTTTCGAGGGCGTGGCTTCTCCCAGTGGTGTCCCCAGGGCAGCAGCAGCACTGGCATTACCTGGGAACGTCCTGGAAATGGCAGGCTGCTGAGCGGTTTGCCTCAATCCATCAGCAGACTTCTGCAGCGACAAGAACCGCAGATGTTTCCTGTGACCATCAGAATTCGAAGGACACTGGTGGATANGTAGTTTGAGCATTCTTTGGTAGTTTGAGCTTTCTTTATGGCCGAGCTCTCTCATCCAGACATGACTACTGGAAAGACCATAGCCTTGACTTATATGGACCTTTGTCAGCAAAGTGATGTCTTTGCTTTTTAACACACTGTCTAGATTTGTCATAGCTAGGACCCCATGAACTTTATAAAGTCAGGGTCTGTAGTGGGTATGAAATATATATAACACACACCTGGGTGGGCAGACCTCATGCCATGGAATCAGTATAATCCTCAGGTGTGAATTCTCTCAAATCTTATAAGAGCTACTATTAGTGGGGTCCCCAAATAACAAAAATTAAACTTTAAGCATATAATACAACTTTAAAATAACATTTTATATGAAAGTATCTTTTCCTAGAAAAATCTCAGTAATACTTCAAAATACTAAATTATGGACTACATTCTAGGCAGGGTTGTTTTCTGGTTAGGTGCATTAATGAAAAAAAAATCACATCTCCTCTTAACCCCTGCCCTGCACAAAGGTCACAGACAAACCCAGGCTCTGACCATCTCACTGGTCCCTGCAGCTTTAGGAGAGAGCCTGACTGATGTAGGATGGGAAGGGAAGCCGTCCCTGCCATGGGACCCAGCATCCAGAAGTCAGTGAGGTGAGGAGGGAGTAGGGAGGTGCTTTGTTGGTCGTCTGGATCTGTGGTTCACAAGGAATACTTCATCAAGAGAATCCTCACCTCAATGGAACTCTGATGGCTAAGTGACCAAGACTGGGCTCCTTCCCAAAATCTAGCTTTAGACAGAAAGAGACACAGCAGCTAAAAGCCTAGGCTGGTGCTGGTGAGCCTGGCAATGACTCCTTGGTACATCACTTGCTAGCTGTGTGGTTTTGGGCTAGTCCCTTGACCTCTCTGAGCCTGCTTTCCCCTAGTAGGGTGGAGGTGATGTAACAGTAACCTTGCCTCAGGAATGTGCCATGAGGCCTGAATGAGTCGATGGGCATATAGCGCTGAAAACGGCTCCAGGCATGGGACGAGCACCACCGTGGTGCTCACTGTCACTTTATAGCAATCGGTTTCCTGAGGTGGTGGCTCAGAGGGTAAAGTGTCTGCCTGCAATGCAGGAGACCTGGCTTCAATCCCTGGGTCAGGAAGATCCCCTGGAGAAGGAAATGGCAACCCACTCCTGTATTCTTGCCTGGAGAATCCCATGGACAGAGGAGCCTGGTGGGCAATAGTCCATGGGTCACAAAGAGTCAGAAACAGCTGAACGACTTCACTTTCACTTTCTTTTACTTTCCTGAGCTGGAAGCTTGGTAGTAGTAACTTTTGATAAGGCATTGCTTTGTCGCCATGTACGATTTGGCTTCTGATGCATTCCTGGACAAAGAGGGTAGACTTTTGTGTTTTCCTTCCACATTTGTCTAGGTTACCATCAGCGTTACTCTGTAACAGACTACCCAAAACTTAGGAGGTCAAAATCACAGTCGTCTCACTGTCTGTGATCTTGTGCTTCAGTAATTGGGCAGGACTTAGAAGAGAGGCTCCTCTTTAATCCCCTGGGGTTAGTTGGGTGGCTCAGTTCTCATCCACGGAGTCTCTCTCCTCCCCCAGGACCTCCCACCACCCAGGGGTCCAGCCTGAGCTTCCAACATGGTCAGTGGCTTCCAAGAGGATGAAAGCTGGGTGGCTTCTTGAGGTCCAAGCTCAGAGACTGCAGGTCATGACTTCCGGTTTGTTTAACTGGTCTTCGGGTAGGCTGGATTCAGGAAAGGGAATTCCCAGGTGGCTCAGATGGTAAAGAATCTGCCTGCAATGAAAGAGACTCCAGTTCGACCCCTGGATTGGGAAGATCCTCTGGAGAAGGGAATGGCAACCCACTCCAGTATTCTTACCTGGGAAATCCCATGGACAGAGGAGCCTGGTGGGCTGCAGTCCATGGGGTCGCAAAGAGTAGGCCACAACTGAGTGACTTACACCAGTGGGAGGGGGGTGCACACAGACTCAGGATGGGGCGCTGTTGGCACCCATCAGCGGTGGTGCCCATCCTGCAGACAGTTTTCCACGGTACTCTTTTCTCAGTTTTGTGACACTTTTTACAAATTGTTTTGCATGCCCTTCATCTGTAAGTGNGACTTACACCAGTGGGAGGGGGGTGCACACAGACTCAGGATGGGGCGCTGTTGGCACCCATCAGCGGTGGTGCCCATCCTGCAGACAGTTTTCCACGGTACTCTTTTCTCAGTTTTGTGACACTTTTTACAAATTGTTTTGCATGCCCTTCATCTGTAAGTGCATGTATGTTCCCTTCCCAGGCCAGCACCGTGGCGTGTTTATCCACTTTGCCTCGGAGCCCAGCACACAGACTGGCATGCTTAATATGTTGATTGAACTAGTGGGCGAGGACATGGATAAATCTAGATTTTTACCTTAACTTGAAAATAACAACAAGAATATTAAAAAAAAAAAACTCTCAAAGCCATTTTTGAGACTTTCAAAAAGTCATGTTTTCTTCCCTTTGTAAACTTTAATACATGTACTTCTCTCTCAACCAGTAGGTATTCAGCTTTTGGGCACCACAAGTAGAAAAATAACAGGTTAAAAGGATTCTGTGAGAAAAAAATGTATTTCACCCAAAAGGCAGATAAAGAGGTTTCACTGGAGTGTGTACGGGAATGACACTGGATATTTAAGCTGTAAAAAAAGATGAAGCGAGATGCCTATATGTGTGCCAGAGGGTGCATCTGAAATGTCAAAAATGTGGACAGTTTTTAAAGCAAAGTGAAGTTGAACAATAAAAGCAAGTCCCTATAACTTCTCTAGGGAATTGGCACTTTAGCCTCAAGGGACATTCTTGCATCAAATCTTAGTAAATAGATTTTTCTCTTCATCAGTTCAGTTCAGTTCAATTGCTCAGTCATGTCCGACCCTTTGCGACACCATGAATTGCAGCACCCAGGCCTCCCTGTCCATCACCAACTCCCGGAGTTTACTCAGGCTCACGTCCATCGAGTCAGTAATGCCATCCAGCCATCTCATCCTCGGTCATCCCCTTCTCCTCCTGCCCCCAATCCCTCCCAGCATCAGAGTCTTTTCCAATGAGTCAACTCTTCGCATGAGGTGGCCAAAGTACTGGAGTTTCAGCTTTAGCATCATTCCTTCCAAAGAA
>SJYX01023191.1:11966-44465 GCA_006410675.1 Oreotragus oreotragus
TCCATACATGACCACTGGAAAAACCATAGCCTTGACTAGACAGACCTTTGTTGACAAAGTAATGTTTCTGCTTTTTAATATGCTGTCTAGGCTAGTCATAACTTTCCTTCAAAGAAGTAAGGATCTTTCAATTTCATGCTGCAATCTCCATCTGCAGTGATTGTGGAGCCCAGAAAAATAAAGTCAGCCACTGTTTCCACATCTATTTGCCATGAAGTGATGGGACCAGATGCCATGATCCTAATTTTCTGAATGTTGAGCTTTAAGCCAACTTTTTCACTCTCCTCTTTCACCTTCATCAAGAGGCTCTTTAGTTCTTCTTCACTTTCTGCCATAAGGGTGGTGTCATCTGCATATCTGAGGTCATTGATAATTCTCCCAGCAATCTTGATTCCAGCTTGTGCTTCTTCCAGCCCAGTGTTTTTCATGATGTACTCTGCATAGAAGTTAAATAAGCAGGGTGACAATATACAGCCTTGATGTACTCCTTTTCCTATTTGGAACCAGTCTGTTCCATGTCCAGTTCTAACTGTTGCTTCCTGACCTGCATACAGATTTCTCAAGAGACAGGTTCAGATGGTGTGGTATTCCCATCTTTTCAGAATTTTCCACAGTTTATTGTGACCCACACAGTCAAAGGCTTTGGCATATTCAATAAAGCAGAAATAGATGTTTTTCTGCAATTGTCTTGCTTTTTCGATGATCCAGCGGATGTTGGCAATTGGATCTCTGGTACCTCTGCCTTTTCTAAAACCAGCTTGAACATCTGGAATTTCACAGTTGACATACTGCTGAAGCCTGGCTTGGAGAGTTTTGAGCATTACTTTACTAGCGTGTGAAATGAGTGCAATTGTGTGGTAGTTTGAGCATTCTTTGGCATAGAGTGCCTGATCAACTATGAGCGGAGGTTGTGACACTTTACAGGAGACAGGAATCAAGACCATCTCCAAGAAAAAGAAATGCAAAAAAGCAAAATGGCTGTCTGAGGAGGCCTTACAAATAGCTGTGAGAAGAAGAGAAGCGAAAAGCAAAAGATAAAAGCAAAGATATGCCCATTTGAATGCAGAGTTCCAAAGAATAGCAAAGAGAGATATGAAAGCCTTCCTCAGTGATCAATGGAAAGAAATAGAGGGAAACAATAGACTGGGAAAGACTAGAGCGCTCTTCAAGAAAATTAGAGAAACCAAGGGAACATTTCATGCAACGATGGGCTCAATGAAGGACAGAAATGGTATGGACCTAAGGGAAGCGGAAGATATTAAGAAGAAGTGGCAAGAATACACAGAACTGTACAAAAAGGATCTTCACTACCCAGATGATCACGATGGTGTGATCACTCACACTCACCTAGAGCGAGACATCCTGGAATGTGAAGTCAAGTGGGCCTTAGTAAGCATCACTACGAACAAAGCTGGAAGAGGTGATGGAATTCCAGTTGAGCTATTTCAAATCCCAAAAGATGATCCTGTGAAAGTGCTGCAGTCAATGTCAGCAAACTTGGAAAACTCAGCAATGGCCACAGGACTGGGAAAGGTCAGTTTTCATTCTAGTCCCAAAGAAAGGCAATGCCAAAGAATAACAACAATAATACTATACATTTGTCTTCCTATTTTAAGCATTTAATTAACTTTTCCAAATTACTAAAAAGCCAAGAGAGAAAAAATCTAAACTTCACTGAGCACTTACTATGTGTCTGGCATAATACTAGGCTCTTGGCATAATTATTCACTAAATCTGTACAGCAACCCTAAGGGCTATTATTGTATCCATTTACAGAGAAGGAAACAAGTGAAGTGGCTTGCCCACAGTTGAACTGAGAGTGGTGGAACCTGGATTTCAACCCATATTTTCTCAGTTCCAAAGTGTTCTCAGCAATATTATTTTGGGTAAAACTGAATATATATAATTTCAAGTAGATTAAGAAACATATATTGTTAAAAAGCATGAGATAAAATTATGTGTGTTTATTGAATGGTTTACAAGATACACTGTAGGAATTTTTAACTGATAGTTGCATATGGTAAAAAATTAAAAGATGAAAAAATATCCAGTGACTAGTAAGTCTTGATTACTAGTCCAGTGTCTTTTCTATTGCTTTCCAGTGGCAACCACTATTATCAGTTTCCTTGTGTTTCTTTTCAAAGATACTCTATGAATGGAACAATAGGACATGTACACACATATACACGTTTTGAAAACACAAACGGTGGCATATTAAATGCTGTCTTTCACTTCGCTTTTTTTTGGTAAACAGGATATTTCTCTCTGAGCAGGGGCACTGAAAAGTTAAAGAGTGTGAAGGAGACTGCTGCTGTGTATATTGTAAAACATGCATGCAAGAAAATGTGCATATTCTTAATATTTGGATGAAGATCTTAAAAACAAATAGTTAGATTTTAAAGAAAACTAATTCAAGGCCATTTTATGTCTCTTTCTGTGACATCATTTCTACATCTTGAGGAGAATGATTTTCAGATTACTTTCCAAATTAAGCTTTGGGTTATAATGCTACCTAAAATCAACTCACATCTAATAGGAAATGTTATGCTGTTGTCTATGAAATATAGACTCCAAATTTTGGGATAACATGTGGCTACATCCTGGTAGTCTTTGAATTAAAAAACCTTTATACAATAACTTCTTTATGACAAATCTTGGAGTCATGATAGTAAGAGATAAAAAGAATGGGAATCTACCACACTTATTTTACATATGAGAGTACCAAAATGTAAAGTAGTATGTCCAAAAACATAAAAGAGATTCTTGACACTCAGCCCACTGCTGTCTCTATTTAAAAAATCTTAATAATCATTATCCTTATAAATATTTTATTCATTAAATTTGTCACAAAAAGGATATGGTCCATACCATCCCCCAAAAATGAAAAAATATGAAAAGCAATTACAGTTGTTACAAATGATATTAGATGTGTGCTGTTTTCATATTTGGAAGTTAAGTTCTAGAGATGAGCTACAATTTCTCAAAGTAGTCAACCTTGAGGGAGAATTTGGAAGAGGACAGAGAGTTAGTCTGTGGAATAAGAAAGCAAAGACTTTTCCTGCGTAGGGGGTAGCATTAAAGAACACCCAGAAAAGTTAGTGGGTGTAGGGAACAAAAGGATCTTTCAGAAGAAAGCTGTATGCAGCAATCCGTGTTAGTGAGATGGGAAAAGGGAGATTTTATTTTCTTTTTTAGCTTTTTGAAAGTTTTCTCTATGAAGGGTAGTGGAAAATAAAATTAAAATTGAAGGCCTTTTGATTTATTTAAGAACATTAATTGCCATTACAGTTTGTTTTTAATGCACTAGACTTCCTATAAAATTAAGACTATTTTTAGAGCCATTTTAGGTTCACAGCAAAGTTGAGGGGAAAGTACAAAGAATCCCTACACCCTCCTTGCCCTGCACATGCATTGTTTCTCCCACATCAACATCCCCCTACATCCCCACTGTAACACCTTTGTTACAGTTGATGAACCTACAATGACACATCTTAATCACCCAAAGTCCATAGTTTACATCAGGGTTCTGTCTTGGTTTTGTACATTCTGTTGACTTGGACAATTGCATAATGACATGTATCCATCATTACGGAATCATACAGAATGCTTTCGCTACCCTAAAAATCCCCTGTGCTCTGCCTGTTCATCTCTTCCAACCCCTCCCTCCTCTCCCGACCCAGTACTCACGGATCTTTTAATTGTCTCCATAATTTTGCTTTTCCAGAATGCCGTAGTTAGAAATCATACAATATGTAGACTTTTCAGATTGTCTTTTTTCACTTAATAATATGTATATATAGTCCCTCCATGTTTTTTCAGGGCTTGATAGCTTATTTATTTTTAGTGTTGAATAATATTCCGTTGTCTGGATACACCACAGCTCATTTATCCCTTCACTTATTGAAAGACATCTGGGTTGCTTTCAGGTTTTGGCAACTATAAATAAAGCTGATATAAACATCCCTGTGCAGGGTTTTTGGTGGACATAAGTTTTCAACTCCTGTGGGTAAATACCAAGGAGCACAACTGCTCGGTTGTACAGTAAGAGTATGTTTAGTTTTGTAAGAAACCACCAAACTGTCTTTCAAAGTATTGGTACAGATTTGCACTCCACCAGTAATGGATGAGAGTTCCTCCTGCTCCACAGTCTCACCAACATTCAGTGTTGTCAGAATTACACACTTTGATCATTCTTATAGGTATGTAGGAGCTTCCCAGGTGGCGCCCGTAGTAAAGAACCCGTCTGCCAATGCATGAGATGCAAGAGACGCAGGTTCGATTCCTGAGTCAGGAAGATCCTCTGGAGAAGGAAATGGCAACCCACTCCAGTATTCTTCCCTGGGGAATTCCATAGACAGAGGAGCCTGGTGGGTTACAGTCCATGGGGTCCCAAAGAGTCAGACACAACTGAAGCAACTTAGCATATACATAGGTGTGCTAAGTGTACATACACATTGGTATGTAATGGTATCCCAGTTCTCTTAACAAATCTCTAAGTCATATGGCTTCCAGATCCCTCATTGCTCTGCTTGCCCTTCTCAAGAAGCTCTATTTTATGAAGAAACTGAGATTCAAAGAGATAAGTTATTTGCTTAAAATCATACTGTCAACATCTACGCTAAAATTTGTATTCATCATTATTTGCAATGAATTGATTCACAATGTAGAGAATTCGTCTTCTTCTTTTTTTTTTTTTTTACTGTGAATAATGCTATACTTTAAAAAATGTTACAGAGCCTGGGGGCTACGAGAAGAATGATAGACAAAATCTAAGATTCCTCTTTCACATGAAAGCATTCCTGCCTTTTTGAACAGTTTTGAAGTAAATCAGTGTTGTTTTTACGTCTCAGTTAATGAAAAGGATCACTTTTGAAGAATATGCTATTTTCCGGAGCTAAGAAATCCAAGGCAGGTAATGAAGATACTAAATTTTCAAAGTCTGATATTCACATTTAAGATGATCTGTATATTCCTTTTGTATTTGGTACAAAAGCTGAAGCCCAGGTGGCTAAAGGGTAAAAAATTTTCCTGCCAATGCAGGAGATGCAGGAGACGTGGGTTCGATCCCTAGATCAGGAAGATTCCCCTGGAGGAGGGCATGGCAACCCATTCCAGTATTCTTGCCTGGAAAACCCCATGGACAGAAGAGCTTGGTAGGCTACAGTCCAGGGGGTCGAAAAGAGTCAGACATAACTTAGTGTCAGCGTTAGCATGCACAAGCTATTTCTCTATCTGATCTTATCATTCTTAAGAATATGTAAACACATACACTGCATATTTGCCCGAGAGAATGAAATGTATGTAGTTACCTAGGTTTGTGTTCATTGGAAATGGTAAGATTTATGAATTGCTGAATCGAGGAGAGTGAAAAAGTTGGCTTAAAGCTCAACATTCAGAAAACTAAGATCATGGCATCTGGTCCCATCACTTCATGGGAAATAGATGGGGAAACAGTGGAAACAGTGTCAGACTTTATTTTTTGGGGGCTCCAAAATCACTGCAGTTAGTGATTGCAGCCATAAAATTAAAAGACGCTTACTCCTTGGAAGGAAAGTTATGACCAACCTAGATAGCATATTGAAAAGTAGAGACATTACTTTGCCGACTAAGGTCCGTCTAGTCAAGGCTATGGTTTTTCCTGTGGTCATGTATGGATGTGAGAGTTGGACTGTGAAGAAAGCTGAGTGCCGAAGCTTTTGAACTGTGGTGTTGGAGAAGACTCTTGAGAGTCCTTGGACTGCAAGGAGATCCAACCAGTCCATTCTAAAGGAGATCCTGGGTGTTCATTGGAAGGACTGATGCTAAAGCTGAAACTCCAGTACTTTGGCCCCCTCAGGTGAAGAGCTGACTCATTGGAAAAGACCCTGATGCTGGGAGAGATTGGGGGCAGGAGGAGAAGGGGACGACAGAGGATGAGATGGCTGGATGGCATCACTGACTTGATGGACATGAGTTTGGGTGAATTCCGGGAGTTAGTGATGGACAGGGGAGGCCTGGCGTGTTGCAATTAATGGGGCCGCAAAGAGTTGAACACGAATGAGTGACTGAACTGAACTGAACTGAATCAACCTTACCAAGAATCCGGGAAATGAGTGATTCTAATCTGTGATTTCTCCCTGAGGTCAGCTCTGCTGCTGCTGCTGCTGCTAAGTTGCTTCAGTCGTGTCCCACTCTGTGCGACCCCATAGATGGCAGCCCACCAGGCTCGCTCATCCTTGGGATTCTCCAGGCAAGAACACTGGAGTGGGTTGCCATGTCCTTCTCCAATGCATGAAAGTGAAAAGTGAAAGTGAAGTTGCTCAGTCATGTCCGACTCTTAGCGACCCCATGGACCGCAGCCCATCAGGCTCCTCCATCCATGGGATTTTCCAGGTGAGATTACTGGAGTGGGGTGCCATTGCCTTCTCTGGAGGTCAGCTCCAGGTCATCATATTCTGAGTCTTTATGCCACTTAGTCATGATGGGAATTACAGTTGACCTGGACTTCCTCACTGACATTTCCACATAATTAGCTCCATTTCATTCTAGACTTAAGCAGCATGAAACTTCTGCTGTTCTTCTCGAATATGCCCTCAAATTTATGGAGTCAGAAGTCCCAGTCAAAAGTCACACCACAGACATTTCTGGCATATGAGTCACCTATTGGGACTATGTAGGCACTACTAGTAAAGGAATTTTTCACAGGTCCCCAGGGTGTACTTAACAAATTAGAACCATTTCTTGCTAATTCAAACTCATTGGACACAGAAAAGTCTGAATTAGTAAAATCTTTAATCACATACTTAATAAAACTTTTTAATTGTAATAATTTCAAACTTATAGAAAAATTACAAAAATAATACATGAAATGCCCATGTATCTTTTACCCAGATTATCAAATTTTTAACATTTTAAACCACACTTGTTTTATCTTTCTCCCTATTGCGCCTGTCTATATGCTTCATTTTTTTTTTCTGCACCATTTGAAGAGTTATTCCTTTATAATTCCCTTTAACTCTTATTACTACTTAAATATTTCCTAAGAATAAGGGCATTCTCTTATACAACCATAGAACAGTCATCAAATTTGGGACTCAAACTGATACAACTGTTTTTCTCTATCATTTATATTTTTCAATTATTCCAATAAGGTGGGCACGACAGAGAGCAACCCTATTTACCTCAGTCCTCTTTGCTGTACAGAATCTTAGAGATCAACCTATTTAATACCTATGAGTGCGTGCTACGTCGCTTCAGTCACGTCCAACTTTTTGTGACCCTAGGTACCGTCAGGCTCCTCTGTCCATGAAATTTTTCAGGCAAGAATACTGGAGTGGGTAGCCATTCCCTTCTCCAGTGGATCTTCCCTACCCAGGGATAGAACCCAAGTCTCTTATGTCTCCTGCATCGGCAGGCAGGTTCTTCACCACTAGTGCCACCTGGGAAGCCCATTAAGTACCTATTAACGTTTTCAGCTTTTTCTTCCCTGAGCTCCAGAAATATCATAATTTCATAAGCAGTCAGTCAGAAATTAATATCAACATTAGAGAATGGCTGTGACCACACTGCATTCATATAATCCCAGCCTAAAAACAAAGAAAATTAGAATCTCAGGCTGGTCTTTCCTGCAGAATTATAAATGTGCAATTCCGGTTTGTTTTTTAAATACTTAGATCAGTTCCTCTAACCCTGGTATAGTTTTCAAGACCACCTAGCTAGAAATGATTGATTCAGTTGAAACTTTTCCATTTTACATAGGAAGAAACAAGAATCTAGGCAACATTTATTATTGAAAACTAAAGGGCAAATTGAGATCAAACCTCAGTAATTTTTGTCCTGTAGCCTACTTGTGTTTAAAAGAGGAATCTTTAAATAATCATTTAAAAAACTCACTGGTAATACATTTCTAGCATTGGAATTTCAGGCAGTTCTTAACAGGAAAACCAGGTCAGTGGTTGATCAGAGGTAGGGGTGGCTTTGAATGAAAAGGGGCACAAGGGAACTTTCAGGTTAGCTAGGCTTGGAAAAATACCCTAGTAGGTTAGACTTTAATTAGTTTTCCGAGAGCAGGTCTTGTTAAGGCGTATTTCGAAATGGTTCCTTTTCTTTTCCTTCTGCAGAAGATGGGTTTTTTTTTTTTCTTTTTTTCCTTCTGATATTTACTATGAGAACCTGGCTGGCCTCCTAGGAGTAAATCTCACAATTGTAGAGTGTAACTCTCTCCCATTAGCATAATCTTTGTTTACATTCTTATCTTTTGCTGGAACTATTGCTAAAGTCTTTTAACTGGCCCTCCTATCCCCAATCTCTGTCCTCCAGTTTTGTGCTGCCAGAAGATCTTATAAAATGAAACTTGGTCATTTAATTTCTCGCTTAAGAAACGATGGTTCCCTATTGCTTAAATTACAATATTAGTCAAATTCCCTTGGTATGACACACAAGACTCTTCATGACACAACACAGTATTCTAGTCTCGCCACCCAATACTATTCACTACACGCCTTCCAGGCGGCCAGGCTGATTCGTGGCAGCTATAATCTCCTATAGATCATGCTGCTTTAGGTCTCTTGTTGTTCCTGCTCCTGTAATTACCTCCATCTCCTTGTCCATTTAAAGGAAACCTTATCATCAACCCGCCTGCGAATGCTGGAGATATAAGAGATTTCGGTTGGATCCCTGGGGCGGGAAGATCCCCTGGAGGAGGAAATGGCAATCCACTCCAGTATTCTTGCCGGAGAATCCCACAGACAGCAGAACCTGGCAGGCTACAGTTCATGGAAGCAACTTAGCACTTATCATCATTTACACAAATATGACTTGCTTTCTGAAGCTTTTCCTCCTGTCCCCCATCCTCCAGCACTGACAATTAGTTTTATATAAAAAAAATAGCCCCTATATATTTCTCATAGCACCTTCAGTATTTTGGTTACACTTAACTGGTGACATGGGACTATATCTTCTTGCTTTGAAATCCCCAGTGCCTAGCACTGCACTTGGTGTGTATTTTAAAGTGGCCATATGACTAGGTTTATACCTGTTGACCTGGCTTAATTATTAACTGTACTCTCTTTCACTCTCAAAAGGACCTTATTGGCAGAGAAGTACTATATGCTGCTGCTGCTGCTAAGTCGCTTCAGTCGTGTCCGACTCTGTGCGGCAGCCCACCAGGCTCCGCCGTCCCTGGGATTCTCCAGGCAAGAACACTGGAGTGGGTTGCCCTTTCCTTCTCCAATGCATGAAAGTGAAAAGTGAAAGTCAAGTCACTGAGTGGTGTCCAACTCTCAGTGACCCCATTGACTGCAGCCCACCAGGCTCCTCCATCCATGGGATTTTCCAGGCAAGAGTACTGGAGTGGGGTGCCATTGCCTTCTCCAAAGTACTATATAGCCACTCTCTATATGGTATAGGTCTTCCCCGGTGGCTTGGCGGTAAAGAATTTGCCTGCAATTCAGGAGCCACAGGAGACAGAGGTTCGATCCCTGGGCCCGGAAAGATCCCCTGCAGAAGGGCATGGCAACCCACTCCAGTATTCTTGCTGGGAGAATCCCATGGACAGAAGAGCCTGGTGGGCAAAAGTCCACTGGGTCTCAAAGAGTCAGATATGACTGAAGTGACTTAGCACACTATCTTGGTATGTGAAGTGAAAGTCGCTGTCATGTCTGACTCTTTGCGAGTCCACCAGCCTCCTTTGTCCATGGGGATTCTCCAGGCCAGAATACTGGAGTGGGTAGTCTTTCCTTTCCTTTCTCCGGGGCATCTTCCCAACCCAGAGATCGAACTCAGGTCTCCCGCACTGCAGGCGGATTCTTTACCAGTTGAGCCACAAGGGAAGTCCTATATGGTGTATGCCTGGTAAATATTTGAATGGATGAATGAACCTTCGTTTTTCTTAATAAGCTCCAACATCTGAGCAGTTAATTCTATACAATAAATATAATGAGAAATAAAAAAAAATTTTTTTTAAGTTAGTTGCTAATGATGTCTCTTTCCTGAGCCTCACGCCCGTGGATTTAACTACGCTTTGTTTCCCTGAGCAACAAATCATTCAGCAGACTTTCGGACTCCCGGCATGGTTTCAGACTTTGCTGTAACTTGTCTCATTTTGTGGACTTCCCTGGTGGCTCCGACGGTAAAGCATCTGCCTACAATGCGGGAGACCCACGTTCAATTCCTGGGGAGGGAAGATCTCCTGGAGAAGGACATGGCAACCCACTGCAATACTCTTGCCTGGAAAATCCCATGGACGGAGGAACCTGGTAGGCTACAGTCCATGGGGTCATTCCCTGATGTCAGTTTTTCAAAAGATAAAGGAATTAATAAGAACCAGATAGCCCGCGGTGGAGGCTGAGAAGTAAAAGCAAAAGGTGTCAGAATCACCACTTAATCCTTGAAAAACCGGCGCCAAGCGTTTGTTTTGCCCAAAACAAGTATGGCCTCCATCAGAGTCAATTCCCTTTCCCTTGCGGACCAATCGAAATCTAGCGTTCAGGGCAACCGGTGTCCTCACTTCCGCCTTGGCTGCTAGAGTCTAACTCTTTTAGCCAGTCCGGACGGTCCGCCTTCTATTCGGAACGGCTTCGGCGGCCAAAGCGGCGAGGGCCGGAGGCAGCGGGCGGGATGAGCGCGACGCCCGGCGGAGGGGTACGGACGCTGCGAGTGCCCGGCCGCCACGGCTACGCTGCCGAGTTCTCCCCGTACCTGCCGGGCCGACTGGCCTGCGCCGCCTCGCAGCACTACGGCATCGCGGGTGAGGCCGGGTCGCGCCGAGCCTCCCGGGCGGGGGCGGGTTCCAGTCAAGGTCCAGCTCCTCCCCGTGGTCGGAAGTCACTTCCGACAGTAGACGGCGCGGCAAAAGAAGGCCATGGGTAGCCAAGGTGTTGGCTGGCTTCCTGACCGCTTTTGTCCAGTGTGGGGAGTTGGTCTAGAGTAGAATGCCTCACTTTTCCACTTACTGTGCGGAAGCAGGATGTGGAAGGTGCCTAGTGCCCGTAATCCTTACTTTTAAAGAGCGCACCAATTCCTTCGCCCGCAAGACTACACACCCTGCCGGGTACGAGTGGCTCTCGGAGAGCTCTCTGAACCCGTGTGGCCCCTCCTACCGGTCCGACCGGACCCACAGCACTTGGAAGACGGTCTGCAGGATCACCCCAGTACCGGTTAACTGGACCACATTCACCACAGGCTGTGCGTCGTAAGGATGCACCCTGTTCAGTTCAGTTCAGTCGCTCAGTCGTGTCCGGCTCTTTGCGACCCCATGGACTGCAGCACGCCAGGCCTCCCTCTCCATGACCAGCTCCAGGAGCTTGCTCAAACTCATATCCATCCAGTCGGTGATGCCATCCAACCATCTCATCCTCTGTCGTCCCCTTCTCCTCCTGCCTTCAATCTTTCCTAGCATCAGGGTCTTTTCCAAGGAGTCAGTTCTTCGCATCAGCTGGCCAAAGTATTGGACCTTCAGCATCAGTCCTTCCAATGAACAGACGCTAGGAGTTTCCCCGCAAGAACCAGCAAGAAATTCATGAAGCTCTGAGTCCTTTGTTGTCTTGGGAGGAATACAGACATATACAGGCAGTTAGAGGCTCAAGTTAATTGTCTCTGGCTGAAAGGCAGGATTCCCTTCTTGATTTTGGACTTTCTTTTAATTTCCTAGCTCTCATTTACAAACTGAAATTCTATGAAACAATTCACTGCATAATGTCAGATCGCTATAGTGTTTTGTTTTTTCTTTTGTAGAATCATACAGTTGAAACAGTGATTTCTACAGCTCAGGAGAGAAATACTTGCTTTTTATGTTTTCACTATTAGCTTTTAGTGGTTGCAAATTCAGATTTGCAATACTTGCCCACCTTTAAGGTTGAAGACTCGTGAGTTTGTAATGATATTTTAAATTAAATCCTTAAAAATTTCTCTAAAAGGAGTTTGTGGGTTTTTTTAAAGTCAGTCGTGTAAATAGAGCTTTTTTTTCTTCCAACCGTGTAACAAACTAACTTTCTAAAATACACTGATCTTCAGTAAAATAACTCCTCTTTGATAGGTAATGGTATATCGTGTTCAGCACTTTACTGCCAAGTATGTGGTAAAATCCACCAGGTATGTGTTTTTAAATCACACACAATGTATTTTAGGTTTTTTGTGGAGGCAATGTGATGTATTATAGTAGAAGGTGTAGTCCCTGGTGTCTATAAGCCTGAGTTTCCTCACCTGTGAATAGGAATGATCACACATGTTTGGGAGGTTTGTGTACATGTCATCCTAGCCATAGAGGATGCACTTAAATATCTCTCCCCTGTTCGGCTGTGTCTGGAATCCAAGTGTAGAGGAGATGGTAAATTTAATATTTAATTATTGAAATACAATGTAGAGAGAGAGACAGAAATGGAGAGCGCAGTCCTGATCGTTTTATGTGGTCTCAAGGAACTTTAGGGAGAAATTAGTGACTGTAGTATTGTTCTCAGTTCTTGATACCCCTTTGCCTTGACCTCAGCTTTTTTCTCCTTTAGGCAGTGGAACTCTGCTAATATTGGATCAAAATGAATCTGGGCTTAGGCTTTTTAGAAGGTAAGATGGTTCTATTAAAATTATATGTATTCTCTGTTGCTTTTGGTTTTAAATCTTTGTAATCAGTAAGATGTTTTAATTTGTAATATAAAAAGGCCTTCAGGATTTGCGTAGTGTGGAACTGATTTTTGCCATTAACTTGTGATTATGTTACTTTTCTTCTAAATCTCTTGTTGTTAATATTCACTTATACATGATAAAACTTAAAACTTAAACATACAAAAATGTGAGCTAGTTGGTATCCTGTTTGACATTCCTATCTTTGCTGTCTTTTTTTTTTTTTTTAATTTGTTTATTTGGCTGCATCGAGTCTTAGTTGTGGCACACAGGATATTTGTTGTGTCACATGGAATCTTCAGTTGTGTGTGGCCTTAGTTGCCCAGGGCATCTGGGATCTTAGTTCCCAGACCTGTATCCTCTGAATTGCAAGGTGGATTCTTAACCACTGGACTACCAGGAAAGTCACCTTTGTGTCTTAGTGTAGGTTAGCTTTACTCATTCAGGAACTAATTATTACCTTTTTCCCTTTCTTCACTCTGTACTTTTCTTATCTATGTGACTGTTAGATTCATTAACACCTCCATCAAAGTTAGTCAAGGGTGGAGAAAGGAAAGGAAATTTCCTCAGAAAATAACTACCTACTGATACCTTAGGTGAAAGATTTATGGGAAGCACTGAAATTATTGATCTAAATTGATATTTTCAAGGGCTTGCTGGTCCCTCCTTTGAACCACAGAAGACAGCGAGCACCCAAGTGTGGCAGCGTGTTCTCATGTAAACGGTGTCCTATTTCTAGTTGGAAGCCCTGATGTTAATTTGCTCTGCAGTTCTCTGGCCTCGTAACTGAGCTGTTCTTTTAAGGTTCTCTGCACTTGTTTCTGCATCTATCAACTGCCTGCTCTATGAATCTCCCATATTTGTGAAGACTTTGTGATATACTGTGTTAAAATATGTGATAAACTGAAAAAAAAAAAGAACGTTATTATATGTTCAGCTGCCTATGTAACTAGATTTTTTGGTTTTAATTTTCCTGGCGTAGCTTTGACTGGAACGATGGTTTGTTTGATGTGACCTGGAGTGAGAACAATGAGCATGTGCTGGTCACCTGTAGTGGCGATGGCTCCTTACAGCTCTGGGATACCGCCAGGGCCACAGGGCCACTGCAGGTCTTCAAGGAGCACACTCAGGAGGTAGGAAGGAGGTCTTTCTGCACTGATTATTTTTCTTTGGTTGAAATCCATTGGGGGTGGACACGTGGGGACACGAAGTTTAAGTTTTAGTGTTTCTTGTACATGTTAGATGTCACTGGTTATTTGATTATCCAAACATCAAGTACCTCTTGGCCTAAGGAGCTGGGAAAGAAGAAAAGGTCAGGCTTCTCATTAGTCAGTAAAAACGCCTCTGGTAGGAAGTATACTGTGGCACTGTTTCCTCCAGAGGCCCATTACTTTCTTTAGGCTTTAGGAAAGGCTATGCCTCCAGACACTGCCTTAAGATAGAGGTAGGTGGACTTTTCACCCAGACATTGTAAAATTGCCTTTAGGGCTTCACCAAGGATTTTCAGAATATGTTTAAGCATGAGCATGAAATCCTGAATATAAAGCAGAGCTTACCGAATAAGTTTTAAAACTAAATCTCGTTCATGTACTAGATATTGTCTGTGTGTATGGGTAGCATAGAAAATAGTTTGGCCTTCAATCATATTAAAATACATATATACTTTTACTGAACATGATAGTAAAAATTTTCTCCTTGGGTGTGTTTTAAAATTTTTCTGAGTAGTTCCTTCAAATGAATACTTGCAAATTTACTTGCAAATTTGTGTCCAGCATAGGTCCTGGCTTCAGTAAATGCTATTAGATGCAAGAATGTTAGTTTTTTGTAATAACAGAGTAGTTATGTGAAGATTCTAAACATCATTTTTTATAACTCTAGCTATTAAAAATCATAATTTCTGAGATTGTGATGAAAATAATAGAAAATTTCAGTTCTTCCATTTAATTGTGAAGGAGGATCTTTGATCTTTGAGTAGATGTAGATATGAATGATTATATTTTGATAGAACCACTGAACACTAAGACAGCTTTGCTAAGGGAGGAACTTTAGCTTTAGGATGTTTAGTGCAAGAATCCTCACAAAGCAGCATGTCCAGAATTCAGTTATTTTTGTGGTACCTTCATAATTTTTACCATTTCCATGTATTACTTATAGTTAACTGAATGTTTTTTCTTTCTTTTTAAAAATTATTTTTCCTTTCAAAAATTTTTTCTTAAATCTTTGGGCCTTATATTGCTTATCTGTATAAATTCTAGGGTTGTAACTAACAAATCATAAAGTAATATATCCAGCTATGTTAAATCTGAGAAACTGGTTTAATGTTTTCCTTTAAATGAACTTGACTTTGTTATTTCACTTATCCTAAAACAGCATATATTCGTGAACCATGGAACTGATGGCTAACTTATGTACATTTATTTAATGTTTGGTAAAATAAATACATAATAAGATTAAATGTAGGTACCAGTTAAAATCATATCTTGTACAACCAGTGATGTGTGTATACTGCTACAATTCTGAAAAATACTGTTCTAGAATGTTCTTTGTGATTGCAACTCCATCTTTACTTCATCTCAGTGAAAGTGAATTTCACTCTCTCATATGATAACTTATTTGGCTTTGTTTTTTAAGATTTGCTTGTTTACTTTTTGGCTGTGGTGGCTGCACACCGGCTTTCTCTAGTTGCAGCAGGCAGGGTTTACTCTTCTTTGCGCCCAAGCTTCTCATTGCAGTGACTTCTCTTATTGCAGAGCACGGTCTCTCGGCCGTGGACTCCAGGAGCTGCAGTGCACGGGCTCCGTAGTTGCAGCAGATGGGCTTAGTTGCTCTGTGGCGTGAGGGATCTTCCCCAACCAGGCACCAAACTCGCATTGCCTGCATGGCAAATTGGATTCTTAACCACTGAACCACCGGGGAAGCCCCTATTTGGCTTTTTAATTGCTCTGTTGGTTAGACAGTTGCTTTCTTAAAACCAAATCTATCTAAAGTATCAACCCACTGTTGCTTCTAATGCCTTTCTCTGACATGATGAAACCAAGTCCTGTCCCCTGTTCCAAGGAGAACCCTTGGAAATAGCCATCCTGCCCTAAGTCTTCTCTCTTCCAGACTGCGCATATGTATTAATCATTCCTTTGGCCTGTCCTCAGCTCATACAGTCTCTTTATCTTTCACCCTTCTGGTAAACTCCTTTGGGTAATCTCCTGTTTTATCCTGTTGCTTTAAACGTTGTAAACCTAATTTATTCCAGAAATACGATTATTTGTGTTGAGCTTTTTATGACTTTGCCACCATGATCTTAAGCCTTTAGTTCTATTAGGTCTCCCTGGTGGCTCAGACGGTAAAGTGTCTGCCTTCAATGTAGGAGACCTGTATTCGATCCCGGGTGGGGAAGATCTCCTGGAGAAGGAAATAAATGGCAACCCACTCCAGTACTCTTGCCTGGAAAATGCCATGGACAGAGGAGCCTTGTAGGCTACAGTCCATGGGGTCGCAAAGAGTCGGACAGGACTGAGCGACTTCACTTCTTCACCTCTTCTAATATTACTTAACATGGTTGTAATATTTTCCGAGCCAAGTTGTAGTGCTGGGTTAATTTTAGTCAACTTGTAAAAAGTACCTCGATCTTTGTTATCTGAGTTACTGTTAAACTAGTAGTTTCTAAGTTTTTTTCTATAGTTATATAACTAATTTATTGAACTGAAGACATGTTATTACTTGTTTTTTCAGACTTTTATTCTAGGTTGTCCTTCTTCATTTTTGTTTCAAATGCAATTTTTGATAAACATTTGTATCAGATGCCTAGGCCATTAGAATAAGAGAAAACCTGAGTAAAAGTGCATTCAACAATCAGAGTGTGTTATTTCATTTCACATAACCAGGCATACGGAGGTGATATGGGTCCAGGTTTGGTTAATTTAGGCTTGACAGTATCATCAAATACCCAGGTTTCTCCCACCTTTCCACTCTGCTCTCCTCAGTGGATTTCTTTTTTCTTACACTCCCTATGGTTCCGGTTATTAGCTTGCTGCAAACGTAATTGTGGTTTTGGACCATGAATCTTAAATCAATATAACTAGGCTCTAAAGGAAAACTTTATTATCAAAATAAGAAGCATTATAATCAACACATTTTTGCCATGAGAAATAACTTTATTCCTGTAACATAAAAATCCATGCTTTGGTGGGATGTAATGAACTCTTGGAAAGCATTTTCTTCTCCTGCTGGTTTTGGAAGTGTTTTCCCTGCAAAAAGTTAGAATGCTTGAAGAAGTGGTAGTCGGTGAGTCAGAGATCTGGTGAATATGGTGGGTGAGGTAAAACTTCGTAGTCCAATTTGTTCAACTTTTGAAGCATTGGTTGTGCAGTGTGCGGTTGGGTGTTGTCATAGAGAAGAATTGGGCCCTTGCTGTTGACCAACAGCAGCGGCGGGTGTTGCAGTTTTTGGCAGGTCTCACCCATTTGCTGAGCATACTTCTCAGCTATAATGGAATTCAGAAATCTGTAGTGCAGCAGGCCAACAGCAGACCGCCAGGCAGAGACTATGACCTTTTTTGGGTGCAGGTTTGGCTTTGGGAAGTGCTTTGGAGCTTCTCGGTCCAACCACTGAGCTGGTCAAGGCTCATTGTCATATAGAATCCACTTTTTGTTGCACATCACAGTCCGATCAAGAAATGGTTTATTGTTGTTGTTGCATAGAATAAGTGAAGGTGACACTTCAGAAGACAGTTTATTTTGATTTGTGGTCGGCTCATGAGGTGCCCACTTACTGAGGTTTTTCACCTTTCCACAACCACTGAGCTGGTCAAGGCTCATTGTCATGTAGAATCCACTTTTTGTTGCACATCACAGTCCGATCAAGAAATGGTTTATTGTTGTTGTTGCATAGAATAAGTGAAGGTGACACTTCAGAAGACAGTTTATTTTGATTTGTGGTCGGCTCATGAGGTGCCCACTTACTGAGGTTTTTCACCTTTCCAGCTTGCTTCAGATGCTGAACAGCCATGGCCCACAGTGGGTTCTTTGGCAGCTTCTTGTGTAGTTGTAAGAGGCTCAGCTTCGGCGATGGCTCTCAATTGGTGGTTGTCAGCTTCTGATGGCTGGCCACTATGCTCCTCATCTCCAAAGCTCTTGTCTCCTTTGCAAAACTTCCTGAACCACTACTGCACTGTCCGTTTGTTAGCAGTTCCTGGGCCAAATGCGTTGTTGATATTGCAAGTTGTCTCCACTGCTTTATGACACATTTTGAACTTGAATAAGAAAATTGCTTGACTTTGCTTTTTGTCTAACATCGTTTCCATGGTTTAAAATACATATGAACAGCAAGTAATAAGTCATTAGCAAAAAAACATAAAGCAAGAAACGTGCATTTAGATGATGTATAACATAACCACATTTATTTAAGAATGGATTTCAGTGTCAAATGGCACATTTCAACAGTGCAAAAAGCTCAATTACTTTTGCACCAGCCTAGTGTCATCTCCG
The DNA here is from genome assembly GCA_006410675.1 of Oreotragus oreotragus. Taxonomy (NCBI): domain Eukaryota; kingdom Metazoa; phylum Chordata; class Mammalia; order Artiodactyla; family Bovidae; genus Oreotragus; species Oreotragus oreotragus. The sequence continues at coordinate 30,041 of SJYX01023191.1, forward strand.
GAGAAGGCAGTGGCACCCCACTCCAGTACTCTTGCCTGGAAAATCCCATGGGCGGAGGAGCCTGGTAGGCTGCAGTCCATGGGGTCACGAAGATTCGGACACAACTGAGCAACTTCACTTTCACGCATTGGAGAAGGAAATGGCGACCCACTCCAGTATTCTTGTCTGGAGAATCCCAGGGACGGGGGAGCCTGGTGGGCTGCCGTCTATGGGGTCGCACAGAGTCGGACATGACTGAAGCGACTTAGCAGCAGCAGTATCATCTCACTATATGCCCAGTCTCAACTCTGTCACTTGTGAGGGAAACAAGCCACCCCCCATGTGCTTTCACCTGAGTAAGTTCACCCCTGGGACGAGCGAGGAAGGGACAGAGCTTTCCCTAAAGGACAGAGCTGTGATTCAGGTGAGCGAGGAGAAAGGGAGGTTGGTGGTTGGGAAGGTACCCGTCAGCGCGTGCTGCAATATTACTTCTTGTTTTTCTCATGATGGTTAGTAAAAGTCAGACCACACCAACCAGGGTGATGAGTGGAGGACTGTCAGGCCCTCAGAAAGGTCATCCTCCATGAGATTAAGAGGATTTCTGGTAATCGGCCTAAAAGCTCAGTATTAAGATACCAAGTATCTGGATTTTTCATTAGAGAGAAATACATTTATTTAAAGTTTGTCTCTTACACCAAGTATGCAGAAACACTTAAAAGGACTGATTTAAAATCAAACAGTTTTGAGGAGCTACTAAATATTCGTTGAATATTCAGCAAACAGTGTTGAATAAATTACGTTCAGCCATTAGTTTCCTCATAGTCAGATGAATAGTCACTGAAGCAAAAAGGAGACATCCAAGACCTAGATGTATTTTAGGCCCAAAGGAATGAAAGTGACATGAAAAGAAAAAAACGCATGGACATTTTCCCTTTGCATGGCTTCTAAACTTAGCATCAAAGCAGGAGTTGATTTTTCTCTGTATTGTTTAACTGTAGAGGCCATTATGTCTTTTGAGCCCCATAGAATGCCTTTAGCTTAGCCTGCTGTTGAATATCTAATGGGAATGAAGAATGAGAAAACTTTAAAAGATTCAGCAAGGAGAAAAAAAGAGTGAATTGAGACTTTTGTTTCTGACTTCATGGCTTATAGCATAGTGCTGTTCAGAGTGAGTTAAAAGTGACTTTAAAGATGACAGATTCAGTTTAATACTTCGACATCTGATTCTCAGTGTGCTTATTACAGTTTTTAAAAATAGTTAAAGTTTGTCTTCATTGTCAAATAGGCGTATCAGTTTGCTGAAAAATTTTAATTAAGAGATATTTGATCCATTTAAAGTCTTTGATCATGAATTGATAAGAAGGCATTTATCCTGCTTTTCCTGTACGAATTTTATTGTGGGGTAATCAAATAGTTGATGTGGAAAATTTCTTGTATTAGAATCTTCCTAATACAATAGGAAGCTAAAAAAAAAAAGACTGGACTGAATGGCATCAAGCCTCTAGATCTAAATTCCAATTTAAATAAAATAAGAAGGGTAGAGGAAAAAGTTGAACACTACCATGAGGAAACAAGTCAGATTCAGAATATAGAACATTCCGTAGGACCAATAATTTTGTTTCTTCAGCAAATAAATGTCATTGGTGGGGTAAGGTGGCAGGAAAACCAAGGTGGGGAGGGAATTTTGTTAGATTAGAAAAGATTTAAGAGACATAACAGCTGAGTATAAAATAGGAACTTTGGATCCTCGTTTGGATCCGTGTGTGCATGCTCCATTGTGACTGACTCTTTGTGACCCCATGGACTGTAGCCCACCAGACTCCTCCTCCTTCCATGGAATTTTCTAGGCAAGAATACTGGAGTGGGTTGCCGTTTCCTCCTCCAGGGGATCTTTGTGACCCAGGGGTCTAACCCACATCTGTTGCATCTCCTGCATTGAAGGTGGGTTGTTTGTTTTTTTTTTTTTTACCAACTGCGCCACCTGGTTAACCAATTAGAAAAGATGTTTTTGATGCAGTTAGGGAAATAGGAATATGGACTAAGTATTAGATGATGTTAAGGAGCTGTTGTTAATCTGAGGTGCAAAAATGGCCTTGTGCTTATGTAAGAGGTGAAAATATTCTTACTTCTGAAGTATTTGTGAATGAAATAGTCTGATGGATTAAAATACTCCAACAGTCGTTCAGTCTGTAACGGAACAGATGAAATAGGTTGGGTAAAATGTTGATAATTACAGAAGGTGTGTGATGGATACCTGAGGATTTGTTATGCTGTTTTCTCTACTCTTAAGTGCATTTTAAAATATCTGTAATGGAAAATAATTTGTTTCATATTAATTTTTAATTTGTTTTTAATTAATCTGTTTCATATTTTTTAAATGTAGCCCTTTCTAATCGCTCAGTAATTAAAATTCAGTGTCTCTTTCCTTTGTATTGATACAGATAAGTATGAACATTCGGGATACAGTTTTTATTTGATGATTTTTAATTAAATAGACCAACTTGAAAAAGGGCAATACTGTGTGGTAGATTAAAACTGACCTCTATGGGAATTGGATTCAGTAATAGGATTTGTCCTCCTCAAACTGTGGTTTTGATGAGATTCAGATTTCATAAAGCCCCACAAAGTATTGTTCAGTGTTTTTTTTTTTTTCTTTTTGCAATTTCCCAATTAATTTTCTTCACACTACCAAGAGTAATTTCATAAGACAGGCCTTCAGAGGACCCTGCTTTTAAAGTATAGCTGCATTTCTCTCTTCTTTTTATATTGAACTTAACCTTTTGCCGTGTCCGCTCTCTGAATGGGAGTGGAGCCGGGAATTGGGACTGGGGAAAAGATAGAGTAGACTAATGTGAGATGTTCTTTCCATCCAGATTATTTCTCTGTTCCTCGTTCAGTCCAAAAACTTTGATTAAGTCTCTGCCTGCAAGGAACTGTGTAAGGCCTACAGGGAAGATGAACAAGTCAGGCAAGGTCCTTTCCCTCTCTGAGGGAGAAAGGCTTAAGCTGCTGGGTTAGTTAATTTGGAATGTAATACATCCTGTGAATGTACAGGGTGCTACGAGAGGGGAGGATCTGGCCTGGGGGAAGGGATAGGGGGGCAGGGGGGACATCCTTGAGTCTGAGGAGACAGTTGGAATGAACTATTCAGGTGGAGATGTAAGAGGACAGGGTTCAAGGCAAAAAAAACTGCTTGCTTGCAAGGGAAGGGCTGNACATCCTGTGAATGTACAGGGTGCTACGAGAGGGGAGGATCTGGCCTGGGGGAAGGGATAGGGGGGCAGGGGGGACATCCTTGAGTCTGAGGAGACAGTTGGAATGAACTATTCAGGTGGAGATGTAAGAGGACAGGGTTCAAGGCAAAAAAAACTGCTTGCTTGCAAGGGAAGGGCTGAGTCTGTGTGCCTGGAGCAATTAGCATTTTGGCTGTTATGCTAAGATCAGTGGAAGAATACTGCAGATTTAAAAATTTTCCTATGATACACTTCGTGCATATAAAATATATGTGAGTTGTAAAAATATATAGTGAGCACTTACATATTCATCCTTTAGCTTAAGAAATAAAACATTACTTGTACCGTTGGAGCCCCTGGTTACTGCTTCTGTCCTTCCTGTAGCTTTTTTCTGAGTCAGTCCTTCATCCTCCTTTTTTCCCAAGAACAACCATTATCCTGAATTTTCTATTTCTTTATTTTTCCTTTTAGTTTCTTGCATATATATGCACAGTTTTGCATGATTTTGACCTTTGGCTGAAAAGCAACAGCATGAGTGAGTCTCAGTGTTGAGTGAAGATGGTAAGCTGTAGGAGCCACGTAGTAACCATGTGGAAACCAAGTGAGCAGCAGAGGATGAGACGGTTAGGTAACATCACCAATTCAGTGGGCATGGATTTCAGCAAGCGCTGGGAGATAGTGGAGGTCAGAGGAGCCTGGCATGCTGCAGCCCATGGGGTCACAGAGTCAGATCCCACTTCCCAACTGACCAACAGCAAATGGGTAGTGGATTGGAGGTGAACAAGAATGGAGGAGGGAGCAGTTGGAAGCGTCCTGTAATGTCAGTGGTCGCTTATGGTTGACGGTTGTAGCCTCTTCAGAGAAATTATATACAAACTCATGGCCCTTTGGAGTCTTGTCACTCTGAACCGTTTGACCTTGCTGGTCTTAAGATGTGATGAGCTTGTTTCCTTCTTTAGGCTTGCTCTTTGCTTTGGAAACCTTTCCTCTCAAATCTGCAGTGTTCTGTCTTACTGCACTCAGGTCTCTGTTCAGACATCTTCACTGACTGCTTTACTGAGCAGTGACCTGCCCCCTCCCCACCCTTGTTATTATTTTCTAGTCTTCTTGTGAAGTGAAGTCGCTCCGTCGTGTCCGACTCTTTGCGGCCCCATAGACTGTAGCCTACCAGGCTCCTCTGTCCATGGGATTTTCCAGGCAATAGTACTGGAGTGGATTGCCATTTCCTTCTCCAGGGGATCTTCCCAACCCAGGGCTCGAACCCAGGTCTCCTGCATTGTAGACAGACGCTTTACCATCTGAGCCACCAGGGAAGTCCTCTAGTCTTCTTTCTGCATTATTTTTCTGAATAGTTCTTTTTGATCGCAACCTGAAATTATATCCTTATAGCACATCTTCCGTTGCTAAAGTATAAGATCCACAAAGGCTGGTACTTTATCTGTTTTGCCTAACACTATACTCTTCGTCCCTTGTTCACAGTAAACATTTATTGACTAGATTTGACTTGAGATTGGGATAATGGAATCCAGTCATTTTTTTGGCTGTCTCCCAAACATCTCTCTTGCTGTAAATTTTTTTCAGGGCTTGAGGTTAATGCCCAAACCCTGTCCTTCCTAGACATTTCCACTTGACTATCAGGCTGTCACCTCAAACTCACCATGTCTAAAATTACACAGTATCACTCTTCCTCCAGTCTTGCAGTGTTGTTAATGCCACCATCGCTGGCAGTCCCCAGTCACAAAACCTTGGTGTTATCTTGCGGCGTTCACTAGTTCCCATCCCTAGGGAGCTTGTGTCCCCATTTGTGCCTTTGAGGGAGTTTCTGGTCACTGTTTTCACCTCTGCCTTCTGCCGTTGACATTTTAGCCAGCCTGCAGGGCCTCGCGAAGATTCTTCTCTTCTGGGCGTCAAGCTGAATTTTCCGTCCCGCCAGCTTTTGTATTCCTGGTCTACAGTTTTTGTGTTTTAAACACAGTATCCTGGCTTACACTGTTGTTTCTGTGTCCTAGTANAGCCTGCAGGGCCTCGCGAAGATTCTTCTCTTCTGGGCGTCAAGCTGAATTTTCCGTCCCGCCAGCTTTTGTATTCCTGGTCTACGGTTTTTGTGTTTTAAACACAGTATCCTGGCTTACACTGTTGTTTCCGTGTCCTAGTATTCTTAAACAGTAAAGCAAACAAAAAGTATTTATTGACTGAATCACCTTTATCTCCTTTTTTATCCCATTTTAAACCTCACCACGTGTGTTCTATGCTCGGTCTTATTGTCCTAGACCTTGATGCTTACCACTTTGTCCTGTGTCACATAGCAGAGCTGGCAGCAGCATAGTTTTCATACCTCCTGTCTTTTGTTATCTTTGGGGCTGGGTTTTCTCTGAGCCCATGGAGGCTCTTGAAGTTTTAAAAATGAGAAGTCATAAGGTTTCAAGTCCTGTGTCACATTGGAAATGTGTAGGGGCAGAGGAGTCTGAGCTAATGATGTTAGCAGTAGCTCTTTATAATTACTTAGCAATGATGCAGGTTGTAGAGATAACTTTGGTTTTTTAAATCATTATATTGCAATGAGCACAGACTCTTTAGGTCTCAAGATCTTCTCTGATTGCCTCCAAGCTTGTCTTTTTCCATCCGTAACTGACAGATGACTGCAGCACCTCTTTGGATTTTGCTGACCCCACTGTGTACTTTATGAGCTACTCTGTTGCTGGGTTGTGATTTCTTTAGTGTTCCAACTGCTCTTCTCTCTTTTGTAAGAATACAGGCTGCAGCTGGGCCAGAGCTACTAGAGTGGTGAAGTGCTTACCTTGGGTATATAATTCAAGTGAAGTGAAAGTGAAGTTGCTCAGTCGGGTCGGACTCTTTGAGACTCCATGGAATATAGCCCACCAGGCTCCTCCGTCCATGGGATTTTCCAGTCAAGAGTACTGGAGTGGGGTGCCATTTCCTTCTCGGGGAGATCTTCCCGACCCAGGGGTTGAACCTGGGTCTTCCGCACTGCAGGCAGATGCTTTACTGTCTGAGCCACCCCCCAAAATCCTCCCAGGTGGCACTGGTGCGAAAGAACTCGCCTGCCAAAGCAGGAGACACAAGAGACACAGGTTTGATCCTGGTCAGGAAGATCCCCTGGAGGAGGAAATGGCAACCCACTCCAGTATTTTTGCCTGAAAAATTCCACGGACAGAGGAACCTGGCAGGCTACAGTCCATAGGGTCGCAAAGAGTCCAGCAGGACTGAGTGACTGTACACAAAAAGCTCAGTAGTCAAGATAAATAATCTCTTGTGTTCATGCTAAGTTGCTTCAGTTGTGTGTCAGACTCTTTGTGACGCCATGGACTACAGCCAGTCAGGCTCCTCTGTCCATGGGATTCTCCAGGCAAGAATCCTGGAGTGGGTTGCCTCCTCCAGTGGATCTTTCTGACCCAGGGCTTGAACGTGTGTGCCTTGAGTCTCTTACCTCTCCTGGATGGGCAGGCGTGTTCTTTTCCACTAGCGCCACCTGGGAAGCCCTAAACAATCTCTCAATGCGGTATTTTTGAAATCAAAATTAATGTAAATCTACAATGAGCAAGATATCAAAGTTTTAAGTAAAGGCAGAATCAGTGTTACTAATTTTTTTGGTTTTAAACTCAGGTTCCACTATGGCTAGGCATAGCATTAGGCAGCAGAGAGCAGGGAACCCATACTTCAGCTGCCACAAACCCCAGACAGTCATACTTCCTACATGAATATGGTAGAGTTTTTAGATTCAAAATAAACGTGCTGGCTGTTCACACTTAATGGCATACTCTTGGGTCTGGGGCAGGACTGCTTTTGTGAAGCTTCATTATGCACATAATTCAGTTGAACTTAGCTTCCAGTAGTGATCTGTATATGACCTGTTTTATCTGATAACAGGATTAAAACTGTTTCCCTAAGTTTTCAAATAATTCATTTGAAGTGGTTTACTGAGAGCAACATTAGATGACTGAAGCTGTTTACCAATAGATCTGAAAGGAAAACCTGGTTCCTATATGCTTTTATCAAGAAAGACTAAAAAAGGGATATTAATTGAATTTTAATGCTTTCTGATAAACGTTGGCCTGGCAAGTGTTTTCAGATGACTTTCTGATTTTCTCTGATGTTTCTTCAGGGTGCTGCAGACAGTGATTTATTGAGAGGTTTAAACATATGTATACTTTGTTTTAGTGGAGAAGGTCTTAGAAATACTCTGTAGGATTCTCAGCTCTGTAGAGCAGAGTCTTATCTGTTAGGGGTAAGTCTAGGGGCATGGACGCGATGACCTTTCTCTGACACCATGTGGAGATTTGTAGAGCTTTGATGTTTTAACCAAGTGAATTAGTTGTTCTAACTGACTATTCTGTTATAAACAGATAAGATGTAATGTTGAACTTGATGCTCTTTCCTTTTTTTAAAATTAAATTAATTAATTTATTTTAATTGGAGGATAATTACAATACTGTGATGGTTTCTGCCGCACACTGACACGAATCGGTCATAGGTATACCTGTGTCTCCCCTGCCCCAGCTCGTCCACTTTATAAATGACACTTTTAAATGTTTTAGGTGTACAGTGTTGATTGGAGCCAAACCAGAGGTGAACAGCTTGTGGTGTCTGGCTCATGGGACCAAACTGTCAGACTGGTAGGTCAGCATCACTGTATATAAAACCAGATATTCCCTTCCCCGGAGTGTCCACTCAAGTTTCTTATTTTCTAGAACATACTTCTCTTGCTTTTCAGTTAGACAGCTAATTTTCTTTTCAAAAAACATTATACTAAAGCGTTTATTAGAATTTAAAATTTTCTAATCTTTGAGCTATAAATTAATAATTAGCTCAGCATTGATTATTTTGGCCTCTTAAATACTATACTGCTTTATATAAAAATATACTTTAGATAAATCCTTGAGATATATGTGTATATTATGTGTGTATATATATGATGTATCATACATGGTATATATAAAGCATAAATTTTAATTTACTGCTGTTAAGTGATTGATCTGTTCCTTTATTTGTAGTGGGATCCAACTGTTGGAAAGTCTCTGTGCACTTTTAGAGGCCATGAAAGTGTCATTTATAGCACGATCTGGTCTCCCCACATTCCTGGCTGCTTTGCTTCATCCTCAGGTAAATAATGCATTTACCAAAAACCTTGTTTGTGGTGAATGGCGACCTCACTTTCCCCAGAAGGTGGCGCTGTGTGCCTTAGCTTTGGAGAAGTAAGCATTCCTACTTGAACTCGAGACTCTTTCTTAGTCTCTAGACAAGAGTTAGCCAACCTGCTTCTAACCTTTTGCCTTAACATGTACTCTTTTGGTGAGATGAGAGGTCAGGGACAAAGTGAGGACTCTGACATCGAACTTGATTGAATTTGGAAACTCTTTTCAGTGGTCAATTGTGGGACCTCAGGGTGACTTTTCTCATCAGTAAAATGGGGCTAAGATTGTCTGACTTGTGGAGTTGTTCACAGGATGAAATAAGGAAACACAAAATGTCTCCCACATAGTTAACCTTCTTGGCTTGATATTTACCCCTCTTTTAGGGATATTCTCTTTAACTCGTTGCCACTAAGCCATAGCAAGACTGTATTTGGTATAATCATTTTTCCTGTTGGCTTTTAATGTATGTTTTCAATTCTAAGATTAAGTAGATACATACATTTATATATCTCTATATTTTTTAATGGAGAGAAGTCATTTTTTAGATGTTTAAAAATCAGATTTTGTACTGTCTGCATGAGGGTTTACAAATTTGGTTCTTTAGGCCGATTCATAAATCATGTATAATCTGAACAATGTAACACATAATTTGTAGAGAAACATTGCACAGCTTGTCTGCAGTCCATTTAAAACAACATGGGCCACCTGCCAAATGGTCACTGAAATAGCGGCCCGCGCCTTCGCTTGCCCCTGGCTGCTTGCCTTTCTCTCACGCCCTGCAGCCCTGCCCTCACAGCTCTTGTACTTTCATTCTTTTACCTTTTTTCCCACCAGCCTAGCCTGTCATACTTCTGTGGCCCTGGCTTTCCATGAACAAGTTCAGTGGCAGGGTCCTCCCAGAGGGTGATGGGGAGAAGAGGCTTGAGACAGCAAGAACAATTTTCCTTTCTGTCCCTGGTTGGAAGGTAGAGTCATTCCCAGTGGGGAAACAGTACGTTGGAAGTCAGAGTTATATTCATGTGGTTTAGAATGGAGTATTAATTCTTAGTAATATCATAATATCTGTCACACCATGACTTTTTGTAATGTAAATGTGACAAGCACAACTATTGATGAACAAATATGGTTTAATTAATGATTAATTCACGATTAACAGTCTGTCTTAGGTAGATCATAACCAGTTCTGAATCTTTCCAAGTTGGAAACCAGTCTAGCTCCTTTTATTAGTTACTGAGCTGCTTTGGCTTAGATGGCTTTATCTTTGGTTTGTTGATCAGAATAAGGTTGCTAAGTCTGAGTAACAGTTACAATAATGTGTAACATGTGTTAATTAGTCATCAATGTTTGTGGTGATTGACAAGATAATATCAGCATTCTTTATTTCTTGTTGCTTGTATAACTATCAAAAAGTAAATTTATGAAGAGAAAACAGAAATGGTATCCCTGAAAATTTCTATTTGAGCATATACATAGTAAAGGAATTCAGACAACACAGAGACATGCCAAATAAAAAGTAACTGCCCATTCCCCTTCTCCTGTAGAACTGCTGTTAGTAACATTTTCTTGTATTCCTCCATAAAAAGTCTATGCCCATTCCAAAATATTATTTAAAATTTTTTATTTTCTAGAACATATTTCTCTTGCTTTTCAGTTAGACAGCTAATTTTCTTTTTAAAAAAAAAACATTATACTAAAGCATTTATTAGAATTTAAAATTTTCTAACCTTTGAGCTGTAAATTAGTAATTAGCTCAAAAGGAGGGTTTGTGGCATAGTAAAAGTTAGGATAAGCTCTAAAACTCTCACTGTGCCTTTGCCATTTCAAGAGAGACAAGAAAATTGGCTTCCCAAGTTGTGTACTTGCAGTGCTCTTCTGTGCCTATTTCCTTTGCTTGAATTGTTTTCATAGGTTTCCTATAGGGCATGTGTCTTCTTCAGCATAGCTGAGTGCCTTACACAAGCAAACACTACAGTTTTTTGATTACTGTTATATAAGCTATGGAAATAACTGTATTATCAAAATGTGTAAAACATATTTAAGGTTAATTTTGATTGTCGAAAGGGATACTGTTGGTGAATCATTCAGATCTTTAGTGAATGTCTGCTGAAGATACACTGAGCATGTAGTCCAGTGGGAAAGAGAGATGCTAAGGAAAAAACCTAGGGAGCGCAAGGGGAGGAGCATGAAGTTCTCTGAGAAAGAGGTCACAGCACAGTGGTTGGGGACATGGACTCGAGCTGGACTTCCTGTGATCAGGTTCTCCTTTCGCTGTTCTTACGTGGCGTCAGTCATGCTGCTTAACCTCTGTCTCTTCATTCCTCATTTAAAACATAAGAGTGATAATAGTAGCCTGTGCTGTGGAGTTTTGATGAGGATTAAGTGAATTAATTCAAATACAAGCTTGAAGGCTTAGGACCGTGCCTGGCACAGAGTAAGGGCTCTCTGAGTGGTGCCTCCTGTCATTAACGTGTGTGCTCAGGATTCGTGGGAACACAGCAAAAGATTCTTGAGCTTGTCAAAACTGGCTGGTCAGAGCAACTTCCCTAAGGAAATAGTGCTTCGGCGGCTACCTTATGAACAAGTAGGTGAGGAAATGGGAAGTGGGAAGTAAAGGGATGAATGTGGAGAGTATAGGGCCTGTTGGAGGAAGATTTGCATGGTCTTTGCATGCGTTATGTGCTGTAAGGATCGAGAGTCAGTGCTTACCTGGGAACCGAGTTTCAGGTAACTTGCTCCAGGTGGAATCTGAAATGTATGCTTGTATAATAACATACCTGTCCAGTGATCCTGAAACCTGGCCCACCATCGCAGTCTGTTGTTGTTTAGCCGCTAAGTCGAGTTTGGCTTTTTTGCGACCCCATGGACTGTAGCCCACCAGACTTCTCTGTCCATGGGGTTTTCCTGACAAGAATACTGGAGTGGATTGCCATTTCCTTCTCCAGGGAGTCTTCCTGACCCAGGGATCAAACCCGCATCTCCTGCATTGGCAGGTGGATTCTTTACCCCAAGCTACCAAGGAAGAGGAAGCTTAAAAAACAACAGAATTCTAGCCTTCATCTTAGTCCTGCTGAATCAGCTGCCTCTGAGAGGTGTATTTTTTAATCACCCTAGCCGAGTCTAGTGATGAGCCTGATTTGGGAAACACGAGTCTGTGATGATGCTCTGTTTAAGATACCTAATGAATAGCTTATTTCTGTTGATGTAATGGCAATTACATGTTTATTTTTTAATAGAAATATACTTATCTTTTAAAAACTCTATAGAATGGTTTCAGTGCTGAATTCAAAGAAGTGGTTTCCTAAGATTGAGAACTTAGTTTTTTTCCTGAGTTTTGCCAGTTATACTTTGAGTTATATTATAGTCTTTTATCCATTAATTCTCTTTGTTTTCTTGCTTACGGACAAGAGTTTGCTATGAAACATACTATATTATTTGCATAAAAATAATCTCAGCTGTAAAATTCATGGTTGAGGAACACAGAGTTGTAAAATATTTGTCTTCACAAATATTAAAAATGATAAGCAGCTTATGTAATTGGCAGTCAAGACATAGTTTTATGTCTAATCCTGTGGCACACATATCTAATTATATCATTCAACTGCTTATAACAGTTTATATTTTAAGGTAGTATATAATAATATGGGCTTCCCTGGTGGCTTAGATGGCAAAGAATCCACCTGCAGTGCAGGAGATCCGAATTCATTCCCTGGGTTGGGAAGATCCCCTGGAGAAAGGAATGGCTACCCACTCCAGTCTTCTTGCCTGGCCGGCTACAGTCCATGGGGTTGCAAGGTGTCGGACACAACTGAGCAGCTAACACTTTCATTTTCATAAGAATATAATATTTAACTTTTCCAAGAATTTGATCCCTTTCAAAGTTGTGGTACTAAATTCGTCATTAGCTAAGTTAAGATAAACCAAAAGGAAGCAGGACTTTGATGTTTAGATCTTCCTTAGCAGAGTTCTCTAAGGGCGTTGGTTTCGTTCGTTAAAGTTTTATTCTTACATAATTCACATTTCCAAATTATGTGAGATGGAAGGGAAGAATATTTGAGCTCATTACATGTGGAGGATTAATATGAAGTAAACTTTCTTTTGAACCAAGAAAACTAAATTACTGCTATTACCGACTCCATATAATTGCATAAATCATAGCCATGCCTCAATGTGTGGAGTCCAGCAGTTTGAAAAAAACATCATTCTACTCAAAGAAAAAAGTCATCTGATAGGCATCTGGCATTTCAAATAAATTAGATTATTTGGGCCCAATATGCATCTTTTGCTGTTCATTTCACTTCTGGTTTCAGATTCACCGTTTACGCTCATTTTCCTTACCCAGCTTCTTCTTAATGCTGCACCTTGAATTAGACATGGTAGTAGCCAGCACTTCCTGTACCATATCATGCACTTAAATTCACTGGTTTTGTTGCCAGTGGCAAGTCTGCAACTGATAAGAGAAGCTGGTAATTCAGGTGGGTCTGTGGCACTGCCGCAGGGCCCTGGTAAACGTCTGGCTGACAATGAAAGGCCAGTTGTCTGGAAAATGCAATTAAACAAGCAATATAAATATAGATGTCCTGGTGACTAAAAGAATTGAATGAGTCATGGTAGCAGTGGGCCAGAAGGTCTCTCTCCTACCTGGCAAACGAAGCGAGGAGCAGGGAGTGCCGAGTGTGCGGAAGTGGGATTCTCAGCTCCTTCAGGCACTCCTCGCCCTTTTTGTGCTCTTTAGGTTAACTGCCAGAGGGGACAACCTAACCCGTAGTCTTCAAAAATAACTTTGCCTGACTATGCTGGTGAAGAACCAGAATATTGTCCTGGAGAAACTTGATAGAGGCATCCACCCAGCCTTTGTGGTTGTTATTCGTTTGATCTATTGGTGAAGTATATAACACACACACAGAACAGTGCCTAATTATAGCACGATGACTTTTCACAACGAACACACCCGTGTACTGGGGCTTCCCAGCTGGCACTAGTGGTAAAGAATCTGCCTGCCCACGCAGGAGACTCTGGAGACCTGGGCTCTCAGGACCCAGGTCAAGAAACAGAATGTTCTCCGAAGCCCCTCTTACATTCTTCCAGTCATTACCCACCCCTGTCCATTCGAGGGTGACCTCTGAACTGCCTCCTAATAGCATCAGTTAATGTTACCTGTTTTTATGTTGTGCTGTCTTGGTTTCTTTTGCCCAGCATTATGTTTTGTGAGATTCATCCATATTGTTGCTAAAATTACTAGTTACTTCTTAACTCCTAGTCCACGTTTATTGTAATGTTTTGACACTGTAAAGCATTTGCATACACCCATAGAATGTAATTATTAGGATGAACATGAGCTCACTGAACTTTAAACAATGCTTTGAGGTGAAGTGAAGTCGCTCAGTCGTGTCTGACTCTTTGTGACCAATGGACTGTAGCCTGCCAGGCTCCTCTTCCCATGGGATTTTCCAGGCAAGAATACTGGAGTGGGTTGCCATGTCCTACTCCAGGGGATCTTCCTGACGCAGGAATCGAACCCATGTCTCCTACATCTTCTGCATTGCAGGTGGATTCTTTACCATCTGAGCCACCAGGGGAGCCCTTCAGACCTGATCGGTTCAGTTCAGTTCAGTCGCTCAGTCGCGTCCAACACTGTGACCCCATGGACTGCAGCACGCAAGGCCTCCCTGTCCATCCACCAACTCCTGAAGTTTACTGAGACTCATGTCCATTTGAGTCAGTGATGCCATCATCCAACCATCTCATCCTCTGTCGTCCCCTTCTCCTATCGCCTTCAGTCCTTCCAAGCATCAGGCTCTTTTCAAATGAGTCAGCTCTTTGCATCAGGTAGCCAAAGTATTGGAGTTTCAGCTGCAACATCCGTCCTTCCAATGAACATTCAGGACTGATTTCCTTTAGGATGGACAGGTTGGATCTCCTTGCAGTCCAAGGGACTCTGAAAAGTCTTCTCAAACACCATGGTTCAAAAGCATCTATTCTTCAGCTCTCAGCTTTCTTTATAGTCCAACTCTCACATCCATACAGTATGACTACTGGAAAAACCATAGCCTTGACTAGACG
>SJYX01023191.1:56967-92217 GCA_006410675.1 Oreotragus oreotragus
GGCTCCAAAATCACTGCAGATGGTGACTGCAGCCATGAAACTGAAAGACACTTACTCCTTGGAAGAAAAGCTATGACCAACCTAGACAGTATATTAAAAAGCAGAGACATTACTTTGCCAACAAAGCTCCATCTAGTCAAAGCTCTGGTTTTTCCAGTAATCATGTATGGATGTGAGAGTTGGACTGTAAAGAAAGCTAAGCATGGAAGAATTGATGCTTTTGAATTGTGGTGTTGGAGAAGACTCTTGAGAGAGTCCCTTGGACTGCAATGAGATCCAACCAGTCCATCCTAAAGGAAATCAGGTCTTGAATATTCATTGGAAGGACTGATGTTGAAGCTGAAACTCCAATACTTTAGCCACCTGATGAGAAGAACTGACTCATTGGAAAAGACTCCGATACTGGGAAAGATTGAACATGGGAGGAGAAGGGGACGACAGAAAATGAGATGGTTGGGTGGCATCACCAACTCAATGGACATGAGTTTGGGTAAACTCCAGGAGTTAGTGATGGACAGGGAGGCCTGGTGTGCTGCGGTTCATGGGGTCACAAAGAGTCAGACCCGAATGAGCGACTGAACTGAAGTGAAGTGAAAGTGAAAGTTGCTCAGTTGTGTCTGACTCTTTGCAGTCCATGGACTATCCATGGAATTCTCCAAGGTGGAATGCTTTAGTGGGTAGCCGTTCCCTTCTCCAGGATATCTTCCCAAGCCAGGGATCGAACCCAGGTCTCCCAGATTGCAGGTGGATTCTTTACCAGCTGAGCCACAAAGGAAGCCCAAGAATACTGGAGTGGGTAGCCTATGCCTTCTCCAGAGGATCTTCCCCACCCAGGAATTGAATCTGGGTCCCCTGCATTTCAGGCAGATTCTTTACCAACTGAGCTATCAGGGAGGACAAGTGTTAAGAGAATGTCTTAATTCATGTGTTTAGTAAAAATGCATCTAATGTTTCCCTGTTTAAAGAAGGATGCTGACTTTAAAACAAAGTGTATATTTATCATGCTAAGAAAGTATTCACCGATGCTTATTTTGTTGAGTGTTTTTTTTAGAATCAGGAATGGATCTTAAGATTTGTTGAAGACTTTTTCAGCATCTATGGAGATGATCATGATTTTTCTTTTTTGAGCTATTCGTATGGTGTGTTTTATTAATGGATCAAATCAGTCTTGCATTCTTAGACTAAATTGCTCCTATTCTTTGTATATCATTATCTTACACACAGAACAAGATATTTTGTTGGATTTTGTCTGCTAATCCTTTATTTAGAGCTTTTACATCAATATTCAGAGGTGATTTTGGCCTACATGTGTCTCTAACATATGCATATCTCTAATCATATCCCTAAATCTGGACCCACACCACACAGGGTTTATGTAGGGATTTAAGTTTTTCTATATTTTTTAAGCTTCTGAACAATTTTTGCAATATAGAGGATATTTGGTTTTTGCAGCTTTGATAGACTTGTCTTTGTGAAACCACCTGGGCATGGGTCTTTTTGTGGAGCACTTCTTGATAACTTTATTTCTTCTATGGGAATTTTTCTTTTTAAACTTTCTGCCTCTAATGTGATTGATCAGTTTAGAAAATTATCCTCTGCTTATGCTTTTCACATTTATTTATACAAATGTCTATAGTGTCATGACTTTTTAATTTCTTCTGATTCAATGGTATTTCTCTCTTATTATTTTTGATTTACTTCTTGATAACTTTATTTCTTCTATGGGAATTTTTCTTTTTAAACTTTCTGCCTCTAATGTGATCGATCAGTTTAGAAAATTATCCTCTGCTTATGCTTTTCACATTTATTTATACAAATGTCTATAGTGTCATGACTTTTTAATTTCTTCTGATTCAATGGTATTTCTCTCTTATTATTTTTGATTTTGTATATATTTGTGATTTCTACTTTAACTTATCTAATGGTATGTTTATTTTGTTATTTTTTTCTTAAGCATACAAAATTTTGATTTGTTAATGAGAACTAATGTTTTTCTATTCAGTACCTCATTTTTAATTATTGCCTTTATTTCCTTCTTGGTGCTTTCTTTTGGCTTATTTTGTTCTTTTTCCACTCTTTGAACTGGGAATTTACTTATTTTTATTCTTTCATCTTGTTAATAAATGAATTTTTCTTCTAGTTTTTATTTCATTTGTAAGCCATGAATTCTGGTACATAATATTTTCATTATTGTTAAAAAATATGTCACTTCTATTTGTGTTTCGTGTTTCTTCCAAGAGTTGTTTAGAAGGAAGTTATGTAATTTCCATATGAGAATACTTTTTAATTTTTGAAAATCTGTGAGTAATTTCTAGTTTTATTGCAATGTAATCAGAGAATACTGTTTTTTAGTCATTTTGTTTTATGGGGGAGAACCTAATAAAAGGTCAATTTTTTGAATGTTCCATATGCATTTGAGAAGGTTTAATCTCTGCTTTCACTTTGTACAGTTAAATATATAACTATGCATATGTGCGTGCTAAGTTGCTTCAGTTGTGTCCGACTCTTTGTGACCTTAATGACTGTGGCCTGCCAGGCTCCTCTGTCCATGGGATTTTCTGGGCAAGATTACTGGACTGGGTTGCCATGCCCTTCTCCAGGGCATCTTCCTGACCCAGGGATTGATACCAGGTCTCTTATATCTCCTGCGTTGGCAAGTGGGTTCTTTACCACTAGTGCCACCTTATAACCATATCCTTTCTTATTCCTAGTTCACTTAATCTGTTTTGTACCAAGAGTGGAATATTAAAAAATCCTATTATCAGTGGGCCTCTATGTCTCCCTGATCTATTCTAGTTTTGACTTCATAAAGGCATATGCTGTATTATTTGGTGCATAAATATTTATAATATACATTTAGTGAACTGAAGCTTTTAACATAAAAGAGAGTCTAATTTTGACACAGTTAATTGCTTTTAGTTTTAATTACACTTTATCTCTTACTGATATCATTGCTCCTGCTTTCATGTTGTTTCCATCTTCCAGATAGCTTTTTCTATACTTTTAATTTTTTTTGATCCATGTTGTTTTTGGTATGGAGTGAACTAAATAAAAAATCTTTTTATTATAGTATGCAAGTTTAGTTTGTTGCTTACTCATGTCCAACTCTTTGTGACCCCATAGTCTGTAGCCTGCCAGGCTCCTCTTTACATGGTATTTTCTAGGCAAGAATACTGGAGTGGGTTGCCATTTCCTTCCTTCTCCAGGAGATCTTCCCTACCCAGGAATCAAGTGGGTTTCCTGCATTGCAGGCAGATTCTTTACCAACTGATCCACCAGGGAAGCTTTAGCTTATTCATATTTCTTGATAAAAATAAGTTTGGTAGAAAGTCTGTTGTATTTTATGATGATTATTATGTCTTATGTTCTGTTTATTGTTCCTTGATAAGTTTTTTTTTGCTTTGTTTCAGTGGTTCCCTTTGGTTTTATAAGTTTGTAATGCTTTTATTCCCTTTATTTTATTTACATTTAAAGAAAAAAAAAAACCAAACAGTTCATTCAGTTCTCATATCTGCTGCCTCTGGCAACCACTAACCTCTATTCTCTGTGTCTGTAAGCTTGTTTTGTTTGTTTATCTATATTGTTGCAGCTGGCACAATTTCATTCTTCTCTTATGGCTGACTAATATTCCGTCGTATTCATATGCCACAGTTTCTTTATCCTTTCATCTGTTGATGGACACTTTGGTTGTTTCCATATTTTGACTGTTGTAAATAATGCTGTGAGGAACATGAGGATACATATGTCTTTTCATGTTAATGTTTTTGTTCCTTCAGATAAAAATCCAGAACTGAAATTGTTCGATCATATGGTATTCTATTTTAAAATTTTTGAGGAACCTCTCTACTGTTTTCCATAGTGGCTATACCAATTTGCATTCCCATCAGTGATGCACTGTGGTTCCCATCCTTGCCAATACTTTCAACTGTAAGCACATCAAAGCTTGTTCAATTGATTTATAGAACTTTATTTCCAGCCCTTCCTCTTCTCTGGGTATTCAGTGGATGGGGCTGAAAATTCCATCCCTTTAGTCACGTGAGACTATGTAAGGACTCCATCATAAGTCACCTTATTAGCATAATCTCAGGTGTACTCCAGAGAGAGTCCTTAAAAATAACAAATACATTCCTTTGTTCGGGCTTCCCTGGTGGCTCAGAGGTTAAAGCATCTGCCCACAATGCAGAAGACCTGGTTCCATCCCTGGCTCAGGAAGATCCGCTGGAGAAGGAAATGGCAGCCCATTCCAGTACTTTTACCTGGAAAATGCCATGGATGGAGGAGCTTGGTAGGCTACAGTGAATGGGATCGCCGAGTTGTACACGACTGAGCAACTTCACTTCTTCCTTTATTTGGGAATTTCCAGGGGTTTTGGGAGCTCTGTGCCAGGAACTGCAGGTAAAGATCAAATATAATTCTTATTGTGATATACTGATCTAGGTCAAGTTTTTCTTTGTGTCTCCAAATGCTTGTTTGGAGATATTAATTCCATTTAGAATGTTATATTACAGTTTTCTTACACTTTGCTATTTATTTTTTCGAGGTGATCTTTTCTCAGGTGAATTGTTTGAGTTTATGACATCAATTATAAAAATTTTTTTTTTCTAATAGAGTAAGACTTGATATGTTTCTGCATATCTGTGTACAGGATTGATGCTTTAGGACTGGTAGCTTTCTTTCCTTTTAGTCTTTTTTTCCCTTTAAACTGTTAACTTCCTAAAATACCACCTTGTGTCCTGCGCACTTTAAAATCTATACTCTATTCTATGCTAAGCTTTGTCAGTATTTTCACTCATAGGATGGGCTTTCTCTTTGTGGTGGTAGCTTTAAATCAGTTTTTGACCTGATCTTAGCTCTTCTCTGTTCTATTCAGTTTTTCCTAAATTCCCCTTGCTGTTCAATAAAGCTTAGATCTAGAACATGGGAGAATGCACACTAAGATTCCGTTTTGTTTTTTTTTACATGTAATTACAAGTTGGGATTTCTTAAAGGCCTGAGTTTTATTTGTTCTTCTTGCTGTTCTGTATTGGTTTTTGTGAAAATACACTAAGAGGTTTGGATTTACATGGCCTCATTACGTCAACTACCCAGTATTCCTTTCTCCTTTACTTCTAAGTCAGTATTTGATATGGCAGAAGCTATGTAACTTTGTTTGTGTGGAATGTAATTCTAATAGAATAAATTACAACAATGCCCGACGAAGAATTACATGGCCTAACTCGGTTTTTTTGGACTGATCCAATACAAGCAGGCAGACACACTGGGAAGTATAATCACACTAAATCTTCCAGCTCTCAATTAAAAGGATACCGTGACCAATTTTTTAATGTAATAGTCTATATAAAATAGTATGGAATGATTATACAATTTTTAGTATGGGAGCCAAAAAATGGCAACATGGCAGACAGGAGGAAAACCTATCAGTTGTTCACCACCCGCCCCAAGCTCTTCCAGACTGCATCTGTGGAGCTAGATCATTGACTAGAGGTGAGGGCTGTAAGTATGGATTTGAAGGCCATTAACTTAGATGGTTTAGTCCAGAAGAATGCATCAATCAAAGAGAGAGAAGTTTAGAGAAAGAAGGACAAACCAAACAAACAATCTCTAGGAGGGAATTAATGTTGGAAGGAAGAAGGGAATAGGTTACCCAAAACAAGAGGAGAGCTCAGAGCATGTAGTATGTCAGAGAAACTGCAGGCGAGGATGTCAACCACACTTGGGTGGCCTACTTAATGTGAGATCTTCCAGGTAGGCTAAACAAGACAAAGAGTGAGCTTGGAATTTTCTCTCTTACATAGTGTCACTTGTGGGTTCAGAAGAGATTTCTAAATATAGAATCCAGTTCTTGGATTTCAGAATCTCTTCTGGAGTTTGAAGCTGATTGCCAAGGCCTTGAAAACTGAAGTGGGGGCATTAATCTTTGGACATCTTAAATCCATTTCACTGACCTTTTCTAATTAAAGGGGAAAACCTAGGGACTACTTGCTCTTGCTTTTCAGAATTGTCATTATGATCTTAATTTTACTGACCACCCCCTGTTTTATGTATATACTTAAGTATCCCTGAACACACAGTTGGGAGATGCCTCACTTTTGTTGATACAGGTTTATCTCAGGAATATTTGTCCAGACTGGGCTTTTGAATGCAAACTGCAGTACTCCAAAGTCTTGTAGGTACCTAACTATGCTCAGAAATCATTCCAGCTTTGTGGCACAGAGTCTTCCCTCCACTTTTTAATTGAAGTATAGTTGATTTATAATATTGTGTTAGTTTCAGGTATATTTCATAGTGATTCACTACTTTTATAGATTCTTTTTTCTCTCCACTTTTAAGAATTAGGCTTTGCTTTTTTTCTGAATCCTGAGCAGAACTAGAGATTGGGGGAGAGATGTTCAGTGCTTCTGGGAAGAGAGAAATGGCTAGGTCTTGGTTCTGTGACATACTGCAAGATCAAAAACATCACCGGTAAACATTTGGCAAGATTGTGATCATAATTAGGTAATGTGAAATCTTTAACATAGTTGAAAAAGACTTCAAATAGGCAATTTTGTCTATATAACTAGAGTTCAGGTTTCTTTACTATGAAAATGGATTGTCCTCACAAGCTTGCAAAGTTATTGAAGAATTGCATAGGAGGACATACCTGAAAATACCGTACTAATTCTTTATCTAGGTTTCCAATCTTTACTTCTCTTCTTAAGTCACCTCCTCTGCCCTGTTGCCTGCACTTTCAGCAAACCACCTTATCTCTCTCTTTAAAAAAAATAATCGTAGGCTCAAACACAAATTATCTTAATTTTTTCTGTGCTGTGCTTAGTCATTCAGTCGGCCGTTTGTGGCCCCATGTGTCCGACTCTTTGTGACCCCATGGATTGTAGCCCGCCAGGCCCTTCTGTCCATGGGAATTCTTCAGGCAAGAATTCTGGAGTGGGTTTCCATGCCCTCCTCCAGGGGATCTTCCCAACCCAGGGATCGAACCCATGTCTCTCATGTCTCCTGTGTTGGCAGGTGGGTTCTTTGCCATCTGAGCCACCAGGGACGCCCTAATTTTCACTGCAAACCTGTAAATTTATCTAAATCTGTACCTACCCATTTCTTCTGTGCTAATCGGAACCTGTGCGCATGAGTGGTTTTAATCCCATACACTCCTATGTCCTTGAGCACTTTTTTCCATTGAATGCCTTCTTTGTGTCATATCATCAGTCTGCAACTCTCTACTGACTTTCTCCTCCGCCTGTAACTTCTTCCCGTATCCTGTATTTTCCTATAAGTTCTCTTTCCTTCTTAGCCAAGCTTTGTTATTTATGGTTGCTAAGTTGTGTCCGACTTTTTGCAACTCCATGGACTATAGCCCTCCCGACTCCTTTGTCTCTGGGATTTCCCAGGCAAAAATACTAGTGTTGCCATTTCTTTCTCCAGGGGATCTTCCCAAATCAGGGATTGAACCCCTGTCTCCTGTGTTGGCAGGCAGATTTTTTTTTTTTTTTTTTTTTTTTACCACTGAGTCACCTGGGAAGCCCTAGCCAAGCTTTAGAATCCCCTGAGGCTCCAGTCAGCAAGGCCACAAAAGCTCTGCAGTCCTAGGGTGCTCTGCTTGGAGGTCTTACTTACCCTATCTCATTTGAATCTATAAAATGGATCCACATCACTGATTCAACAGGGCTAATTATCTTGAAAGATTTTTATGCTTTGGCTTTTGAAGTCATCTTGCAATAAGTGGCTTACTTGTGATGGATTATGATTTATTGGCAGTCATTATGCTTACTTAGGAATTTTTGTGAAGTAAAACAAAAATCCAACATAAAAACTGTTTTTAAATGGAATAAAATGTTTAAATACAACACTTAACAATTAATAATGTTAAATTTATATGTACTTAATTAAAAATTGATTTTAATTGTCAGCTCTCAGACATTCTTGTAGATCCTTGAAAGCTTATAGTCCTACACACTTAGGGCAATGAGTCCATTTACTCTTAAGCCTAAAGCTGGCTTAGCCCCACTTCGTTACTGAAATTGCTCTGGCAGAAGCACCAGTGACCCCAGTAATACCACATCCAGTCCACTTGTCAGCACTTGTCGTACTGGACCTTGTTGCTATATTTCGAATTGTTGATCAGGCTTTCCTTCTTAAAACTCCTGTTTTTATTTTCTCATCCTCCCCAGCCCTTCCTTTCTGTACTTCATCATGGAATCTCTTTCTCTCCCCTTTAAACTTAGTAAACTCTGGCTCAGTATACTTTTACATATGCATTCTAGCTGATACTTTCCACCCGCCCTGTCCAGCTCTGACCTCTCTTGCCCAGCTCAGGCCCGCTTCTTCAGCACTCTGCTGGATGCAGGCACCTGAGTGTCCACACAGGCATCTCGTTCTTTATTTCTTCACTCTGCAAGGTTTGCATATTCCTCTACATTATTTGTCTCAGTTATTGAGAACAGTAGCGCTAGTCAGGTCTAAACCCTGGAGTTCTCCTTTTTTTCTATAAAATTGAGAAACACTTTCCCAATATGAAGTGGAGTAAAGAAAAAATTTAAACCCAGTTTCTTCACTGGCAATATATAGACAAAATAATTTTTCTTCCAGAAATAGGATTTTAATTTTAACACATAATTTTAGAAGAACTGGCATCCCACCCCAATATTCTTGCCTGGACAGAGGCACCTGACAGTCCATAGAATCGCAGAGTCAGACCACGACTGAAGCAACTTAGCCTGCTTGCATAGCTACTACCATTCTGTCTTCATACAAGATGTAACTAGAGGCTACTAATCATATATTCCAATATAGGGTTATCAAAGACTTTCTTATGCAAAGGAAAATGAATAGGAAAAAAGATAAAATCATTTGAAAAACTTTTCATTTTTGAATGTCTGTATATATGTACGCACATTTGTAACTCTCAACGCATGTTGAAAATATGACTTTTAATTGTACTAATTTGTTGTTTGACTTCTGTCTCTCATTACTTGTGAGTGGTGACCACTCATTGGAAAGGTCAGGAAAGGGGCATTTTGGGTAGATTTTTACTCCATGTGCTATTAGTTAAATTTATCCTCTGAAGAATTTTAAATCTCATTGGATTGATAATATTTTTAGTGACAGAAAAATTATTTTAAAACAACAACAAAAAAAGATATAAGACATAAGATGAGCAGTCACCTGTTTAGTTTTTAGCACTGGCAATTTTACAGATAGCACTGTAGATTCTGTTTGCCTAGTTTCTGTAACATAGACTTTTCAAATATATATTTTCATTTACTTGTAAATTTATATTTTGTTCAGTTTTTAAGCTTTTGAAACAGTTTATATGGTGGGCATTATATCAAAACTGATGCTATGGCAGATATTTTAATTTTATAAAATTCAAGTTCTATATTTTTTATGTGGGTAGATTATCATATCTAACTGGGAAGAGTTTTAAGTCCTTTCTTTACCTGTAGAGTAGCTCATTATGTTTCATCAATTATGTATTAAAGATCTAAAAAGTAATGTATAACATAGATTTGAAATTATCTAGTATACTTTAGGTTAAATAAACACTCCAATCTTTTGGAAAAAATGTCCCTTCAGCTGATAGGCAGTATATTCTATAGAAATGCACATTGGTTCTTTCTAAACTTCACTCAGAATAGTACTTAATTTTGAAATATTTAATAGTGAATTATTTACATTCTTTTATGAATGTTATAATCATCAATGTCACTCTGTTATCTTTCTTCTGATATACTCTCCATTAGGTTACTGCTTTTTCAGCCCAGACACATTTGCTGTACCAGCCACACATAAGTATGGTTTGAGTTCTAAATGCTAGTATTTGGTTTTATACCTATAAATCATTTCATAAACACAGGCAGAAATCAACAAAGTAGATATGTGCGAATCCAAGCAAAAGTAAAAGCTGCTATAATTATGTTTCTTCATTAGGAAGGACGTTTTGTCTCTTCCATGTATATAACAAATACTTCTCAGATAAAGATATAACTTTCATAAATTGATAAAGCTAAAATCATTAGTCTCAAACAGAGTAACACTTTTCTGTTTCAGGATAATTTTATAAATATTCTAACTTTTAAAACATTTTAAAATCAGTACACTTTGATAACAATAAAGCAAACAGCAGGGGGTTTTTTTTAGACTTTTTTGGACTTAGATTCTTTTTGCAAGAAAAATTTAAAGTGAATTTTAATTCCAGTGTTTTCAAACTGTACTTATCCACAGCTTATATGAAACTGTTTGCCCATACCAGCAATTTTAATGTTTCCAACTGAACTGTTAGGCTCCTTTTTGGATATAAAATGGTACAGCTGTGCTTTTAAAATTTAGGCATATTTTACAGAATGGCTGTTATCTGCCAGCTATTGTAATAAACAGTTTGGGCTATCTTGCTGAGGAAATGATAAAAGCAAAGACTTAAAGAGAAATAGAAGCACACAGAGGAACCTGAAGCATGTCAGTTGTGTTGGCGCAGTGGGAGACATGTAGTCACAGAAACAGATGTGGGGTAGTGAAAGATATATTTGAATAGACTAACTGTACATTGAATAGACTAACTGCGGGTTGGCACGTTCCCAGGTAACATAGGAGTTAGGCCCATAGACTAACTCCTATGTGCTTAGCCAGATTGCTCTCTACTTCCTGCGTAAGCATGAACATCTGTAAACTGGAGACTGTGATAGAACCTACAATGTTAAGATTGTTGTGAGGATTAGATGAGTTGATACACACACATGCTGGCACATAGCAGACACTATATAAGTTTTTGCTACTATAGTCATTATTAGTATTGAATGGATGGTGACAGAAGAGTATGGGGTTGGGGCCAATTCCAGGTCTAGTCTTCAAGGGTAAGGTAATAATCTTTGTTTTATGGCCACACAGTCAGCCTCAACCTGGCCTTTGGTGGTCCTCTGCATCCTTGGGGTTCGGTTTCCAGTGAAACAGTGTGAAACTTGTCAGTGTGTTCTCTGGTACGTAACTTTTAAATTCAGAGTTCTAGCCTTGAGTTCTAAATATATATATACAAGGTAATAGTATTTTTATAGTATTTTTTATCTGTGCTTCTCTTTTGTGTAGACCTAGTAATGACAGCATTTGAGTTTATTAACAATTTATTATTCGGCATAGAACACAGGGAGGGCTGACCAGTGGTGTGGTGATAGGTGTTTAACAGCCAGCTCTCTAGGTGAGCAGGGCAGCCTGATTTGTAGGGCTGGAAGTAGTTCAGTGGTGTAAGTACTCCCCACATGGCAGAGTCAAGCTACCAGTATGATATGATGTCGGTAAACTTGGGGTCAAGAAGAGACATGCACACCAGCTCTCACAAGCCAGTGCACTCCACTGGGGCTGGCCCTAGACCTCCATGATTGCTGTCTTAGTCTTAATAATTGTTGACTTTTTAAAACTTCTGTAATTACCGGGTTGGCCAACCCAATGTATATTCCTTTTCATTGAAAAATATCTGAAAAGGAAGGGTATACACCAGATTAACTTTTACTCAAGCATTCTCTACCTCCTTTCCTTTCAGTGGCTTTCTGCCCCCTGGGCAGAATATTTTGCAGTGTATCTTAGACTTCTAGAACTTTCATATTGTCTCCCTGGGCTTTCAGAAGAACATTCTTACCCTCTCATGGAGGTAGTAGGGCCTGAGGCTTACTGTGTATGTTTTCCTAGTTACATTTACACTCTGCAGTTACACCTTTATTGATTGTTGGTGGGGACATCACTGATTCTGTGGCAGTGGTGGGCGGCACTACCGGCATTGGGTGGCAGTGACCATGCATAAGGTCCTACAGTGGTTCTGACAGTCCTTTCAGTTATGAATTGACTCCCCTTCTTCCAGTGTCAAAAGTGCTCCGATTTTTGAGTGAGGTGGGGCCAAGAGTAGCTAAGTCTTTAAATGCCAAAAATCCTTCCACATCTGTATCTGTTCTTACATTTTAAGTATTTTCACACAACACTACTGTGAGAGTGTGCCCATTTATCCGGAAGACAGTTGACTCAGATGGGAAGACTGACTGATGTCTCATAGGTGGCAAGTAATAGACCCAAACTTGAACCTAGACCTTCTATTTCCAGTCTTTTTATATTACTTGATACCTGAAAATTTCTTGTAAGCCCAGGGTTGTTTTATTTCTGATCAAAATTGCTAAAAACTAGCAGAATCACAGAAACACTCAAATCATGATGTCTGTGAAAGTCGCTCAGTCGTGTCCATCTCTTTGCGACCCCATGGAATTCTCCAGGCCAGAATACTGGGGTGGGTAGCCTATCCCTTCTTCAGCGGTCTTTCTGACCCAGGAATTGATCCAGGGTCTCCTGCATTGCAGGCGGATTCTTTGCCAACTGAGCTACCAGGGAAACCCTCATGATGTCTGTAGTTTGTTTTTAGATTACTTTATATGCGTATGTATAGGGGGAGAAAAAGCGAATCTCGATGAAGAGTATATGGATGTTCAGTATATATTGTCTGACTTTTTCTGTGGGTTGGTAATTCAAAGTAAAAACATTTGAGAGAAAAATAAGCAGTGTTTGATCATGTGAAATAAAATTCTGAAAATGTTTCTTATTATCAATACCTTCTAATAAATGTGAATATTATAGTGTTTAATTGTAAAATAAGATAAATAGCTTTATTATGTTGCCTAAGCATGAAAATGGCCTTTAGGTGAATTGTAGTAAATTTAAAAGCCTAACAAAGCAGCAGACACAGAAATACTTTTTATCTTTGTCCCATTGACTCGCCGGGGATTTGCCTTTATACAGTAAGTGTCTTAACTTTGGTGTGTATGACAGGCTTTTTTTTTGATCCTTGTGATTATTAGCACAGAGATTTCCACGAGCAGATACTTCTCTTTCTTTCCCTTCCCCATAAAAAAAAGGTCAGCCAAAGCAAACAGATAGTATAGCTGAATATGTACTCTGTCTCACAAACCTTTCATTTCAACTTTACCCAGTCCCCCTTACTCACAAAAAAAAAAGGTCAGTCAAAGTAAATAGATGAGAAATGTGAGGAGCTGAACGTGAACGCCTGTGCAGCTTCACATGATCATTTTACTTCATCTTTTTCAGACAGTTGCTTTTAGTTCCTCTACATTTGTTACTCCAACCACAAGAAATTGTGTGGCTGACCATAGGATGCTAAGTGTTAGTTTGTCGGAACAGATTCTTAAAATGATCAGAGCTGTTGAATGCTCCATGCCTTTCAGAGATCTTAGGTGTAAATATGTTTGTAACTCTCACCACATTTTTTGCTTATGTGACAAAGGTTCACTAAACTTCATCCCTGGTTTTAAGAAAGCATCTTAATGTAGTCGTCTCTGGTTTGCTTTTTTAATAATGAAAATATTTGCATTCACATGTTTCTTTAATTCTTGCAAGGAAATTTTAGTACTGAATATATTTTGTGTTAGTAAAACATGTTGTCTGATTACAGGGTAGGACTCATCTCTTTCTTCATTTTGTCCCTGGCACCTGGGCCATGGATATACTAACACAATTGTTTAGAAATACAGGCGAATTTAAATTATATGAAAATTTATGATATCCTTTGGTCACTCTGACCTTAAGAGCCTGCAAGCAGTTGTATATAAATTAGGTTTTCACTTTGTGTTTTAAGTAGTAGTTCATAAAACTGAATTTAAAGTAGAAAGTCATACTGTGATAAAAAAAATGATATTTATCAAGGAGAGAACTTGCTGTTCTCTTGTGTTTAACATGTGTGTGTGTGCTTAGTCACTAACGACTTGATTACAAATTTTTACTATGGAACAAATTTGAATCTTTTATTGGTATACTGATTGTTAACTGAAGTTACAGAAATATATTTTTGTCTTTTTGTACAGTTAATTGTAAGATGCACTTTACTGTTATTTCTCTTTAAGCTTTATATACCTAATGGTTAAGATATTTGTAGGTATAAACCTACAAATATCTCGAGCTTGTTCGTATGTTCCCAAAGATTTTTTCCATTTGACTTGTTTAAATTAGAAAATTCTTAAGGTAATTATTGTCATACTGGAAAGATCTTTTGATGAAGTGAAGCATAAATTTGCTAGTTAAGTGCTGGGTGAAAAAATGAAAATAATTTCCTATAAAATGAAACAACATATTAATTAGAAAAAAACTTGTAAGACTTCAGATTTTAAGTACCTTGATTCATAACTGCAGAACATTTTTCAGAATTATTTATTACTAACATTTTTCTGTAAGAATCACCAAATCCATGTCTAATTCATAACCTAATGCAAGTGCATGAAGAAATAGATCTAAAAGGAGTGAGGAATGTTAAGCCTTAGCTTAATGCAGTAGAAGTCACCGCTTTGAACTTTGAATTGTGCTGATTAGTTCCAACAGAAAATTTATGGATTTTTGTCAGTTAATTTGCATTATAATTTAAAAATTCTGTTGTGCAGTGTCAGAAAGGCAACTGACTGGATTTTGTTGTGTATATTTATACAACATCTAATGTAGATGTTGCTTTGCCTCATCTTCCATAGTAGGAAGTCAAAAGATAAAAATATAAAAATGAAAATAATCAGTGACTTCTGTGTGTGTATTATTTAGAAATATGGCATAAAATATCAGAAGAAACAGCTAAAAGAATTTAAAGTGATTGCCTCTGAGGTGAAGGGTTGAGGAGGTGCATCAGGAAGCATCTGCTCTTTGTCATGAACCTTGCAGAAGTAATGGACTCTAATCTGTGCAGTTATCATTTTTAAGAAAAGGGTTATAGATCAGAGAACCTCAGTGTTTTCTTCTTTAGTTATTTGCATGCATAGTAAGTCTTTATTTTGAACAATGGGGTACTACCTGTCAGCTGTTAGTAGTTTACCTGGTCCCTGAGGACTCAGGGATAAATAATTCACCCTTGAGATCTGTCCTGAAACCCTTGTCTAGAATGTGCCAGCACTAAATGTTCTAAAATTGAATTCTTAGAGACTTGACCTAATAGATTGAACTATATAGACAATGCAAAGAGATAGAGGAAGATAATACAGAGAATAAAAACCAATAATTATTAATCTGTTTTCATCTTAAAACAAAATTCAGTAGCGTCCCTTTTCTTTCTCCACTATTAGA
The DNA here is from genome assembly GCA_006410675.1 of Oreotragus oreotragus. Taxonomy (NCBI): domain Eukaryota; kingdom Metazoa; phylum Chordata; class Mammalia; order Artiodactyla; family Bovidae; genus Oreotragus; species Oreotragus oreotragus. Next base: position 72,043 of record SJYX01023191.1, read on the forward strand.
TCCTTTGTTTGTGCGTGTGTGTGCACGTGCTTGCGTGTGTGTGTGCACGTGCTTCATGCATGTGTGCTTGCATGCAAGTGTGAAGCAGAAACCATCTTGAGCTAGCTTCAATATAAAGGGAATATTTCTCAAAATAACGGTTCTCATGAGGTCATGAGGTTCTCAACCTGTACTGTACATTATAATCACCTGGACAATGTTTGCACCTTCCAGTGCCTGAGGTGCACCTCAGATGAATTAAGTTTCTCAATTGATTCCAGTAGTCAGGGTTGAGAACTACTGCCCTATTAGCCTCCCTTTCCGCTAAGATCGTTGCTGTTTCTAATGGGAATTTGTCACATTGGTATCTTGAAATAAGTTAAGCTTAAGAAGTACTGCTTTGGATGGTGATTCCTAAACCTAGTTGGTTGAGCATCAGCATTTCCTGGGGAAAGCTTTCTGGGTTCATTTCTGATCTCACTTAATTTTTTTATTCATCCATTCATGAAACATTCTTCGGATGTCCTTGTGTGAAACAGACATTTTTATACATGCAAGAGATACAAATAGGATACTGTCCCTGAATTCAAGGAGGCTACTAGAGGAAAGTGTGCTGTGCTTAGTCACATCTGACTCTTTGTGACTCCATGGACTGTAGCCCGCCAGGCTCCTCTGTCAGTGGGGATTCTCCAGGCAAGAATACTGGAGTGGGTTGCCATACCCTCTTCCAGGGGATCTTCCCAACCCAGGGATCGAACCCAGGTCTCCCACATTGCAGGCAGATTCTTGACCATCTGAGCTACCAAGGAAGCCCAAGAACACTGGAGTTGGCCTGTCCCTTCTCCAAGGGATCTTCCCGACCCAGGAATCGAACTGAGGTCTCCTGCATTGTAGACGGATTCTTTACCAGCTGAGGTAACAGGGAAGCCCCACTAGAGGACAATAGGTCTGTAAAAAAATGTATAGCGGAAGCATTGTAAGTATTACGCTGGAAGCCAGAAACATGGGAGTCAGTCTTGATTTCTTCTGTCCTATTAATTCTGCCTAAATTTATTTCCGTCCTACCAGCCTATCTTCATCATCACTGCTAGCACCTTAAATCCAAGCTGCTTTTTCTGCTTTCCACCTGGCTATCTCCTCAACCTTCAGATTTCAGCTCAGGGTCACTTTTAGGAGAAAAGGAAAGATATACTCAACTGAATGCAGAGTTCCAACAAATAGCAAGGAGAGATAAGAAAGCCTTAAGTAAACAATGCAAAGAAACAGAGGAAAAAAATAGAATGGGAAAGACTAGAGATCTCTTGAAGAAAAGCCTTTGACTGTGTGGATCATAACAAACTGTGGAAAATTCTTAAAGAGATGAGAATACCAGACAACCTTATCCACCTCCTGAGAAACCTGTATGCAGGACAAGAAACAACCATTAGAACCAGACACAGAACAACTGACTGGTTCAAAATTGGGAAAGGCATATGACAAGACTGTAGATTGTTAGTCTGCTTATTTAACTTATACACAGAGTACAACATGGGAAATGCTGGGCTGGATGAATCCCAAGCTGGAATCAAGATTGCCAGGAGAAATAGCAATAACCTCAAATATGCAGATGATACCACTCTAATGGCAGAAAACAAAGAGAAACCAAAGAGCTTCTTTCTTGATGAGGGTGAAAGAGGAAAAAAGAAAGAGGGTGAAAACCTGGCTTAAAACTCAACATTCAAAAAATGAAGATCACGGCATCCGGTCCCATCACTTCATGGCAAATAAATGGGTAAGCAGTGGAAAGAGTGACAGATTTTATTTTCTTGGGCTCCAAAATCACTACAGACAGTGACTGCAGCCACGAAATCAAAAAGATGCTTGGTCCTTGAAAGAAAAGCTATGACAAACCTAGACAGCATATTAAAAAAGCAGAGACATCATTTTATCAACAAAGGTCCATATAGTCAAAGCTGTGGTTTTTCTAGTAGTCATATATGGATATGAGAGTTGGACCATAAAGAAGACTGAATGCCATAGAATTGATGCTTTCGAATTGTGGTGCTGGAGAAGATTCTTGAGAGTCCCTTGGACTGCAAGGAGATCAAACTAGACAATATTAAAGGAAATCAATCCTGAATATTCATTGGAAGGACTGATGCGGCAGCTGAAACTCCAATTCTTTGGGCACCTGAGGCAAAGAGCCGACTCATTGGAAAAGACCCTGATGCTGGGAAAAATTGAGGGCAGGAGAAGAGGGTGACAGAGGCTGAGATGGTTGGATGGCATCCCTGGATCAATGGACCTGAGTTTGAGCAAATTCTGGGAGATAGAGAAGAACAGGGAATCCTGATGTGCTGCAGTCCATGGGGTCATAGAGTCGGACATGATTTAGCGACTGAACAACAACAAACTAGAACTTGTTATATTTAGCATCCTATCAAAACTTGCCACACAAACAAAGGAAAAAAAATCAGTTGCAGCAATAGACACAGAAATGGCAGAGATAGTGCAATCACTGAACACATTAAAACAGGTATCATAAATAGGCACAACTGCTTAAGAATACCAAAGAAACGTGAGTGAGCATAGTGAGGATAAAATGGAAGATATAATAAACAACAAAACTAAATTTCCAGAGAAGAAAAGTAAATTTAAAATTAGTGGACTTCCCTGCTAGTCCAGTGGCTTAAACTCTTTGCTTCCAATGCAGGGGCCCCAGGTTCCATGCTTGGTAGAGAGCTAGATCCCACATGCCGCAAGTAAGAGTTGCTATTCTGCAACTAAAGATCTCACAGGCTGCAACTAAAAGATTCTGCATGCTGCAACAAAGACTTGGGGTAGTCAAATAAATAAATAAATAAATAAATTTTTAAAAATTAAATTGAATGGGATTAATGGCATCTGGTCCCATCACTTCATGGGAAATAGATGGAGAAACAGTGGAAACAGTGTCAGACTTTCTTTTTTGGGCTCCAAAATCACTGCAGATGGTGATTGCAGCCATGAAATTAAAAGACACTTACTCCTTGGAAGAAAAGTTGTGACCAACCTAGATAGCATATTCAAAAGCAGAGACATTACTTTGCTGACTAAGGTCCGTCTAGTCAAGGAGTCAAGGCTATGGTTTTTACTGTGGTCATGTATGGATGTGAGAGTTGGACTGTGAAGAAGGCTGAGCGCTGAAGAACTGATGCTTTTGAACTATGGTGTTGGAGAAGACTCTTGAGAGTCCCTTGGACTGCAAGGAGATCCAACCAGTCCATTCTGAAGGAGATCAGCCCTGGGATTTCTTTGGAAGGAATGATGCTAAAGCTGAACTCCAGTACTTTGGCCACCTCATGCGAAGAGTTGACTCATTGGAAAAGACTTTGCTGCTGGGAGGAATTGGGGGCAGGAGGAGAAGGGGATGACAGAGGATGAGATGGCTGGATGGCATCACTGACTCGATGGACGTGAGTCTGAGTGAACTCCGGGAGTTGGTGATGAACAGGGAGGCCTGGCGTGCTGCGATTCATGGGGTCACAAAGAGTCAGACACGACTGAGCGACTGAACTGAACTGAACTGAACTGAATAACAAATGGGATAATACTGAAGAAAAGATTAGTGAACTTGAAGTAATAGGAAGTGCATTTATCAAAACTGAAGCAGAAAAAAAAAGAGTGAAAAAAAAACAAACGCAGAGCTTAGTGATCTGTGGTATATCGAATGATCTAAAATATAACAATTTGAGTCTCAGAACTGTTAAAGGGGAGTCTTCAGGTGAAAGCTTTTAAAAATCACTTTTTCCCTTTTATGAGCTACAAGTTTCCTTCTTTAAAATGACATGTCAGTTTTTTGTCATGTTATGTATTACAGTATAGTTTGTGGGACTTCCCTTGTGGTCCAGGGGTNTATCGAATGATCTAAAATATAACAATTTGAGTCTCAGAACTGTTAAAGGGGAGTCTTCAGGTGAAAGCTTTTAAAAATCACTTTTTCCCTTTTATGAGCTACAAGTTTCCTTCTTTAAAATGACATGTCAGTTTTTTGTCATGTTATGTATTACAGTATAGTTTGTGGGACTTCCCTTGTGGTCCAGGGGTTAAGACCCTGCGCTCACAATTCAGAGGACATGGGTTCAATACCTGGCCACATGCTGCCACTAAAGATCCCACATGCTACAACTAAGACCCAGTGCAACCAAGTAAATATATATATATATATATTTAAATTACAGTTTGTAGAAATCTAAATGATTTTCTTAGTAATATCTTTACCCAGTACCAATTATAATCTTTCATTTCCAGTGGGATAATCAAAGTTTATCTTGATATCTTAGAATTCTATATGAATAGCAAAGATGGATATATGTAAAGTATAGGTGGTCCTTGAGATAATCTGGAATTCTCTTTTGATGTAGGGACCAAAATGTCATATATATTTCAACTGTGTTTATTTTAATTATAGATAACTCTAACCTCTAGTATAGAATTCTATTTTAATAAATACAAATATTTTTGTTTTAATGATTTGTGAACTAGAACCTACAAAAGTCAATCAAGAAGAATTTGTTTAAATCACATTTTGTTTAGATAATAACATTTAATTAAGTTGATCATTGTGACAATTAATTTTATGTTTCAATTGACTAGGCTATAGTGACTAGTTGTTTGAGCAACAATATCCCAATTCCCAATTTGGTATTTTTTAGTAAATGTACTTGTCATTACTGATAAAACTAGTGATGCTATATTTCTTTAAAAATTAAGGTAAAAATTTAAGTCTCCTAGATTCTTTGTAGACTATTTTATATCTTTAGATGTTAAAATATGTGTAATACAAAATATCCAAATTTGGAATGTTAGAAAAAAAATCCTGGAATTCATAAATCATTTTTCTACTTTTTACCAAAAAGGATGGGGGAGGCTGGGTTTAATTCCTATCTTTATAAAACCAGAAATTTTATTTTAAACTAGATAATATTTAGAACTGTCATTTTTTTCTCTTTTATTTCTGTGAAGTTCTTTGCCTCATTTCTATCTTTGAAGTCCCTTTGAAGTGCCTATTCTTTTACTGTCACCTATAATGTTTCTTTTTTATATTTTGAGCTTACATCTGATTTTAGAAAAAACATATTGTTTTTAAAAGTTTATTTTACACCACTTTTAGCTTAAAATACATTCACAGTCCCCCTGTCCCTCCCCATTTTTGGATAAAAGCAATTTCAAGTACAATAGTCAGCCTCCAGTTCTTTTTATTTCATGTATTTTACCAATCAAAGCTTCTTAATTTCAATTAAATCATGTTTGGAATACACAAGTGTCAGATAATCGCTCTTGAGCCCTGAAATCTCTGAGTACCATTTCGAGTTCAATAGACTTCTACTATGTCTGTATGATTCACAGCCTTGTGAGCTCTATTTGGATAGAACAGAAACTTTAATCTGTATAACAGATTACCCCACACTGTAAAACAGAGTCTAAACATTTATAAATATTTAAAATTCATCAACTGCTCACTCACTGCCTTCTGCTTCATGGGATTCTTTATTTCAAACATGAGCGATTCTTTATTCTTTGTAATCTAGACTTATTCTGACTTTTAATTTCTGAAATACTAAGCTTTAGACCATGAGGAAATTAATTTCAGTACATGTGACCTCTTCTGGGGAGATGTCTTTAGTCCATTTAAAATAGATGGGACAACTCCAGTGGAACACAGCACTTTTATAAGACCTGCTGCTGCTGCTAAGTCGCTTCAGTCGTGTCCGACTCTGTGCGACCCCATAGACGGCAGCCCACCAGGCTCTGCCATCCTTGGGATTCTCCAGGCAAGAACATTGGAGTGGGTTGCCATTTCCTTCTTCAATGCATGAAAGTGAAAAGTAAAAATGAAGTCGCTCAGTCATGTCCGACTCTTAGCGACCCCGTGGTCTGCAGCCCGCCAGGCTCCTCCGTCCATTGGATTTTCCAAGCAAGAGTACTAAAGTGGGTTGCCATTGCCTTCTCTGTCTATAAGACCTATATCCTGGTAATTCTGGACTTCCCAGGTGGCACTAGTAGTAAAGAACCAGCCTGCCAATGCAAGAGACATAAGAGATACAGGTTCAGTCCCTGGGTTGGGAAGATCCCCGGTAGAGTGCATGGCAACCCACTCCAGTATTCTTGCCTGGAGAATCCTCATAGACAGAGGAACCTGGCGGGCTACAGTCCACGGGATCACAAAGAGTAGGACATGACTGAAGTGACTTAGCACGCACGCATCCTGGTAATTCTATTTCTATTATTTTTATGATGTTTGCTAGGATATTCAGCCAGCTTCTCCTCAAAGTGGAAAACAAATAGAAAAAAAGTACCAAGGATTAACTAGTGTGGCTAGGGTCATGTGCAGTTCTTGAATGGAACTGTCTCTGGCTCAGAAGACTGGGGAAGTCTCAGCCTTGGTTTTACACCCAGGCCTGTGGAGTGAGGGTTGTGAGAACAGAAGTCAGCTGCTACGAGAGGGAGGAAATGGTATTGAGCAGGTGGGATTTTAAAGTCACTACCTATAGACTGAAAGGAAGTACTCAATCTAAGCTGCTTTTGCATAAATTCCATAGCATTATTCCCATCAAGATTTCCAGGGACTTGAGCTTTGTAACACTGTTACTTTGTTGAGTACTCAAGTGTCATAGTCACAGGAAGGAGACCCTGCTTTTACCAATAGTTCTGCTACCCAGCATGGAAAGGATTAGATAAGAAATAGTTGGTCACAATAACTGGAAAATGAAAGCATTCCATGTTTGTTCCCAAATGAGCTGAGATGTCTTTATCACACCAGTTATGGTCCTTTATAACCAAATTCAGAAATTATAGTTTTGTCACACATGCATGAAGGTGATGCTCATTGCCTCATTTCCAAGTGTAGGTATTGCTCTGTTGAAAGGAGTCCATATTGAGCCAAAGGATGCAGTTTCAGTAAAGAGGAGCCATGAAAGTAATGTGCTTTGTATCCTGTTGCTCACTTTTAGTCCTTTTTGTTATTACAAATTTGCGGAGAAAAAAGAGAAACTCTGAAATGTGGTTTTCCTCTATTACAAATTTTCTCATCTGTAGCCTCTACGGATGCATGTTTGCTGCACTGCTAGTGTGATTGTGAAGCTCATTTCACAAGGTATAACATAACAAAACATGTGTAGATATATACATTTTCTATTTATCAGTTATACCAATGAAGCTGACAGAAGAGTTCCCATAAGGTGTGCGTGACAGGCAGCAAGGCTATGCCTTAGTCTTCTTGACTGTGCAGAATCTTAGATCAACCTGTTTAACACCATAAACATTTTCAAATTGTTTTCCTCCAGGAGCTCCAGAAATGTCATGGTTTCATAAGTGGTTGTGCTCAGCCACTAAATCGTGTCTGACTCTTTGCAACCCCATGGACTGTAGCTGCCAGGCTCCTCTGTCCATCAAATTTTCCAGGCAAGAATACCGGAGTGGGTCGCCATGTCCTTCTCCATCATAAGTGTTTAGTCAGAAGTTAATATCATCATCAGACAATGAATGTAACCACACTGCATTCATGTAATTCCAGCATAAGAACAAATAAAATTAGAATTTCTGACTGGCCTTTGCTGCAGAATTATAAATATGCAATTCATGTTTGGCTTTTGAAATATTTAGATTAGTTTCTCTATCGCTGCTACAGTTTTCAAGACCTCCTAGCTAGAAATGATTGATCCACTGGAAACTTCCATTTTACATCAGAAGAAATAAAAATGTAGGAGAAGTGTGGAATTGATATTAAAACAAATTGACATTAAAGCTCAGTATTCTTTGTTCCATAGCTCATTTGCATTTAAAAAAGAATTCTTCAAGTAATTAATTTTAAAAGTCACAGAGAATATATTTCTAGTATTGGAGTTTTAGGCAGTCCTTTACTCTACTTTCATCCATACCTCTAGGAAACCTAGACTCCACATTGGAGACTTCACATACGGGGAGGAGTGTGAAGAGAGGGAAGGAGAGAGATAGAAGATAAATATTTCATATCTCCTATTCCTTAATTTTTCAATTCAACTCAAGTTGTCAAACATTTATGGCAGGCTTACTGTACGCGGCGAATTCTTTAAGGCTCTGGAGATACAAACAAATTAGACCTGGACTTGACTTTTAGGTGCCTAAAACCCAGCATAGGAGTATGGTTTACTTATGAGGCCTGGCGTGCTGCAATTCATGGGGTCGCAAGGTATCGGACATGACTGAGCAACTGAACTGAAGTGTTTTTATTCTAGAAAACCTAGCATGTGAGACGAAATATTTTACAATGCTGTAGTCACGTATTGGTCAGGAAGGGTGGCTAATATCTTGGAGTCCCTTGGAATTTCTTCCACCGTCAGGATCATCGTAAACGGTTTACCGCAGCTGGAAGCAGCTTCTGTCCTTTCCAGAACCACCGCACTATTTTTAGCTTAGACTGGAAATCTTCCTGTACCACTCCTGGCCAAGGTTCCAGCTGCTTTGTGTTTGCTCATTTTGATATTATATTAACTTTTCTTTGGCACTGCAGAAAACTCCAGAACATTCCTGGTTTATTCTTTGCACTGTTACAAAAAAAATACAGTGAAGGTTTAGGCTTGTATTATGCTGCAGTCGCTCAATACCAGTATTTCCTGAATGCCTAAGTCAGGTCTCTGGGATATGCCAGTGAATATAACAGGCAAAGATTCCTGCCCTCATGGAACATACACTCCAATTATAACATATAATACAAAACCCAAAATAATCGAGGCTCGAAAGAACATAACTTTTTTCTCATATAAAGTAAGTCCAGATTTAGTCAGTCCAGGTGTCCATTGGTGGCTCCATTGTTGCTAAGGTTCTTGATTCCTTCACTGTCTGTTCTCAGCCCGATCTCATAGCTTCGATCCTCGGAATCACCTCATAATCAGAAAATGGCTGACGTAGGCCAGCCATCATATCCTCATTCTAGGAGGCAGGAGGGCAGGGAGTGAAGGCAAAAGACTGTGACATCATGCTAACCAGCTCTTTAAAAGTAGCTTTCCTGGAAGCCTCACCCAGTTATGTCCAGTTAGAGAAGGGCTATCCACCAGGGGGCCTGGAAACTGTAGCTTTAAACGTGGCCCATACGCACAGCCAACAATTTTGGGGTTTTGTTACCAGGGAAGGAGGAAAGAATGGATGTAGGATAAGCAACAGTCTTTGTCATGTATATCTTAATCTTCAATATAATGTGTGTGCATGTGAATATATTTATCTATAAATAGATAATAGCTAGGTAGGTAGATAGATGGATAGACAGATGTACAAGGAGAAATTTTAGAGCATCATAAAGGGGAATTACCACATGTAGGTAGTGCTTTGCAGTTGTTGTAAGTACTCTTGTAAAAAATCATATATATAAAACCTAACTTTAAATACTAGACTTCTACCTATTTTCAAATGTTTACAGTGCTGATAATCCCATGTCATTATTATTTAAGAAGTGTGGGTTATGAGCTGTCACTTATTTAATTAAATGAAATCCACTATTCTTAGTTCTCAAAATAATCTGCAAATTTTATACTTTATAATCTCAATCAAAAAGATCTCAACTGATTTTTTAATTAAGAGAAAGAAAAAAAAAAGAACTTCTCTGAGAGGTCCTATATTTGGTTCAGGTAAAATAATGTGTGTCCTTAAATCTTAATTTAAGGCCTCTTAATGACGTAGTGGGGCAGTGAGAGTGCAGTCAGTTTCTCCCTTCCTTTCCTCTTTACTGCACCCTGTTGCCCCAGGAAGATACCCATGGCTCAAAAGCAGTGGGTGTAATGGTGAGAGCTCTGTGCAGAAGGATTACCCCTAGTACTGGCTCAGTCAGGAAAGAGCTGACTTCCTTTCTTTAGGCCTGTGTCCTAATTTGTAAAATGAAGGTGATTAAGTTCAATTACTGTCTCAGCATTTTATTTAACTGTTAGAATAATCACTAAATAACTTTTTGAAAAGATTCTGACTTTGTACTATCTTTCTCTTTCTCTCTCTTTTTTGTCTTAGAAACACTTGATTGAAGATAGGCATCAGTTCAGTTCAGTTCAGTCTCTCAGTCGTGTCCAACTCTTTGTGACCCCATGAATCGCAGCACGCCAGGCCTCCCCTGTCCATCACCAACTCCCGGAGTTTACTCAAACTCATGTCCATCGAGTCGGTGATGGCATCCAGCCATCTCATCCTCTGTCGTCTCCTTCTCCTCCTGCTCCCAATCCCTCCCAGCATCAGGGTCTTTTCCAATGAGTCAACTCTTCACCTGAGGTGGCCAAAGTACTGGAGTTTCAGCTTCAACATCAGTCCTTCCAATGAACACCCAGGACTGATCTCCTTTTGGATGGACTGGTTGGATCTCCTTGCAGTCCAAGGGACTCTCAAGAGTCTTCTCCAACACCACAGTTCAAAAGCATCAATTCTTCGGCACTCAGCTTTCTTCACAGTACAACTCTCACATCCATACATGACCACAGGAAAAACCATAGCCTTGACTAGATGGACCTTTGTTGGCAAAGTAATGTCTCTGCTTTTGGATATGCTATATAGGTTGGTCATAACTTTCCTTCCAAGGAGTAGGCGTCTTTTAATTTTATGGCTGCAATCACCATCAGCAGTGATTCTGGAGCCCAAAAAAAGAAAGTCTGACACTGTTTCCACTGTTTCTCCATCCATTTCCCATGAAGTGATGGGACCAGATGCAATGATCTTAATTTTCTGAATGTTGAACTTTAAGCCAACTTTTTCACTCTCCTCTTTCACTTTCATCAAGAGGCTCTTTAGTTCTTCTTCGCTTTCTGCCATAAGGGTGGTGTCATCAGCATATCTGAGGTTATTGATATTTCTCCCGTCAGTCTTGATTCCAGCTTGTGCTTCCTCCAGCCCAGCGTTTCTCATGATGTACTCTGCATATAAGTTAAATAAGCAGGGTGACAATATACAGCCTTGACATATTCCTTTTCCAATTATCTTTAAAAAAGAATTCTAAAACCATTTTTTATGGTTTGTATTTAATTCATTCTACTGAAAAAAAAATCTAAATCTCAAATGAAGTCAGAGAGCTGATACCTGGATTAAATAACCTTCCCATAGAGGGATTCTGCTAAACCACCGTTTGGTGTGATGCTGTTGACTCATGAAGAAGAAACCATGAAACATCTCTGTGTTTCCTTAAGGAATGTTGAGGATNTATGGTTTGTATTTAATTCATTCTACTGAAAAAAAAATCTAAATCTCAAATGAAGTCAGAGAGCTGATACCTGGATTAAATAACCTTCCCATAGAGGGATTCTGCTAAACCACCGTTTGGTGTGATGCTGTTGACTCATGAAGAAGAAACCATGAAACATCTCTGTGTTTCCTTAAGGAATGTTGAGGATGCTCAACAGGTAATGTGAATTCCCAAGAATGAATTTCCTTCTGAAATTTCCAAGAGCAATTTGGATGTAAACATTATGAATTCAGGGCCTGGTCGTATCTCCTGTTCTGCTTTGACTGCTGAAAGGCTTAGCATCTCAAGGTCCTTCCTGTCAAGTATATACAACTTCATGAATATATATTGTTGTTTACTAGTCTCATTACAGGTTTGAATTGACTTTCATACCCTTACTTTTCCTTTAACATATATTTTTTGCCATATTAAATGCATATTTTAAAAACCATTTTAATACTTTTTGGAACAAAGTGGGTATGTACAAAATCATTTGATTATTGACTCAAATAATGCAAATCAGTGAATAACCATGTTTCAGGAATGAAATTATGCAATTATATATTTACTTTTGCTTATAAACATTATCAAGATCTGGAAAATTAGATTTCAGTACAATTCTGTCTCTAGATCCAAATGAACAAATATGCAAAAACATCGGAGACTGCTATTATAATTTCTGAGAAAGACTGCAGCCTGTACCCTCATTTGTTTGGACAAGATATTTTTCAAAAGTAAAATCACTCTCCTTAAATATTGTGTATATTTCAATGATCTGATAAATGGGCTGTTTATTCATTGTCTCTGTGGTACCCCACAGTGGATTACCCATAGCAACAGTCCTTTTCAAACTTAATAAGACCAACTCTGTATTTATTAGGGAAATAATACCACCAGGTTAAACAAACTGACTGTTGGTTCTGTGTATTTACTCTCTTTCAAAGAGATCTGCTAAACCTTCAGTGTGTCCCATGTTGTAGATGATTAGGCAAGCTGAATTGGTATGACTCTGTGATTCTGAATATGCCATTTTTGTGGTGTGTGTAGAGTCAAATAATAAAGATGATGAGCAAATAAAGCTTCAGACATAAAGTACTATTTTGTGCATTGAGAACAGGACAAAATTCTTCTCTGTATAGTAGAAATCAGAGATATATTATGATAAATATTACCACTCCCAGTCTATAGAGGATAAATAGAATATTTAATTTTGGCCAAGGAAAACATATTTCAGTTTTTCTTGCCTCTAGAAATTACATTGATGTGGAATCTATAAGAAAGGCCCTGCCTCAGAAAAAAGATAATTTCAGAGTTAACAGAGATTTTCATAAGAGAACAGATTCTTTTAAAGACTTTGAATTGCTGTTGAAATATAAATTAAACCTATGATCTGTTCACGTCACTTGTTGAGAAATGAAGTAGTATTTAAAAACACAAAATGTTAAGAGTTCATGTAATCCAATATCCTTATTTTACAGCCATGAATGCTTTTAGAATTGCTAAAAAAAAGCGTAGCGTCTCTCATCTCAAATGTCCTTGGACAATATTAAAAAAAAACTTAACTATAACTTATGGCCTATAAAGTATACTAATGGGAATACAATAAACTTCTACAGGAGTGCATTGATTAATAATTCCATTTGGTTTTTGTCTTTTTATATACAGTAGAAAACACATTTTTTTCTTTATTAGATTTTTACATAGATTGATAGTGGGGCTCTGCATTTATGTTTGGTTGAGCCTGTTTTGATAAAATCTTTGCTATGTTTAATATCTTTTTTCTTAAAGTTCTTTTGTAATTTTAATATTTAAATTATTTATTTTTGTTTGTATTCACAGATTCTGGAACTTTTCAAAGCCTGACCCTCTTCTTGAAACAGTAGAACATCACACAGAATTTACTTGTGGTTTAGATTTAAGTCTTCAGAGTCCTTCTCAGGTAATGGATCAATCTCCTCATATTTTTTCCTACCCATACAGTTTACAAATAGCTCTACGTGTGGCATGCATTGCTTTTATGAACAAAATTCTTGCCTTTAGGGCAGGGTAAAGTACATTTACTTAAGAAACCTGACCTTTTTCGCTGTGTAAACTTGAGCATTTGAAATACTAGGGAAGAAGAGGTATCCAGAAACTTGACACACTTTTCTCCTCTCGAAGGGTTAACTTTGCTGAGAGGAAAAGGAAACTTCCCCCAAATTATTGTGCCTAGCTTGTAGACCTCTGCCGATGGAAAGGGTGACAGGGGGAGAATGGAGTGAGGAAGGACTGGCCCCAGAGGCTGATGGAGTCAGGCGAGTGTGCTCCTGGATTCAGCTGCCTGCTGAGCGGTGGAGATTACGGGCCTGCCGTTTCCCTCTCAGGACCGTCACCTTCATCTCCTCATGCCAGGTCAGAAGAGAGGCTCCGCATGTGGAACAAAGTAGAGGAGAGTGGCTACTGTTCTAGTTACCAAACTTCATCTTTTCTGCTTTTTGTTCTCTTGAGGACTTTTTAAAATATTCTTCAGGTTTTTAATAAAGAAGCTTCAGTTTTAGAAATTGTAAACTCAGATCAGAAACACTTGACTACATTGAGTGATAAGATACTTTAATAATGGAGGCTATGTGAAAATACCATCCTATTACTGAAACAAAATAATATGTGGAAATTCTACTGTATGACTAAGAATTTATGCATTTATGAAAACTTTTAGAAGTCAATCACAAAGCAAATTGTTTCTCATTACTGTGTTCTTAAATCTAAATGAATACGAGTTTCGTTTATTTTAGAAATTCAAGTTATAATTCTGAGTTTAAAATATTCTCATTGTACATTAAAATATTCTCATTAGCATTAGAATAACTGAAAATGACTTAGTGGCATCTAAGAAGAGAAGAAATTGAAATAGTGATGAGTGAAATGGTATGATCCTTAATGTAAATACAATGTGCTTTAAATATACTAGTTCCTTTACTGAGAAAAACATTTATCATAGAAGCTGTTTTTAATAAAATAATCACTGCTATCCCAGTTTATAAAAATTTTGTAATGTGCCTATTGAAGCATGACAGTACCCAAAAGGGGACCCTTAATGAGATATTTGCCTTCTTGTATATTTCTGCTGACCCATCTCTACGGTCCCCAGCCTGTAGCCCGAGGCAGCACCTGTGCGTCCGTGATGCATGGCAGCTCCTCATCCGGATCTTGGAGAGTGCCATGTGTCAAACTGGCGTTTTCACTTTCTTCAGATAAATACCGAGAAATCTAATTCCTGCATCATATACTAGTTCTATTTTTAATTTTCTGAGGACTCATTTTTTTCCTATCGTGGCTATACCAATTTGCATTCCCACCAACAGTATATAAAGGTTCACTTTTCTCTACATCCTCACCAACACTTATTATTTCTTGTCTTTTTGTTAAGAGCCATTCTCACAGGTGTGAGGTGACACTCATTGTGGTTTTGATTTGAGCATCATTTCATGTGTTATACCTGTATGACTTCTTTGGAAAAATGTCTATTCACTTCTTCTGCCCATTTTTAATCAGATTTTTTGTTTTTGGTGCTAAGTTATACGAGCTCTTTTACCAACACTTATTATTTCTTGTCTTTTTGTTAAGAGCCATTCTCACAGGTGTGAGGTGACACTCATTGTGGTTTTGATTTGAGCATCATTTCATGTGTTATACCTGTATGACTTCTTTGGAAAAATGTCTATTCACTTCTTCTGCCCATTTTTAATCAGATTTTTTGTTTTTGGTGCTAAGTTATACGAGCTCTTTACATATTTTGGATAGTAACCTGTTATCAAATATATGTCATGCAAACATAGTCTCCTCCTCAGTAGGTTATCTTCTTTTTTGATGATTTCCTTCACTGGGCAAAATCTGTAGTCTGATGTAGTCCCACTTGATTTTTTTTTTTTTTTTTTTTGCTTTTATTGCCTTTGCTTTTGGAGTTAGAGCCAAAAAATTATTACTAGGATCAGTGTCAAGGAGCTTACTGCCTATGTTTTCTTCTAGGAGTTTTACAGTTTCAGGTCTTACATTCAAATCTTTAATCCATTTTCATTTTTGTTTATGGTGTAAGATAGTGGTCCAGTTTCATTCTTACTGCCCGTGGCTGTCCAGTGATTTGTGTTTTTAAAGATCGTTCTGGCTGTTGTGAGAGAACAAACCATAGGTATGACTAGAGATGGAAAGATGGAAAGATTCAGAATAAATTGCTAGATGTTTCATATGATTTAACATTTTCAGTGATTAGTTTACACTTTTCTTCTCCCTGTAAATTTATCTTTTCCCCTTTATATTTATATTCTGTCTTGGACTTTAAACTTTCCTTTCAAACTAAGTTCTTTTAAAACCAACATTTTTTTTAAAAGAGCATATCTAACATCATCACATTTTGATGCAAGCATTTGTTTTATTTATATTATTAATGTATAGTTTTACCAAGTAACATTAAACTCCTTTCTAGGGGAAATAAGCATCACGTTCTTAGTTCACTTCCCTGTCTTTCTCTCACTTATCTTATCTCAGTTATCTTTTGCTATATAGCAAACTTCCTTACAACCTAGTAGTTTAAACAACAATTTTCTTTGCTTACAATTAATTCTGTGATTCAACAGTTTACACCAGACTCAGCCAAGTAGTTCCTTTGTTGATCTCACCTGGGGTCACTCAGGTGACTCCAGTCATCCAGTGACTTCACCAGGGCTATGTGATCTAAGATGGCTTCACAGAGATACATAGAGTATAGCATTGATTTTCTTCCTAGCCATGTGTTTCCAGATGAGTCCAGGTTTCTTTACCTAGCAGCTGTAGATTTCCAGGAGGGTGATAGCGAGGTGTCTTCAGGACTAGACTTCAAAGTCATACAACATTCCTTCTGTTGCAAAGCAAGTTACAAGGCCAGGTCAGATTCAGAGTGACAGAGAGACTCCACCTCTTGTTGGGAGTAGCTGCTAAGAATTTGAAACCATTTTAAATCTACCACATTAACCTTTTGTTGGTAGTTTAAGTTATTTTTAACATATATTTATCCTTTATTCTCATATATATGTATTCGAGATTACTGATTGCATGTTAATTTAATTTCACTCTTTGTTCATAATTTATTCTCTTAGAAAGTAGTTGTCTCTCACCTCTTAGAGAGTACCTTTCAGTCTTTCAAAAACTTGTCATCTCTTGTGTAGATTCTAACAGCTACAAGACTTTGCTGACGTACTTTTGGGCTGCCATGCTTTAATATATTCCCTGTCGTAAAAGAGATTTTTCTTGTATTTATAATTTTCTTCTTAGCTTCTCCCTTTTTAAAGATCTGAAAAATGAGATCCAAAGACATTCTTGTATTATAACCTCCTTTCTTTTTGACTGAGTATAAGGACTTGTCTTTAAAAGTTTAAAACTTGACAAATAAGTGTCTGGGGTCATTCTTTAAGGATAATTGCTAAGAAATACTCCATGGCCTCTTGTTAACCAGGCTGAAATCATCTTTCACTTCAGAACATTTTTCTTTGAATTCTTTCCCTCTGATCTTGATTTGTACAGTCCNTAAGGACTTGTCTTTAAAAGTTTAAAACTTGACAAATAAGTGTCTGGGGTCATTCTTTAAGGATAATTGCTAAGAAATACTCCATGGCCTCTTGTTAACCAGGCTGAAATCATCTTTCACTTCAGAACATTTTTCTTTGAATTCTTTCCCTCTGATCTTGATTTGTACAGTCCTGGCATTTTCTCTTTTCTCTCTTACCCTTATTATTTCTAAATTGGAAACCTTTTTTCTGTTTTTAGGCTAATGATTCTAGACCTGTAATATATGTTCATTGGTATAATTGGAATTTTCTGTATTAATGTATTTTTAGAATCCCTGACTTTGTCTCTTCAGTATCAATTCTGCTTATTGATATTTAGTTTAGTATTTATAGGCTGGGTATAGGTTTATATGTCTATGCATTTGGAAGATAGTTATTTCTCTTTTAAAAAGCAAACATTACTAGTTCATTCCAAGATACCTCATTTATGTGTTTAATTAATATATTGTTTTTCCTTTGATGAGAAGTTATATTTAGAAGAAAGGATAAAGATTATCCATAGTTTTGCCACTCTAGAAAGAATCTGTATTATACCATGTTAACTTGGTTCTTTTCAGCCTTTTTCCAGGAATTTTTATTTGAAGTGTAATACATACATTGGGAAACACATATTTTAAGTGTATAACTCAGTAAGTTACCAAGAAGTAACTACACTTGTGTAACAACCATTTAGGTTAAGTATGGAACACACTACCGGCATCCCCAAAAGCCTAGCCATGCTTCCTTCCAAATCTCAGTCCCCCTCTCCTTCCCAAAGGTAAATACTCTTCCAGTCACTTTGTTTACATGTTTTTCATTGTGGTTTTATCACATGTATGCATTTATCTTCTTCTGGGACTCTAAAATATCAGTACTTAGTAATCATAATCTTTAATGAGTGAATTTCCTAGTCTATCCATGATAGGACCATGTAGGTACTTTATATAAAGTGTGAAAGTGAAAGTGTTAGTTGCTCAGGTGTGTCCAGCTCTTTGCAACCCCAGGGACTATAGCCCACCAGGCTCCATTTATGGGATTGAAGGCAGATTCTTTACCGTCTGAACCACCAGGGAAGCAAGATTTTCCCATAAAATAAAGCAGAAGAAATTTTGTGTATTTTCATTTGGTGTCAGTGAAAGATGCTTAGGTTTGGTTCTGTCTGTGTGTGTGTATATATATTTATAAAATATATATATAGGTGTGTGTGTATATATATATATATGTAATCATTATGCTGTATACCTGCAACTGATGTTAACATGTCAGTTCTATCTCAGTTAAAATAAAAAAAAAAAAAAAACAGAAATATTAGGCTATCATTAAAACATTCAGCTCATGTTTTGATTGAGATCCCTATTCCTGCAATCATAGATACCAAGTTTAAAGGTTGACAGTAGATAAATATTTTAAAATTCTCAGTATGAGATTGGAAAGTCAGATTTTAGAAGACAGCTGGCGTTGTTGGTAGGTGGGGTATACTTGTCCTGTTCAGCTTTAGTCTCAGGTGGCACTTTGTGCTTTTGTCCTAGACTGGCTTTAGAGCTGAAAAGATCCGGTGCCAGAAGCACCCAGTGTTCGCGGGCATTAGGCTCTGTTGTTGCCTCTTTGAGGCCTTCATAATTGTGTAACATTTAACGTAAAATTGTATAACAGCTGCTTGTTTTCCCCCAGCCACAAAACCTTCCCTGGCCCAGCTCTGCGGGATCTTGCTGTAATCGTGTTTCTGTTGCCCCCTGCACTCCATGAACAGCTCTTGCAATGAGAGGTTCTGAATTGTTCCCACCTGAGCCTCTGCTGTTTCTGGGTTCCCTTCCTCAATCAGTCATTCACTCTCTTACTCATTTCTCTTTCTCTAGACTATAGTGCATTGCTTCTTAAAAAACAAGCAAAAATGCTGACAGCACACAGCAAATTACTGTTTCAGAAAAACTTCATTTAGGCTCTTGGTCCTACTCACATTGCCTCTGAAGTCTTTGATTTTCCAGCCCATTTTCCACAATATCTTCCCTCAGCCTTCTACGACATCATTAACACTCTGAACATTGTCCTTACCTCCTACCTTATTGTATAAATAGACAAGAATGAATGTCTTCTTTCAGTTCTGTGACCTCAAAATATTTATGTTTAGCTCTGTTTTTTCCCCCTTTCCATTAGGTTCCTAATTTTCTCACTGGCTTTTTCATTCAGGTCTTTGCTTCCTCAATAATCCACTGTGGGATTTTGTTTTTTGTTGTAGATCTCCAGTCAGTTCTTTTCTCTATTTTCAAAACTCAGTTGACCCCACCGTCTTACCTCCCTACCAGTAAATTTAGTTTCTCTTCTATTATTAGACATCAAGAATTAGTAGCTTAACTGTTGCTTTTACTTCTCAAAGTCAACACTCTCTTTTTAGCCCCTGTACCTGTCTCCCTTTCATCATTCAATTGAAGTGAAGCCCTAAAAGGTCACCAGTAAAAGCTTCTGAAAACCAAGTTAGCCTTTTCTCGGACTTTTCTTTTTTTAGCTATATAATTTTTATAAAAGAAAAACCTTCCCCTCCTGTTGCTTTCATGTAAACCATGCTAACCATTTGTTCCTTACTTCTTTGCTAAATATCTCCATCGCCTGTGCCAGCTTCTTCCTTACCATCCTTCCAAAAGCAGGTGTTCCCCAGTATACAAGTGCTAGTCCTCTTACTTTTACACACCTTCTTCCTTAAGCTGGCCTTTAATTTATGTCAGTGATGCTTGACCTGTTTATCCAGTTGCTTTTGCAGTGTGGTCTCAACAGATGTTTCATTACTTTTCTTTCGGTATTCCTAATGTTGCATCTTGGAGCCAGACTCAAGACCTGGGAAACCATCCTAGTTTTCTTGTTTCTCTTTGCACTCCTAAAATTCATTGGGCATCAAGCTTATGGATTTTTCCTTAGCAATATTTCTGAAATGTGGGCCATACTCTTCTAGCTCTGCTGCCTTAGATAAGCATTTATTAGCATCTCTGCTGTGTATAATCATACGGGATTTGATTTACGTCATACCTGAATGGTCGAGTGGTTTTCCCTACTTTCTTCAATTTAAGTCTGAATTTGGCAATAAGGAATTCATGATCTGAGCCACAGTCAGCTCCCGGTCTTGTTTATGCTGACTGTATAGAGTTTATCCATCTTTGGCTGCAAAGAATATAATCAGTCTGATATCAGTGTTGACCATCTGGTGATGTCTATGTGTAGAGTCTTCTCTTGTGTTGTTGGAAGAGGGTGTTTGCTATGACCAGTGCATTTTCTTGGCAAAACTCTATTAGTCTTTGCCCTGCTTCATTCTGTATTCCAAGGCCAAATTTGCCTGTTACTCCAGGTGTTTCTTGACTTTCTACTTTTGCATTCCAGTCCCTTATAGTGAAAAGGACATCTTTCCATCACTTCATGGGAAATAGATGGGGAAACAGTGGAAACAGTGTCAGACTTTATTTTGGG
>SJYX01023191.1:94893-147608 GCA_006410675.1 Oreotragus oreotragus
CCGAAGAATTGATGCTTTTGAACTGTGGTGTTGGAGAAGACTGTTGAGAGTCCCTTGGACTGCAAGGAGATCCAACCAGTCCATTCTGAAGGAGATCAACCTTGTGATTTCTTTGGAAGGAATGATGCTAAAGCTGAAACTCCAATACTTTGGCTACCTCATGCGAAGAGTTGACTCATTGGAAAAGACTCTGATGCTGGGAGGAATTGGGGGCAGGAGGAGAAGGGGACGACAGAGGATGAGATGGCTGGATGGCATCACTGACTCGATGGATGTGAGTCTGAGTGAACTCCGGGAGTTGGTGATGGACAGGGAGGCCTGGCATGCTGCGATTCATGGGGTCTCAAAGACGGAGCGACTGAACTCAACTGAACTGAACTGCCATGGATGACTGCAACTGGTCTCTAAGCTCTTTCCGTCATTCCATTGATTTCTCAGTGCTGCTTATTGGCAGGCCCTGTGTTTTGCAAATCTGATTTTTCTTAATCCTTGACCTTAAATATATCAAAGGCCCCACTGAAGGCAAGAACAAGATGAGATTTGCCACCATTATTACTGTTAATCAACATGGTTCTAAAATTGTCACCAGTTAGTAATAGGAGAAAACAAAATGGAATATAAAAGGTAGAAAAATTTTTTAAGGTATAAAATTTTATCTTTGTACTTCGTACAATTGTCAAGTATTATAATCTAAGAACCTCAATTTTAAACCTATTAAAAATAATGAGTTCAATATAAAGCAATAAAATATATAAAAAATGAATGCCATGTGGATATGCATAATCATCAGTTAAAGAATAAAACAGGAAAATTACTTTTACATGGCAACAACTGTGTGTGTGGTATGTATGATACATAGAAGAATAAAAGTTTTTAAATGTGTAGGACTCTAGATTAAAAAAAATTATATACCTTTACTAAGGGACCTTAAAAAATGACTGGAATAAATGAACAGACACATCATCTTCTTGCAGCAGAATACTCTTTTTTTGGGGGTGGGCTCTCTTCCTCATCTTATAAAAGATAATACGTTTGCCTCCTAATAGATCTTTCTTGTCTGGAACACATGGTCAGCCATTCCTGTGACTGCTCTTTAAGGACTCTGACCATTAACTGTCTGCCATAATAGTTATATACTAGTTTTAATTTACAAATCAACATAGTTAAATTGTCCCCTTCATCATGTCCTCTCAGAAACCTTTCAAGAGGCAGCCTATTACCTCCAGAATAGTCTGAGCTGTTAATCTTACTTTCAAGATTCACTGTAATCTGTATTGCTGTCTTATTTAACTTCTCACTATCCTATGTAATCTCCCTATTTTATACCAATTATATTTTATTGTTATCTCCATGTGTTTGCCACTGTTTCCCACTCTGTCCTCCATCTCTGCTTGTGCAAAGTATCTCTGCCTTTCCAAGTCCTGGCCAAAGTCTTCTCTCCCTTCTCTCCTTTCCCTTTTTCTTTGCTTCAGTAGATATTTGAGTGCCAGCCCCTTGCCAGAAGTTACATAAACTCCTTGATATGTAGGTACTAAATAAATGTTGAATGAATAAACAAGTGGATGAATGAAAAGACCCTTTTTTTAGGATACTAGTCAATACTTTTCTTACCTTTACTTAAACCCCATACTGATTAACATAATAAACCACTTTCTTCTCTGCAGTCACTTCCTTTGGGAAGCTGGTTGAGTAAATAAGACATGTTTTCTTTAGTCTGTAGTTTAATACATTGCAACATACTGTCTGCTCTGCTTTTTAAAATTTAGAGTTGACTCTCTGTGATTTCTTTCATTTTCTTTACATTCCTCTGCTTATTTCTCTTGTCCATTTTTGCTAAAGATATATAAGTATCTGTATATGTCATACAGGTAATTATAATAGATTAAACAAGTTTCCCCGGAGAAGGCAATGGCAACCCACTCCAGTACTCTTGCCTGGAAAATCCCACGGACAGAAGGGCCTGGTAGGCTGCAGTCCATGGGGTCACTAAGAGTCTTCACTTTCGCTAAGCGACTTCACTTTCACTTTTCACTTTCATGCACTGGAGAAGGGAATGGCAACCCACTCCAGTGTTCTTGCCTGGAGAATCCCAGGGACGGGGGAGCCTGTTGGGCTGCCATCTATGGGGTCGCACAGAGTCGGACACGACTAAAGCGACTTAGCAGCAGCAGCAAACAAATTTCCCAAGGGCAAAAACAATTGTGCACAAAATTGAGAGGAAAGAGTATAATGATAAATAAGAAATGGAAAACTTGTCAGTAAAGTAAACCTTTTAATGGGTCTATAGGATGTCTGTTATATTAACAGCTGTATTAAATCAATTGAAATAAATTACCTTATCAGTGGCATGTGTAAACATTTTAGTAAAATGGAGAACATTGATAAACTAGGAATATAAATCATTTCTAAATTACACATGTATATAAAGTCTGATGTTTTTATTATAATGTTTTCCAAAATTTGCATTTATAGGATCATTATTATTGACGATGCTTTATAGCAAGTCTTACTTGATCCATCAGTGATAAATTTTTATTATAAACTCCTTATTGACTGAATTTGTTTTTTTAATATCCTTGGGTCTACTGTGGAACTTAGCCCAGTACTTTACACATAGAAAATGGTAAAATATTTAATATAGTTGCTCTCAAGCATTCCATGTATGATGTCATGATGTGTATGCTATACTGAATTCAGAAATTAATAGGCTTTTTCGATAGATAAGTTTCTGTTTTTCAAGAATGCTTTCTTACATGTTTTAAAGAAATTGACATGCTAGGATAATATCAAGAAATTCATATTTCTAATTAATGTGCTTACTCTTAAAATTAGAAATATCGAAAGTGCTGTTCAAAGTAAAATTGAACTAACAAAAAACAGACATTTGTATGGGCTCTTATTGGTTATTTTTCACTACCCTAGAAGATAGGAGCTTTTAAAAATAATCATGAAAAAGATTAATCTTTTCTTCCAATTTTCATTAAACAAATATAAAATATTCTAACAAACCATTTTTCCTATAATGTTGATAATTCTGAGTTTTATTGAAAAGGTTGGTGTTTTGATCTCAGATTAAAGGAAGTTTAGAGGACATAGGGATGAAATGTACAACAATGGGAGCTTGCAAGGTAAGAAATAGTTTTCCACTTGAATATCCTCCGGCAGAAGATGCAGAGCCTGGAGGCTCAGCCTATGCTATGGTGTCCACATGCACACTCACCTTCAGAGGAGAGGGTCAAACAAGGTATGCCTTGGCAGCCAGCCTTCAGAAACCCTAGACGGGAGTCAGGAGTCAGAAAAAGCCTCTCTTAAAAGATAAGAGTTTTATCAGAGGACTTATAATGTAGTTTAGTTGCCTTTAAGCTAGAACTTTTTAGTTCTTCATTTATTCTTTCTTTGTTGCTGATGTAAGTTGATTTACAACATTTTGTTAGTTTCAGGTGTATAGTATAGTGGTTCAGTATTTTTGCAGATTATATCCTATTGTAGGTTATTATAAGATAATGGGTATAATTCCCAGATTCTGCCAAGACACATAATCAGTGACTCTAAAAAAAAATCCTGTTTGGGTGTACTTGTACAAAAGTGTTTCCATCATTATGTGAGTGTCGTTAGAAAACAGAAGCTATATTACCCAGAATACTTTCATTTTCTCCATAGTTATTGTAAAGCAAAGAGCCCAGTTTATTATGCAGGTGTCATAATATGATTAGCTTTGACACCTGAAAGATTTTGCTCCATTTGTTCCCTTTAGAACAGATATTTTAAAATCTGTATTTATTTTATTTGGCCCTGTGGGTTTATCTATAAACTGTTCTAACCCATTTAGAACTCACCAGGGTACAAATCTAAAATAAAATAAGTAAGATTAAAAATACTGTTATTCTCCATAGTTTAAATGAATAATATAATTTTCTAATGTGTTCAAGTAGAAATTCTGGATTCTTGCTTATGGAGAATAGGTCTGGAAGCTACATTTGGTTAAGAATGCTTCAGGTGTAAGCCTAGTGATTTTCTTTAAAGATAGTTCAGTGTGTCTTCTTTCTTAGTCCTCCTCACAACTCACTGTCTTCCCATCACATATCAACCTACCAGATTTGAAACTTAGATTCTAAATAGAAATGTAAAAATATGGCACAAGGTGTTTTCCATTTTATTAGTGGCAAATTAACCTCTTCTTTTTCCTCAAGATCGGAAGAGAAATCTTCCTTTAAAAGATTTTTTCAATGATGCTAAATTTC
Source organism: Oreotragus oreotragus (assembly GCA_006410675.1). NCBI lineage: Eukaryota > Metazoa > Chordata > Mammalia > Artiodactyla > Bovidae > Oreotragus > Oreotragus oreotragus. The sequence continues at coordinate 99,135 of SJYX01023191.1, forward strand.
CTTTTAGTTGATAACCAAAAATTCTTGCTTATAAAGCTCAGAACTCCAGGTTAGTGCACAGGACAAAAGCCCAGTTAATTGATATAGAGTAAACCTTCTGTACCATGGGTTCCCCATCCACAAATTTTCAGTTCAGTTCATTCATTTAGTTGTGTCTGACTCTATGCAACCCCATGGACTGGAGCCTGCCAGGCTTCTCTGTCTATGGGATTTTCCAGGAAGAATACTGGAGTGAGTTGCTGTTTCCTACTCCAGGGGATCTTCCTGACCCAGGGATTGAACCCACATTTCTTGTATCTCTTGCACTGGCAGGCAGATTCTTTACCTGGGAAGATATTCTAATGTACACCAAAGCTTGAGACCACTGCACAATAGAAATGCCTCTAGGAAACTAAAGTTTAACAGTGTACTTTTGTCTTATTTGACAAGGGTTGAGATGTTTATTTTTAAAACAGCCATATGAAGAATGACTTTTTATTTCTTTTATATCTACTCTTTTGGCATTATATTGCTTTTTGTAACAGGGGTCTATTATATATTTCTCTTATCATCAACTTCTATAAAAAAAACTATATCTCCCCTGATGAACTGGTAAATTCATTATATTTGTATATCTTATATTATTGTTTGCCTTTTCACCTTTGCTGCCAGAATGTGTAGATAGAGCCCAATTTCATACCCCATTTTAGCAATTATTCTTAGCCTCCTTTTTCTAAATGATTATCAGCCCCTTATTCCATTTCATGTTTGTTCTTTTAATGAAATGGCTTTTCTGTGGCCATATTCAAGGATAATTTTCAATATGGCCATCATGGCTCTCATACAAGTATAATATGAAGATGTGTCAAAGACCTTTTGTAACTTGTGAAGGATTTTACAGCTACCTCAGAGGAACCAAAGAACAAACACATATAGGCAGCTGATAAATGTGAGAATGCATTTACTAATAGATGCAGAACTAGTCAGTATCCATGGCAGTAACACTTCATGATTAGAATCATCTCTCAGGAGACAGGACAAGGCATCGATTGTGTCTCTATAGGACAGCCTTCATTTGCAGTTTTAATGGCTGAGAATCATTTGATTACTGTCAGTTTTCTATAACTTTAGAGTTGTAAAATAATCCAGTCAGAGCCAGTAGAAGGCATAAGACCCCTATAGATTGCAGTAATCCTGTGAGCCTCTAGAACAATGCCAGCATTCCACTGAAAGAACACCTAGCAGTCTATCTGCTCATTGCAATCTTTCACAGTTTTTCCTGATAGCCAGGTAACGGGCAAAGAAATGAGTCCTCATATAGGAGTGTGAACCGGAGAAAGAGGATCTTCGGTAGATGAGAAAGGAGATATCCTGTTATTGTCTGCTTATTCTCTGTCGTGAGTCGTCTGGCCTTGAAGGAGTCTTCATGTCCAGGAGTGAATTCCTGGGGATGGGAGGGAAAGATGGCTTTGCCGTGGAGAAGCGGCACGGGGGCTGGGAAAGATTTCTTGCTGTATTTGACAAACTACTGCAATGGGTGGATCTCATCCAGTAAAACAAGAGTATTTATTACCATGTCATCTGATTTACTTACTTACTTTTTGGTCTTTCTGTTAACCCTAATTTTTAGCAAGGTCTTTTAGGCTGGCTTCAGATAGGTAGCATGGGACTTTAAGAAAAAGCCCTGTTTACCCTAATTTATAGAACTACATGGGAAGCAGTCCTTTCAAGGCCTTTGGGGTTGTGATGGTAATTAATGAGCGCCCCACTGCGGACCCCCAGCGACCTCATGGTCACTTTTCTTTCTCAGGAGGTCTCATCTCTACATTGCCTCTCTTAGAGAACCTGGAGCCTTGTTGTTAGTTTAGTAAAGTGCTTTTCTTTCTTATCTTATTATTACTATTTTTACTTGTTAGCTTTTAAAAATTCATAGCGCTCCATGTTGTTTATTTAGTCGTTCAGTTGTATCTGACTCTTTTGTGACTCTTTTGTAGCCCGCCAGACTTTTTATCCCATGGATTTTCCAGGGAAGGGTTGGGTTGGGATGGGTTGCCATTTTCCTCTGCAGGGGATCCTCCAGACCCAGGGATTGAACTTGCATCTCCTGCATTAGCAAGGAGGAGGATTCTTTTCCACAGAGCCACTGAGAAGCCCAGCACTAGATGGGGTTTAATGAAATAGTTAATTAATTTTAATTAATTAGTTAATGGGTAAAGAGTGTTTGTATTAATTTGAATCAGTCTAGTCATGTGTGCTCAGTCACGTCCAACTCTTTGCAACCCCTTGGACTGTAGCCCCCAGGCCCTTCTGTCCATGGGATTTTCCAGGCAGGAATACTGACTGTGTGTGCATGCTCAGTCACGGCCAACTCTTTGCAACCCTATAAACTGTAGTCCACCAGGCCCTCTGTCCATAGGATTTTCTAGGCAAGGATACTGGAATGTGTTGCCATTTCCTTCTCCAGAGGATCTTCCCGACCCAGGGCTCTAACCCATGTCTCATGCATCTCCTGCATTAGGAAGTGGATTCTTTGCCACTCATGCCACCTGGGAAGCGGTGAGTGATAAATAAGGATTCAGAAACTAAGTTATAGATACCTTATATTAGAAGCTAAGTTTCATTTTTCTGATTCTCTTTTCTGTAATAGTTGACACAACATACAGAAAGGCCCAGCACTTGAAAAACTATATACATAAATAAGAAGAATAAGTTTGTGTACTAATCTTTGTGTTTGGGGGTATAAAAATTTACAGTTGCAGGATTAGGCAGATAATGAGTATTGATCAGCCTTTTGTGAGGCCACGGTTTTCAGTGAACAGACTCAGCAGTGTTAGGTTCTGGTTCCACCTCTGCTGCCATAGTGTGAATGTGAGAAAAAGTTAAGCTCTGCAGTCTTAATCTATAAAACTCATTCTTTGAGCTAATCTTTGTTGAATCATTGTTAAGTTATAGCACAACATGGTCCATGCCCTCAAAGAGCTAGAAACACTTGTTAATAAATAAGCACAGCTGATATATTATAGGTACAGTGAATGACTTCACAGAGGAGGTAATGCTTAAATGGATTCTTCTGCAGAGAGGTATCATCTCCAGGCAGAGCAAGATAAGGGCCAGAGAGGAAGGGAGGGAGAAAGGTTATTCAGGGGAGGGGGATCAGTGAGAGGACATGAGCACAGAGGCATGAGCAAGATGCCAGGATTTGAGTGTGTGAGCCTGGTGCACGGACAAACAGAAGTAGGTAGCAACCAAATCTTGAAGGGTCTGGTTTTTAATCCTTAAATTAAAGAAGTTTGACTGAAAGGTCTCTAATGCTTTCTCTAGCTTGGATTCTGAGCTGAGATATTGTTAGTGAATGATGAGTTGATATGTTCTGATTGGGCTTACCTTCTGACTCAGTTGGTAAAGAATCCACCTGCAATGCAGGAGACCTATGTTCAATCCCTGAGTTGGGAAGATCCCCTGGAGAAGGGAAAGGCTACTCAGTCCAGTATTCTGGCCTGGAGAATTCCATGGACTGTATAGTCCGTTGGGATTCCAAAGAGTTGGACATGACTTAGCAACTTTCACTTTACTTCAGTTCAGTTCAGTTCAGTCCAGTCGTGTCCGACTCTTTGCGACCCCATGAATCACAGCACGCCAGGCCTCCCTGTCCATCACCAACTCCCAGAGTTCACTCAGACTCATGTCCATCGAGTCAGTGATGCCATCCAGCCATCTCATCCTCTGTTGTCCCCTTCTCCTCCTGTCCCCAATCCCTCCCGGCATCAGAGTCTTTTCAATGAGTCAACTTTTCGCATGAGGTGGCCAAAGTACTGGAGTTTCAGCTTTAGCATCTTTCCTTCTAAAGAAATCCCAGGGTTGATCTCCTTCAGAATGGACTGGTTGGATCTCCTTGCAGTCCAAGGGACTCTCAAGAGTCTTCTCCAACACCACAGTTCAAAAGCATCAATTCTTTGGCGCTCAGCCTTCTTCACAGTCCAGCTCTCACATCCATACATGACTACAGGAGAAACCATAGCCTTGACTAGATGGACCTTAGTCGGCAAAGTAATGTCTCTGCTTTTGAATATACTTTACTTCAAGTTCTGATTAATCTGCAGTTCCTGTATTCTATAGTGACAGCCAGGTAATTTGGTTGACCGAGACTCTGAGTTCCCTGTTGTAACTTTCTGCCTTTGCAACCATTAAAGGACAGGAAATATAGTGCAAATAACTTTGGTCAAATCCCTCTCTTGCTGCTTCATTCTTAATGTTACTGTCTACATTTTTTCATTTTCTTCTCTTCTGGAAAATTTCAAATGTATAGAAAGTAAACAATAGGATAATACAATTCCATTATCCAGATTTGACAATTACCAACATTCTTGTTTTGTTTATTCTTTTCATGTCCTCATTCAATTTTTATTATTGTCATTATTATTATTACTTTTTCTAGGTGTCATTTTTGTACACTGAAATGTACAAATCTTAATATAGGTTTTTGACAAACAGATATACTTGTGTAATCTACATCTCATCTCAGTACAAAACAATTGCATACAACATTCTTGTTTTGTTTATTCTTTTCATGACCTCATTCAATTTTTATTATTGTCATTATTATTATTACTTTTTCTAGGTGTCATTTTTGTACACTGAAATGTACAAATCTTAATATAGGTTTTTGACAAACAGATATACTTGTGTAATCTACATCTCATCTCAGTACAAAACAATTGCATCTTCCTTTCAAATTTCCTTATTCTCCTTTCCAGACTCTCCCTAGCCCCATACCTCCCTCTAGTTGAAAAGACAAAACAATTGTCCCCTTAATTTTTTATTTTGCCTTAGATTAGTTTTGCCTGTTTGAGAACTTACATGATGGCATCTCCTATAGGTACTCTTTTGTTCCTGTCTTCTTTCACTCACTTACTGTCTGTGAGATTCATCCATGTTGCTCCCTCCACCACCAGTGGTTCCCTCCGTTGTGTTGCTTAGAATCATTCAATTGTTTGAATTTACTAGTTTGTCAGCCATTCTTTTGTATGTGTTATGCTTGTTTCCAATTGTGTGCTATTGTGAATGAGGTTGCTAAGGACATCCTTATATACACTGTTTTGTAAAAAAATGTTTTCAGTTCTGTTGGAAGCCCCTCTATGAGTGAAATCACTTGGTGTATGTTTAACTTTATAAGAAACAGCCAGTTTTCCACAGTGGTTATACCAACACAGGCTTTCCAGGTGGTGCTAGAGGTAAAGAACAACCAGTGTGCCAGTGCAGGAGACATAAGAGACCCTGGTTCCATCCCTGGGTTGGGAAGATCCCTGGAGGAGGGCATGGCAACCCACTCCAGTATTCTTGCCTGGAGAATCCCATGGACAGGGGAGCCTGGCGGGCTATAGTCCATGGGGTCATAAGAGTCGGACACAGTTGAAGCAGCGTCACACACATGACACAGTTGAGAGTGACAGCTCCTCTGCATCCCTTCTAACATTTGATGTTGTCTGTCTTTAATTTGGGGGCTTCCCTGGTGGCTCAGCTGGTAAAGAATCTGCCTGCAATGCAGGAGACCCCAGTTTGATTCCTGGGTTGGGAGAAGGGATAGGCTACCCACTCCAGTATTCTTGGGCTTCCGTGGTGGCTCAGATGGTAAAGAATCCATCTGCAGTGTGGTAGACTTGGGTTCAATCCCTGGGTTGGGAGGGTCCCCTGGAGGAGGGCATAGCAACCCACTCCACTATTCTTGCCTGGAGAATCCGCATGGACAGAGGAACCGGGTGGGCTACAGTCCATGGGGTCACAAAGAGTCAGACACCACTGAATAACTAAGCACAGCACAGCACATCTTTAATTTTAGCCATTCTTGTGCATATGTAGTGGTATCTCATTGTGGTTTTTATTTGCATTTCCATGATGCCTAATGATACTGATTTTTTATGTGCTTATTGATCATTTATATATTTTTTATCTGTTAAAGTCTATTGTTCATTTTTCATTGGGTTGTCTTTGTTACTGAGTTATAGTAATTCTTTATATATTCTGGATACAAATTCTTTTCCAGATGTCTGTTTGTGAATATTTTCTCCCACTCTGTGTTTTGCTTATTTAGTTTCTTAGCGGTGTCTTTGGATGATCAAAAGTTTTATTTGATTGAGTCTGTTATCTAATCTTTATGGTTATTACTTCCTGTTTAAGAAATCTTTGCTTGCCCTCAGATTGAGACTATATGTCTCCTGTGTTTTCTTCTAAAAGCTTTATACCATTAGCTTTTATATTTCAGTCTGTGATCCATCCATCTTAAATGAACTTTTGTTTTATGGTGTGAAGTTGGGCTTTAATTCTTATTTTTTCCATATGGCCATCCAGTTCTAGCATCATTTGTTGAAGAGACTTTTCTTTTCCTATTGGGTTGTTTCGGAACATTTGTTAAAAAGCAGCTGTCCAAGTGTTGGGTCTGTTCCAGAGCTGTGTTCTGTTCCTTTGATCTGTTTGTATATCCTTATTCCAGTATTGCACTGTCTAGATTGCTTTTGTTTTATGATTAGTCTCAACTCCAGTAGTGTAAACAGTACAACTCTGTTGTACTTTTTCAAAATTTTTGTGGCTATTCTAGATCCTCTGTCTTTCTACATAAACTAAAAGTCATCTTCTACATTTTTATTAAAAAGCTTGCTGGGATTATGAATTTTTTATAAATCATTTAGGGGAAAAAATAACTTTTTAATAATATTGAACCCATGAACACGGTATCTTTTCCATTTATTTGAGCCATCTTTAATTTCTCTCAGCTGCATTTTAGGGTGGATGTTTTGCATACCTTTTGTTAAATGTGTTTCTAAGTATTTTGTTATTTGATGCTATTCTAAGTGAATTTTTTATTTGCAGTTTAAAAATTTTCTCTTGGTGGTATACAGAAATACAATTGATTTTATACCCTAAGATATTGCTATACTTACCAATTTTTTAACATACATTTTTGAGCACCCTGAACTATCTTCCCTTCATGTTTTTATGTGACTTTTTAGACTTGAATGTCCATGTCTACCCCATATCTGCCCCTAAAGAGGGCCAGTGTGAATGCAATGGCATTTGTGAAATCTTCTGACACTTTCCCAGCTAGAGTCAAAGAATTGCTTCCCTGAGAGTCTGTTAGAGCACTTTCCACTTTTGGTTTTGAATGAGCCATTCTTTGAAGGCAAGCACTATGCTTTTCCTTCTTTTTTATCCCCATAATAGCTGGTATGGTTTCTTGGTTCACAGTTTAGGAATGTACCTTTTCAACACTTATCTCAGGACCCGTAGGGAATTATGTAGCTCTGGTGGGAAACCCTTACAGGCAACTTCAGTCAGTTAGAAACAAGCCCCAAAGTGTATCTTAAAAAGGGAAAACAGACTTTTTTCCAGAAACGCGTTCCTGTGTTCCTCCTATTTAAAGATCTGTTCAGTGGTGGATGATCTACTTACACTCCAAGTGACTTAGGCTTTTTTCTCCCAATTTTGGACGTTTGTAGATTGTTTCTTCTCACTTCCTTTTTGTTTTCCAGGTGGCTGACTGTGCTTGGGATGAAACAATAAAGATATACGATCCTGTTTGTCTTACCATGCTGGCTTGAGACAAACTTCTCCATCCAGAGACAGGAGACTGACTGAAGAACTGCTCAGCAGGAAATACATTATTGATACTGTAGATTTTATGTTTTTATATACTATTCATATTTCAAAGTTTAAAAATTCATTTTGGAATCAATTTTGGGGCAGCTGATAAAGATTTCGGCTCACTATTTAAAGCCTGGTACATAAGCCATATTTCTTAAAATCCAAAAAATAATTGAAGTTATGGTGTATGGTGTATCTTGTAGTATCTATTAAAATATAACCTATTATAAAATGGATTAAAATATGGGAGCTCTATAGATTATATTGATAGTGATATATTTCACTTTTAATTTGTCATTTTTGACTTAAAATATAATGACTGCTATTGATAAAAATCACAATAAACGATATCTCTTGATCATTTATGATTTTATGACACCCCTACCAAGGTTGCTTTTTCTAATACAGTATATATATATATAACACTATATAATATAGATACATCTATGGTTATAGTAACAGGGCTCTAATAACTGCAGATTTATTCAGTGATTGTTTATTGAGCATCTACTTCATGCTTGACACACAGAATGAATGAGATTCTCTCAAGGACTGGTGTCCGTCATACATAAGAACATGGGAGCTTTCCTGGTGGCTCAGTGGTAAAGAATCCACCTGCCAATGCTGGAGACTCGGGTTCAGTTCCTGGTCCAGGAAGATCCCACATGCTGCAGAGCAACTAGTCCATGTGCCACAACTTTTGAGCTTGTGCTCTAGAGCCTGGGAGCTACAGCTACTGAGCCCACATGCCTAGAGCCTGTGCTCGGCAGCAAGATAAGCCACCACAATTAAAAGCCGGCACATAACTAGAGAGAACCCCCACTCGCTGCCACTTCAGAGAAAAGCCTGCACAGCAGCAAGGATCCAGCAAGCCAAAAATAAGTAAATAATTATTGGGGAAAAAAAGATGCTGAGCGTTGAGAGCTTACATGTATTTTACTTTTATTCAAATATTTTTAGATATTATACCCATGACCCTACATTTCTCTCTAATCAGATTTTTTTAAAACTGGTCACTGGGCAAAAAGTCTTAGGTCCTACCAAGGTTTCAGGAAATTACCTTAAAACTAAATAATGAAATACTTAATTCATAACTAATATGAAATATCCTAATTAATACCATAAACCCTCCTCACTACCTCCTTAGGTCTTGAAAAACCTTAAGGTGTGATGAGCCATAAAAAATTAGGTTGAAAGAGAAAAAGTAGTAGAATAGACAATTTTGTTCAGGAAGGAGGGGATATATGTATACCTATGACTGATTCCCTTGCGACTCACTTGGTAAAGAATCTGTCTGCAATATGAGAAAGCTAGGTTCCATCCCTAGGTTGGGAAGATCCTCTGGAGAAGGGAAAGGCTACCCATTCCAGTATTCTGGCCTGGAGAATTCCATGGACTGTATGTATAGTCCATGGGATCGCAGAGTCAGACATGACTGTGCAACTTTCACTTTCACATTNTCCATCCCTAGGTTGGGAAGATCCTCTGGAGAAGGGAAAGGCTACCCATTCCAGTATTCTGGCCTGGAGAATTCCATGGACTGTATGTATAGTCCATGGGATCGCAGAGTCAGACATGACTGTGCAACTTTCACTTTCACATTGCTGATTCATGTTGAGGTTTGACAGAAAACAGAATTCTGTAAAGCAATTGTCCTTCAATTAAAAAATGAATAAATTTTTTAAAATGTTACAAATGGCAAAAAGTGTCATTAAATTTTTAACAAGTTTTTGAGAATTTTTAAAGAGAAAAATACACTTGTAGTTATCAGAACAAAAATAAAATATATGTATATTGTCTAATTTACATATTTCCCAGTTTCTGCAGAAAAACAAGACACCTTACAAGATACAAAGATAAAAAACAAAAGGAAACATAAAGTGGAGCAAAGCGTGGGCTTGAAAATATGTTTTCTAAGAATAATCTGTTTTAGAAAGTTAGTGTAAATGGGAAGTCTGGTCAAATATAGGATGCCGTGGCCAAGGCCTGAGAGCAAGGAACTCATTCTGGCTTGGCCCTAGCACCATGCCCGGCACATAGAAAGCGTTCAGTGGATATCTGTCGAATGAATGAATGGTCTCACAGAAAGTATTAACTCTTTTTGGTTCTTAGACCAATCAGTGCTGTTTTTGAGAGGCCCTCATAGAGAGGACACTGCTTCACATGACTGTCTTGTAAGGTGCAAGGTGCTCAAGCACATCCTTAGAGCCGGCACGATGATGAGGTCAGTTCATAAACTGCCTTTATGTTGCTTCTCTCCATAAGAAAGACAAACTGTTGCACCAAGTGTATGCAGCTCAGTAAAAGCAGGTTCACAGTTGGTATTCTCTGTATGGGCAGAATTTATAATAGACCTAAAATACCTAACCCAGATCATGTTTACAATGAAAGGAAATGTCTTATTTTCCTTTTAGAATGCAAGAGATTTTATTAAAATAATTTACCATGTATTATTTGAAACAGACACTGATAATTTAAAAATGAATATCCCTCCAATTTTTCCCCCCTCTGTTTTAGAGATGTTAGAGCTGTTTAGAACACTACTTCATAATACTTACCTCAGGTGCTTGAGGTCTGTTAATCTGAAGGACCGTGGAGGAACATTTTTCAGTGAGTTCCTTGAGCTAGGATTGTCAAGATAGAGGGAAAGGAGCTAGATTCTACCCTGAAAGATAATGTACAAGATTTTTGAATTCTTACTAATTCACAAATCAAGCAGCCTCTGGACTTTGAGAGGACAGCCAGTCCTTCCCTCTAGGTCGGGAAGATCAGAATTTGTCTCCTGGCGGCTGAGTTCTTGAGTTTCATCCCCGTCTGCCTCTCCCAAGTTCCTCCTGTACCTGCAGTGAGAGCTCAGCACTGAGGAGTGACTGCAGGAAAGGGGAACTCAGGTCACTGGGTATCTTCTGTGACCTGGGCATCACATGAGATGCTTTCTGTATCTTATTCCCTTTAATCTTTATGACATCCCTGCAAGGAAGCCCTCCCATTTTCCAGACATAGAAACGAAGGCTCTCAGGGGCCATAATTTCCAGGAAGTATGGAGCTGGAATTTGAAATCAGCTATGACTGGATCTGGTCCTGCCACGTGGCTTTTTTCTTAGAAATAACAGAAATTGGCCCACTGAGAAACAGGAAGTTGTGGGACTCTCTGGGGTAACTAGATCCTCATCATTCCTAAGAGAATTGTTTCCAAGTCTAACTGACAAGATTGTGTTTCCAAGTTTAAAGAGCTAAGAAACACTGTGGTCCTGGGGTGGCCCTCCTAAAGCATCTCTCCTCTGGGAAGACTCAGGCTAAGGGTCAGCTGTCCCTTCTGGTTTTGGCAGTGAGCACTCTCTGTGTATCTTAGCTATAATTTGGCTCTTCCAAAAATGAACTCATTGATTTCTTACTTAATAGGCCTCTTTTTTGAAAGAGATAATCTACTTATATGTTCTTGACTTCCATACTGACTACTCCCGAATCTCCTGCCTTCCCCACCTGGCTCTCCCAATTGAACCAAATCCATCTTGCTCACTATATGGGCTTCTCCTGCACGTGCGTTTTTCAATTGTTGTCAGTACAGTCCACTCAGGAGCTCAAGCTAAACTCCTAATGCCATCCTTGCTCCTTTCCTTATTCCCACCTCTCCACTCCAAGACATATCAAATCAGTCACTAAGTCCCATCCCTTTTACCCCCTAAATACTTCTCCACTCTGTCTCTTCTCCTCAATCCAAACACCACTGCCCTAGTTCAAGCCCTCATTAGCCTTTCTCTGGATAATCACTGCAGTTTCCTAAATGATGTGTCTGTTTCGAGTTCTGTGCCCTCAGAGCCATCCTTCTCAACACAGCTGCCGGAGGCTGATCTAAAATGCAATCTGATTACATCAATTTCAGTGTAAAACCTTTCTCTGCTTATAGGACTGCCTACAGGAAAAAGTTCAAGCTCACTAACCAGGCAGCCAAGGTCCTCTGGGGCTAGCCCTTGCCTCTATCTGCAGTGTTGCTTCTCTCCACAGTCACAACTTTGTGCCCCAGAAACACCAGTGTGCTCACAAACTCCCCATGTAAATAATGCTCCAAAGTCACTCAGGTGATTGTTAGCCGGCCTCAGATACTCACCGTGTAGAGCCCTCCACTGGCTGAGTGTCCCTGAAACATGGCATCTGGCTTTCCCTGAGACTGACTGATAAAAGAGAAAGAGAAAAGTCAACATGGAAGCCTCGGTCTTTGCACACTCATCTCCGGGGTGACGCCATCACCTCTGCTGCCTCGTGTCAGTCGCGGCCACTCAGACCAACTATGCTAGAGCATGGGCTCACAGGGCCTAAAGATGCAGAAGCCAGCAATCTATGGGGACTCTCTTAGAGGCTGGTTACCACAATGTGCTTTTATAGACAGGTGTGTATGATATCCTAAGTTTATTTTTTTTGGAGGAGGGCTTATGTATGGATTCATACAAGCACAAGAAAAACTGAAATGTTCATGTCAAACTCTTAACAGTAGCCAACTCTGTAATGGGGCTGGGGTTGGGAAATATTGAAGACAGCAAGTTCTCTTATTTATAAATTTTGTTTTCCTCTTACATAGTATAATGAGCATGCCTTATTTTTGCAATTAAAATAATGAAATAAGACCTTATTTCCTTCTCCAGGAAGCCTTCTCTGATGCACTTCTCAGGCTGATGTTGCTGCCCTCCTTGGCATGCCCCTGTTTCTGGCACAAGCCCCCACTGTTGTATAAGTGTCATTGTGTTACCTTATCTCTTCCTGTGAATCCCTTAAGGACTAAGATGGGCGTTTATCTTTGAATCCTCTGTGGCTAAGAGACGGCCTGGTACAAAACACTAGCTGGATATATTCACCAAATAAATGAACTAAAGGATTTATTTAATGCTGTAAAAATTTATTGTGTGGCTCCAAAGAAAATGGACCCTAGATACCAGTAGGTCAAATAAGTTTTTTGACCTTCAGATTGACATTCATGTTCAATTAACCTTGCTAAAAATGGTATTCTCATTCCCACCCACCCCCCATTTTTCTTCAGGAGATTTCTCATTTTTTCTTTTAGGAGCTTATCTAGTAACTGGTGTGGGAGATGGTATTAACTTTTTAAAAAATGAAAGCCCTAATGGAAAAGAATTATCTGCAGTAAAGTGGAGAAAATGTACTGTTCCATGCCAATGCAGGTTTCAAATTAAGCTAAATATTCTTGCCTAAATGAGAAGAGTAAGATAGCTGAATCAGCCTCAAATCTTTTACTTAATGTTAGCATCACAAATGGAAGCAATTATAATTGCTGGCAGAAATGAATCATTCTAAAACTAGGTCTGTGCAGACAATTCTTTATATTCACTTAATATGGCTTAAAACCACCATTCTTTGATTGGAACAACCCCCAGAAGTAGAACAGTGGTATTTGCTGATGCTGTCTTTAAAAAATTAATTTTCAAAGTTTTTAAGAGTGTACTTTAAATATAGGCTTATACCACACACATAAATTTCAACTGTTGCTTCAAACCTCATTTTTTAAAGAAATAACATCAACAGTTGAAGAACAGAGTCCCTGAAATAGCCAATGGTGTGTAACCATAGATTGTAGCTACCAAAAAAAAAAAAACCTACCCAGAAACCCACGAATTCCCCAGGGAACCGGAAGCCCGCCTGTAAGTATAATACTATACAGTGTTGTTCCTGGAAAGTTGGCACAGGGTCCATTCTGAAAACATTTTTTTGAATACTCACCTGTGTGTGTGTGTGGGAGGGGGGGAGGTCAGGGAGGTGGCCTAGTGGCCATACTAGGCCCTGGGCATTCCAGCTAGAGACACAGGTCTGTCTCTCCCACCCACGTAAAAAAAAAAAAACCTACCCAGAAACCCACGAATTCCCCAGGGAACCGGAAGCCCGCCTGTAAGTATAATACTATACAGTGTTGTTCCTGGAAAGTTGGCACAGGGTCCATTCTGAAAACATTTTTTTGAATACTCACCTGTGTGTGTGTGTGGGAGGGGGGGAGGTCAGGGAGGTGGCCATACTAGGCCCTGGGCATCCCAGCTAGAGACAGGTCTGTCTCTCCCAGCACACACAAAGCTGGCTAAGATGAAAGATCGCTATGATGGCACCTATCCCCGACGTAAACTGTTCTTTTCTTTCTGGTACCAATAATTAATAACCGCAGCTTCAACATCTGGACTGGAAATGACGCGGTGGAAGTGTGGAATTGCTGGGGAAATGTATCGTGTGTATTCGGTCATTGTAGTCAGAAGATTGGGATTCTGGTGGGTAACAGAAGTGAAGCAAACGCGGAGGTAGGGCGCCGCGATCTCCAGCCCTCTTCCTTGCTCCCAAGCCCTGCTCAAGCCTGTCATCTTTGAGTAGCACGAAAACTAAACTGTGCTCACTCTTAGCGGTGACCTCAGCTGGGCGAGCCCCTCCGATGCTGAGTTTACTGGTCCGGACGTTACTTTACAGAAAACGAAATTCAGATTAATGGAACACACAAGTCTTGCACCTGCAGAAATTAAGAATTTCATTATTTTTACTCTGAGTCAAATGGGAAGTAAACAGTCCACCAGTCCTGTGGGAGGCGGACATTTCCTGGGCTGGGGAGCCAGGAGGTAGGGGTTGTCCTGCTTCCAAAAGCGGCCGGCTGTCGGCTGCGCGGATCCAGAGAAAGCTGTATCAAGTCTCATCCCGGGTTCCCGCCCCCGGGACCGTGCCCTCCCCAGCCTCCACGCCCGCACCCCGCAGAGCCTCCAGTCGCTCCCGGCTCCCCCCTGGGAACCGGCGCCCCGGCGATCCTCCGGAACCATTAGACGCTACTTGGACTCAGAGTCTGCTTTTCGGCTTATTTCACATTTTGCCTCGCTTGCAATAGATGTCCATGCCCGCCGTACCAGGCTTTGCAGCCCCGCGAGGCCACGGCGCCCCCCGGAACATCCCTGCGCTCCTAGCCGCGAGCGTAACCCCAGGTCCCTCCGTGGAAGGCGCGGGACTGGAGAGCGCTTCTCCTGAGACTGGAAGGGACCGGTTCGCGCCCTAAGTGAAGCACGCCCCGGTGGCGTCCTTCGGGGGGCTCTGGGTTCCTTCAACGTTGACGCGTTGGCACCCGAGCATCTGGGAGCCCCGCAACCCGCGGGCACCGAAGTTTCTCTCTTCCCTGGCCGACAACTGAACAGGGTCCCACGGCTGCGCCGGGAGAAACCGTGGGTGGAAAAGCCGCTGCATCTCGCGGGGAAGGGGGCTGAGGGCGCTGTCACTTGTTGAGGCTAATAAACGCGGCGCGACCCCGGAACACTGTTGTTTCTAATATCTTTAGCTGTGCCCGCGATCCCAGCCGGGATCCGGGAAGGAGGGGCGAGCGCGAGCGGCTGGCAAGGCAGAAGAGGGGCCCGCGCCCCGACAGCCGACCCGGGTGGGTGCTGGGGCTCCCGAGGGGAGCAGGTCCGGTCCCCCTCGCGGCAGCTGCCAAGGTTTCCAGCCGCAGAGCGTCCTCCCTGCCGGTGAAACCGCGTGGGACACAACCCATCGCCGCTCGTCACCTACTTACAAGTCGCTGTCGCTAGGATTCCCGCCACTCCTCTCAGACCAGCCCCCCACCTCTGCCACTTTTCGGAGTCCCCCGCCCCCGTTCCTGCCTCCCCGGAGCTGCGGGGCAGTCGGACGCGGAACCGCCGAGCCGCGAGGACGCCTGCCTGGAGCTGCCTTCTCTCCGCAGCCGAGCCGGCGCCCCCTGCCCTTCGCCGCGGTGCTGGGCGGGCGCCCCTGCCGCCCTCGCTCCGCTCATCCCGGCCTTCTTCCGCGCTCTCCTCCCGCCGGTCCCGGAGCTTCGCCACCGCCGGGTGCGGCGGGGCAGGCGCGATGCGGCAGCTGTGCCGCCGGGGCCGCGTGCTGGGCATCGCGGTGGCCATCGCGCACGGGGTCTTCTCCGGCTCCCTCAACATCCTGCTTAAGTTCCTCATCAGCCGCTACCAGTTCTCCTTCTTGACCCTGGTGCAGTGCCTGACCAGCTCCACGGCGGCGCTGAGCCTGGAGCTGCTGCGGCGCCTGGGGTTCATCGCGGTGCCCCCCTTCGGCCTGAACCTGGCTCGCTCCTTCGCGGGGGTCGCCGTGCTCTCCACGCTGCAGTCCAGCCTCACGCTTTGGTCCCTGCGCGGCCTCAGCCTACCCATGTACGTGGTCTTCAAGCGCTGCCTGCCCCTGGTCACCATGCTCATCGGCGTCCTGGTGCTCAAGAACGGAGCGCCCTCGCCGGGGGTGCTCGCGGCCGTGCTCATCACCACCTGCGGCGCAGCTCTGGCAGGTGAGCTGGACCCGCGCGGACCCCCGGCCCACCCCGCCCCACCAGCTAGTGACCTCGGGGATCACTCAGTGCAAAGCCCTCACTTCCAGATGGGGAGACTGAGGCAGAGAGCTTTGAACGCAGTGGCTCCGCTAGCAGATGGGACCCCTGAGACCCAGCCGAGTCTTCCTCTGCGCTCCGGCCTCCTCCTTTAGAGTCCCCACTCCCACTACTAGTCCGGGTTTCCGACCCCCGCCCCTGTCTCGCTCCGTAACGCCCTTCCCTCCTCGCCCTCCTCCTTCCGTCTCCCCCCTTTATTTCTTCCTTCCTCCGGGAGGGGGTGGGCGAGGCGCCCTAGCCTGGGAGCTATAGCCCCCAGACCGAGACGGAAGGAGGGGGCCGAGAACTTCTCTCGGTCACGCGGGGCCGGAGAGGGCAGGGCGGATGCGAGCCAAGCTTGAGCCCCGAGGCTAGCTTGGGACCTCCGGCGCCGCGCGGGGGGCTGCAGACGCTAGGCAAAGGTGGGCGGATTGAGACTCTGGCGGGTTGGGCGTGGAGGACTGAGCGAGATGGGCGCCAGCGGAGCGGGCAACCTTCTTTCGACCCATGCCCAGCCTGCCCGGGGAATAGCCACGAGCCGGGACCCCCCTCTCTCTTCTGTGCCCCACGGAGGCGGCAGTCGTACCACGTGCCCAGGCGACACCCGTGCCAGCTTGGGGAAGCCACAGCGCCTACCCCGAGGGTATTGGTGCTGTCCGGAGCCTCTGTCTTGGAGAGAGGTAGACGGGACGCCCCCGAGGATAAGAAAGGGAGGGCGCGCCTCTCCTGCCTCGAACTGGGCAATTGACTGTACTTGGCTTTTCCTTTCGCTACGCGTGGGTAGAGCTAGGGCGCACACCCTACTTTCCAACCTGCGCCGTTGCCCCAGTGGATACCGACTCCCGCCAACCCAGCGTCTTCTCTCTTTCCTTCCTGCCCTTCGTTCCTCGGATCTCCCTCGATGCGCTCCAGGAGCCGGTGACCTGACCGGCGACCCCATCGGGTACGTCACCGGCGTGCTGGCGGTGCTGGTGCACGCCGCCTATTTGGTGCTCATCCAGAAGGCGAGCGCAGACACGGAGCACGGGCCGCTCACCGCGCAGTACGTCATCGCCGTGTCCGCCACCCCGCTGCTGGTCGTCTTATCCTTTGCCAGCACCGACTCGATCCACGCCTGGACCTTCCCCGGCTGGAAGGACCCGGCGATGGTGACCATCTTCGTGGCGTGCATCCTGATCGGCTGTGCCATGAACTTCACCACGCTGCACTGCACCTACATCAACTCGGCGGTGACCACCAGCTTTGTAGGGGTGGTGAAGAGCATCGCTACCATCACTGTGGGTATGGTGGCCTTCAACGATGTGGAGCCCACCTCTCTATTCATTGCTGGCGTCGTGGTGAACACCCTGGGCTCCATCATTTACTGTGCGGCCAAATTTTTGGAAACTAGAAAACAGAGCAACTACGAGGACCTGGAAACGCAGCCGGGGGTAGAGGAGGCGCAGCCAAGTGGAGATCAGCTGCCGTTTGTCATGGAGGAGCTGCCCGCAGAGTGTGGAAATGGCGGGTCAGAAGGTGGGAAGGCAGCAGGTGGCTCCACTCAACCGGGTGGGCAAGAGGCTAGGGGCAGCCCCAGAGGGGTCTCGCTGATGGCTAGGAGCTCGCAGATCTCAGACAGCCCTGAAGAAGTGGGCAGGAGTTCATTAAAGGATGCTTACCTCGAAGTGTGGAGGTTAGTTAGGGGAGCCAAGTATGTAAAGAAGGATTATTTGATAGAAAATGAGGAGTTACCCAGTCCTTGAAAAGGAAATGCACGTATGTATATATGTACATACACTTATTTTCTATGTGAAAGATGACATATTTTAATGAGGAGCCGCCCAGTTTCATGCTTGGAGTGTGGAAGGGGAGCAAAGAAAGAAGCTGAAATGTCTGACTGCAACAAAATTAGTACCTGTGTGAATTATTTAGCCTGAAAATACCAAAGGCATCACAGAGGCAAAAGAATGTGAAGGTGACTAGCAAACTAAGGAAGGGTTTCAGCTGCAGACTCCCTAGCACATTTTTGGTCATTATGACCACAACCAGATATCTGCATGTATGGAGAGTCCTTCAACCACCCCCTCCAAAGATGGAGCATAGAGATGAAGGCAGCACTTAATTTTAAGTTCAAAGATTACATGCAGGGGCACCTTTTTGGCGATAGTTTGAACTATAGTTTTTATGGCCACTTTGGAAGAATATATTATTGAAATGACATATTTAAATACACTGAATTAATGTTTACTGTTTAAAGTCACCTGAAATATGTTTACTCTAATTTTCCTCTCTCTTAAAATATATATAAGTGCTCTACTCTTCTATTGATAGAAAATGTTACAACTATTTTGAAACTGAATTCTTAGCTTCAATCATGAAGTTTAAAGTTGGCTTTTAGTAATTAAAAATATTTGAAAGGTTGTTTTAGTTCATTGCTTTGTAATATTTGTTATTGAATGCCATAACCTTTTTAAAAAACAGTTTTACTGTGTCCAGTATTCTTTCAAGCAAATGCAATGGCTGATGTATAATTCAGTGTTAACTGAAACCCAGACAGAAATGAGACCATTCAGTTAAGCTAGGCCTTTCAAGTAGCACTGCACATCCTAAACCATGTTACAAAAAGAGCAACTGCTATATTCACTTTATGATATTTTTCTATCTTAAATTTGTCAAAATAAAGTATGAGTCTCTGCTAAAAGGTATATTGTTCGAAATTTGTCTTCGACACATCTGTGTTCTGTTGTTGCTGTGTGGCTTGTGTTTGCCCCCTATGAGTGGTGTTTAGTATCTGGGGCACAGGGCTTACCCCCCATCAGGAACTTCCTAAATTAGCATGGCAGTTTGGTTTCAAACAACAACATCAAAAACACTCTCATTTTCCAGTCAAGGAAAAGTAAAGTAAAATAAAGTCCTGCCTCATGCTGCCTTGTGAGAGCCATCCACAGCTGACTTCAGTTAAGATGGAATTTGAAACGTAATAAAAGCGGGAAACCAGGGGAAGTCTTCCTGTCAGCCACCTCCCAGAGTGTACTTGGAAGGTGAAGACAATCATCATTTGCCAGCATGTTTCTGAGACTTTATTTTTCTTCATTTTCCAAAGATCAAAACCAAGGAAAAAAGCAGAGGCATCAGTTTTTCTCTACAAGCTGGTAAGTGTCATTGTGATGGTTTGTGATTGGTTCTGGTTTGCTTGTTTTCATCAGCAATTGACGTTTCCGTAGGTACCTCTAGAAGCCGTTTAAGTGGTAGGAGCTGTCATATGGCTGCAGTTAGAAATGGTTGACTAGAGTTATAGTGACTTCTTTCAAAATAAGCATTAAAGGTAATGCCAGCATGCCAGAAGGCAACATTCTGTAGCTACTCTATGAAGCTGAGAATTTGTGAAAAGCAGCAAAACCGAACAAAGTATATATTTTTAAGTCCACTATCAGACAAATCAATAAAATGATTGTTTTTCACTGAAAAAATTCCCTTTTGGTTAAAACTGTGGGTTTGCATTTATTACAAAAAGATTAACTCTTTTCTGTCAATAATAGACTTGTAGAAACATTTGTAGAGACACTCCAACCAATCCAATGGAAGAATTCCTTTACTTGGATGGATGAACTCCATTCATTCAAGGATGGTCATGGGGCCTTTCGGAGCCAAGGAGGTGCAAAGGTACTTTTGGTAAGACTTAAGTTTCCTAATATTCTTTTCTGGGCTTGCCTGGTGGCTCAGCAGTAAAGAATCTGCCTGCCAGTGCAGGACATGCGAGTTTGATCCCTAGGTTGGGAAGATCCCCTGAAGAAGGAAATGACAACACACTCCAGCATTCTTGCCTGGGAAATCCCATGACTAGAGGAGTCTGGTGGGCTACAGTCCATGGGGTCATAAAGAGTCAGATGCAACTGAGCGACTAAACAACAACATTTATCCTTTCACTGGACTTGAACCTAGGAGGATGGGGTGGGGGTGGGGCAGACATACTGTTGTCATCTTACCACCAGAAAAAGATACAACAGGAAAAAATCAACACAGAGAGGTGGACCAGGGTGGTAAATAGAGAGAGAAAAACTGAGTCCTGAGTCCTAATTTCACAGGGCCCTGGCATTCAGATGACTTTCCTGTAAGTTAGCACTAGACCTCAGATTGTCAGATATAAAACAGGTCTTTTTTAAATTGTTTTTATTTGCTTTAGTCATTGAGATTTCTGCCACGTTCAATAACAAAGAATCTCAAGTGACACAAATATAAATGAAAAACAAGGTGGGGTAAAAGGACCAAAAGAGGTTTTTGTTTGTTTGTTTCTTGTTTTGTTTGTTTTTCATTTTTCACCAACACAAGCTTTTACCCCTACCCTTGACTAGGGATTAGCTATGCCACTCTGGTCTCAAAAATTACCATCTACTGTGTATCACCCATGGTCTTAAACAACCCACGGTTTTACCTATCATCCTTTTCTTCAGTTTACAATTCAGTTGAATCCTACATTCATGCTTCTCAAATTCACTGGATGTTGGAGCAATGTTTTGTATTGCACACTATTATAAATAATATCTGAGGTTTATTATTGTAGTCCTTGCTAGGTGCTAGGTGCAGTTCTTAGGGTTTTATATGGACTAATTCATGTAATTCTTACAATATTTCTACATGTTGGCATTAATATTATACCAATAATACAAGGAGTAAACTGAGGTGTGGAGGGCTAAGAAACTTTCCCTGACCTCTTAGCTGGTAACCTGTGGATGTGGGAGCTGATTTGAACCCNATGGACTAATTCATGTAATTCTTACAATATTTCTACATGTTGGCATTAATATTATACCAATAATACAAGGAGTAAACTGAGGTGTGGAGGGCTAAGAAACTTTCCCTGACCTCTTAGCTGGTAACCTGTGGATGTGGGAGCTGATTTGAACCCAGGCAGTCTGACTCCAGTGCCCATCTGTCTCACTTTTATGCTATCCTGCCTCTTGGTGAGATACATTCCACCTGACGTCATAAAGCTGGAGAATGTGGGAGTGCTGGTGGGCAGTTCCAGTGCTTGTTCATTACAACTCAGTTAGGACCATAGAGTCAGCTGTCCTCAGAAAGAAAAAGGATACAACCTATATGTGTGTGTGTATGAACAGTTTCCTGTTTGTGAGCACTAAGGGACCCAGAGAGCAGTTGAGGTATCAAGAAAACAGAATCAAGAAAGAGGTTCTATTGCTATTATAACCAAGTCCCCAAGATCTCCAGACTTTCCAGTCTGTCACTCATTTAATATTCAAACAAGCCAACTTAATCCTTCACCTTAAATAACCCTGAGAGGTACAGACCAATGGACTAATTCATGTAATTCTTACAATATTTCTACATGTTGGCATTAATATTATACCAATAATACAAGAAGTAAACTGAGGTGTGGAGGGCTAAGGAACCTTCCCTGACCTTTTAGCTGGTAACCTGTGGATGTGGGAGCTAATTTGAACCCAGGCAGTCTGACTCCAGTGCCCATCTGTTTCACTATTATGCTATCCTGCCTCTTGGTGAGATACATTCAACCTGACGTCATAAAGCTGGAGAATGTGGGAGTGCTGGTGGGTGGGTAGTTCCAGTGCTTGTTCATTACAACTCAGTTAGGACCATAGAGTCAGCTGTCCTCAGAAAGAAAAAGAATACAACCTATATGTGTGTGTGTATGAACAGTTTCCTGTTTGTGAGCACAAAGGGACCCAGAGAGCAGTTGAGGTACCAAGAAAACAGAATCAAGAAAGGGGTTCTATTGCTATTATAACCAAGTCCCCAAGATCTCCAGACTTTCCAGTCCGTCACTCATTTAATATTCAAACAAGCCAACTTAATCCTTCACCTTAAATAACCCTGAGAGGTACAGACCTTCAGACTAGTGTTTCTGAGGATTCACTGAGCATGCTCAGTGTTGCTGATTACTTCCTGTTCCCAGCTGCTGTGTTGATCATTCTGAAAAAAGACTTTATTGAAATACAATTTACATACCATAAAATTTGCTCATTTAAGTGCACGATAGTCATTAGCATGTTTATAGAACGGTACAACTGTTACCACTGTCTAATTCCAGAATATTTTCATTGTCCCAAAAAGAAATCCTGTACCCGACAGAAGTCACTATCCATATTTCCTTAATCTCCCCAGGCCCCGGCATCACTAACCAACTTTCAGCCTCTGTGGGTTTGCTTCTTGTGGTTAAATGCTTTCTGCTGTCTTGAAATTGCTCTTTCAAGCTGTTCTTCCTAATCTGCTCCTGTGTTCCATTTTTTTTGACACCAGGTACTGCTATTAATAATAAAAAGTTAATGTTGGGATGCAGTTGATAAGATTTACTGAATGCCTACAACTACCTATCCTAAGGACATTTCAGTGCAGGAAAGGAAAACTTAAAAGTCATTATTGGAAGTCTCTGCTCTTGGGGTCTGAGTGGTCCTCTGTCACCTGGGCCCTGCCTGCTGCTCTGTGGGGCCCACTCCTGCCCAGGACAGTGCCTTCCCCACAGTCACACTTACCCTAGGCTTAAGCCCCCAAGATGCTTATTTTCCTATTATTTTTCTGAAGAAGTACCTGGAAGGGCTGTGACACTAAAACAAAAGATAAATCATTTGACAATATGATTCTTCTCTTCCAAGAATGTGGAAAAGCCATAGTTATCAAAAAATATCATCCCTGGGACTTCCCTAGTATCCAGTGGTTAAGACCCTACTTCCACTGCAGGGGACAGAGGTTCCATCTTTGGTAGCAGGGAAGATCCTACATGCCATGCAGAGGCTGTGACACTAAAACAAAAGAGAAATCATTTGACAATATGATTCTTCTCTTCCAAGAATGTGGAAAAGCCATAGTTATCAAAAAATATCATCCCTGGGACTTCCCTAGTATCCAGTGGTTAAGACCCTACTTCCACTGCAGGGGACAGAGGTTCCATCTTTGGTAGCAGGGAAGATCCTACATGCCATGCAGCGTGGCCAAAAAAATAAACAGGTTTTAAAGTTTTTTTTACACAAAACACACACATGCACACATATAGGAGGTTTGATAGATAGAGAAAGTTATTCTGGAAAAGTTTGTAACTAATACAAAGTTGGCTATCTGCCCACCTGTTGGCTCCCAGCCCCTGCCGCATTCTTCCTTGCCCACAGAACTCTAAACTTGTTCAAGCACCAGCAGCAATGTGCTCAGGGAAGGTGGGTCAACCCCCTGTTGGATTAATCATCATTTTTCTAAAGCCTTCATGGAGGACTCATAGCTCTTTGCCAATGATTGGCTTAACATAGGGCCTGTGATGCAGCTGGAGTAGGAGATGAACGAGTAAGTATGCTAGGAAAGGGGTTCTGGGCCAGTTCTCTATGATAAGAAGATGCTCTTAACCCTTTATCCTGCCTTTGTATGCATTTGGTAGGGATGTGATTTCTGAAGCTATGGCAGTTATTTTGCAGCCTCAAGTGGGGAACCCTAAGTGTGAACAGTGATGTGTTCAGGGCAAACAAGAAAATGAGGGAAATAGCCTGTTTCTTGATGCCTTCATTGTGCTGCTCATTTACCAGCACTGGAACTGCCTACTTCAGGCATCTTGTTACAGGAGAGGATAAATTCCTATTCTAAAGTCACTTGTAGCTGGGCATTCTTTTTCTTTAAGCCAAATCTTCCCAACTGATATTAAATTTAAATTTGATAGTTAATTTTGCATCAAAAAGAAAATACAGTTGAAAAACAAAATGTTTTTTCATTGCAACATCAATTTTAATCCATCCACTCATAACTTACTCCTTGATTCAACAAACACTTAATAAGTAAATATTATATACCAACTTCTGAACAGTTTATTTCCTTTTTAAAACTATTTCTTTATAGTCAATGTAATTGGTGATTTCCTTATACGTGAAGGATTACTTCCAAAAGGGCTAATTTGAGGATGAAGACTAGCCAACCATTCTTTGAAAGGGCAATAAAAACTCTAAGGTTTATCTTCTAAAGTTTATCTGAAAGACATAACTGGACAATGTTTCCCACAGTCACCAAGAGTTTTTAAAAAATGATCCAGAAATGTGATGAAAAAGGGGCAAAAGGTGTCAATAAAAAGTGTTTAGTGAAGGAGATCAAATTGCTCGTATACAGTGAAAGGATCCTTGTGTGTTTAATCACTCAGTTATGTCTCTCTTTTTGCTACCCAGTGGACTGAGTAGCCGGCCAGACTCCCTGTCCATGGGATTTTCTAGGCAAGAATGCTGGAGTGGGTTGCCCTTTTCTCCTCCAGAGGATCTTTCTGACCCTGGGATTGAACCCGCATCTCCTGTGTCTCCTGCACTGCAGGTGGATTCTTTACCCGCTGAGCCAGGGGAGAATTCCAACCTCATTTAAATAGGAGAAAAGCAAATTAACCCACAGTGAAAATATGTGTGTCAGTGAGGCTGCTGGAACAGCAGTTTGTTCGTGAGCAAACACATTAGTATCACCTCTGCAGAAAAGAAAACAGATAATAAACAATGCACATTATTATGGGCTGAATGTTAATGTCTCCCTCCTTCACCCCAAATTCATATGCTGAAATCCTAACGCTCAGGGCATAGGTATTAGGAGATGGGGCCTTTGGAGAGATTAAGTCCTGAGGGTGTGGCTCTTTTACCTGGGATTGGTGCCCTTATAAGAAAACACAGGTGAACGTGCCTCCTGTCTCTGCTGTTTGCCAGGTGAGCATAAAGAGGAGCTGGCCATGTGCAATCCAGGTGTCAGGCCTTTACCAGACACTGGATCTCCCAGTGCCTTCGTCTCATATGTTCCCAGCCTCCAGAATTGTGACAAATAAATGTTGATTGTTTAAGCCACCCAGTCTATAGTATCCTGTTATAGTGTCTTGAGAAAGAAAACTGAGAAACTGAATATTCCTGTGAGTGAAGGTTTCTACCATTACAACCCCACCCCTACTTTCAGACTATTATGAGAGAGAAATGTACTTTTGTTGAGCTTTTGTATTCAAGCTCCTTTTTAGTTCAGCAGTTTAGCCAGTATTCTCACCAAAACACTGTCATCTCACTTGTCACAGTGAGAAAGAAGGATTTTGAAAAAAAGAGGTGGGGAATGAGGGCTTCCTCCTACTCTTTTTCTTCTACTTCTCACTGTCATCCTGACCAACACTCCATGTGTAATGTCCCAGGACTCCAGACTTCCTATACCCGCTGCATCATTTTAATTTGCAGAACTACTGAAGGCGCAGTATGTATATAAGAGTGTGGCTGGTTTAGTCACAAAGTCATGTCTAACTCTTGGGACCCTATGGACTGTAACCTACCAGGCTCCTCTGTCCATGGGATTCCCCAGGCAAGAATACTGGAATGGGTTGCCATTTCTTTCTCCAGGGGATCTTCCTGACCCAGGCATAGAACTTGGGGCTACTGTATTGCAGGCAGTCTCCTGCATTACAAGTGGATTCTTTACTGACTGAGCCACAGGGATGGCCGTATATATATAGATATATATATCCATATATCTAAGTCACTACTATCCATTTTTCCCATTGATTTTATTAACAGTGGATAGAATTCAATGAGTACAATATTCTTTGCATATTTAGTCAAGTCCAAGTCTTTGCAACACTTTGAACTGTAGTCAGCCAAGCCCCTCTGTTCATGGGAATTTCCAGATAAGAGTATTGGAATGGGCTGCCATGCCCTCCTCCAGGGAATCTTCCTGAACCAGGGATTGAACCTACGTCTTCTGAGTCTCCTGCATCGCAGGTGGATTCTTCACCACTGAGCCATCAGAGAAGCACAATATTCTTTGGTAGAACTTAAATAAGAATTAGTTCATGGTTTATACCAACAGAATCAATTGAATATATCAAGTGCATTCAAATGAGCAAAATCACTTTTCCTTAGCTATCTGAGTAATGTCTATTTGTCATTTGTTTCTTTGATTTCACTACAGAAAAGATTTTGGAACTCAAAAGCAAATGAATAGAACCATCACTTTTCTGAAATCCATCCTTTCAGTTCAGTTCAGTTCACTTCAGTCGCTCAGTCGTGTCCGACTCTTTGCGACCCCATGAATCACAGCATGCCAGGCCACCCTGTCCATCACCAGCTCCCGGAGTTCACTCAGACTCGTGTCCATTGAGTCAGTGATGCCATCCAGCCATCTCATCCTCTGTCCTCCCCTTCTCCTCCTGCCCCCAATCCCTCCCAGCATCAGAGTCTTTTCCAGTGAGTCAACTCTTCGCATGAGGTGGCCAAAGTACTAGAGCTTCAGCTTTAGCATCATTCCTTCCAAAGAAATCCCAGGGTTGACCTCCTTCAGAATGGACTGGTTGGATCTCCTTGCAGTCCAAGGGACTCTCAAGAGTCTTCTCCAACACCACAGTTCAAAAGCATCAATTCTTTGGCGCTCAGCCTTCTTCACAGTCCAACTCTCACATCCATACATGACTACAGGAAAAACCATAGCCTTGACTAGACGAACCTTAGTTGGCAATGTCTCTGCTTTTGAATATGCTATCTAGGTTGGTCATAACTTTCCTTCCAAGGAGTAAGCATCTTTTAATCTCATGGCTGCAGGCACCATCTGCAGTGATTTTGGAGCCCCCCAAAATAGTCTGACACTGTTTCCACTGTTTCTCCATCTATTTCCCATGGAGTGATGGGACCAGATGCATGGCCAACTAATTTGATAGATCTTCAAAACTTGCCAGAATGTAACAATGGATTAACTTCAGTGATATATTCTGAAAATAATTGATAAAATAAACTTGATGCAACAGAAGGAACAATTACTTATTATCAAGGGCAAGCGTTTGATTTTATCTCTTCACATGCTGTGATATGTTTGGTTCTTTTCTGCCTCTGGATCAGCCTTTTCCTGTGGTATGATGGAAAAGAGAAAATTTGATTTTAATTATTTGATGCCAAAATGCCAAAACACTTGTTGAAAAATTGAAAACCTGATAATCTTGGTGTTTTTCTATCTTGATGCAGAAGACCTAATTCAGAGAGGTCCAGACAGTGGACCAAGTTTCCTGCTTTTTGCTTGGCTATTTGGCATCATGCATACCATATGCACGTATCTGTTCTTGCATCAAATGTCTCTCAATGGGTGAGAGATGGTATTGGTGTTGGACTGGCTTTCTGTATAATTATGATGAATCTAGAGTGCTAATCTATGGTGTGATTGAATAAAATAACACCAGTTTTAAATCTATGCTGTATAGCACTCCTGCCTTGGATCATTGGGAGCTAATACAGGTCATGTCTGAATTTCAAAAGTCTTGACTGTATGTGGAGTGCTTTCACACTGATTGCCCAGTTCTCTGGAGGGCTACCATTCTTTCTCATCAATAATTGCTGTGTACAGTTACCCTTAAAGAAGCCCATTGCAAGCAGTCCGGTTCAAAAGACTAGTTTCCTGTTTTTCTTTCAAGAGGAATGTTCAATTTTCAAATGAATTGGATAGGCAAATAGGGAAAAGTTTTACATTTTTCAATTTGCCTAGTGGCTGTCTTCCAAAATCTGCAATATATTTTGTAAACGTTATTACCGACTTGGTAAGCGGCCATTTCTGTAGCCACTCACTGTCATTGTGATGGTATAAAGGGAAATTCACTTTACCTAATACTCCCTAAGCCTTCCAGAGCACTGCTGCAATCATAGGGTGGCACTACCTCGTCCATGTGATAAACGTGAATGGCTTTGTAAGTAAACATTGTCCCCTTTAATTCCATCACCATATGGAGAGATGACTGTGGAAAGGGGGCCAGCAGACCAGACAGTCCACCACACAAAGGCAGGTATTCCACTGTCTTATCTGCCCTCCTCTTTCCTACTGCCCAGCACCCTGCCTAGAATGCAGTCTAGCACTCAATTAATATTTGTTGACTGACTGACCAAAGAAAGCCAAGTCAGGAAAAGTCAAAGCACAACTTCAGTTTTCCCATTCAATTATAAGCTCTTTTAACATGGCCCAGTTGGTAAGCCTGATTTCCCTAAAGTGCAATTCTTGGAAAATAAAATGCTGTAAATTGAATCTGCTGGATAAGGAACTGGCTGTATAGTCTCTGCATAAAGGCAGAGGCAGGAAGGTTTGGTGCACTGTTTGGAGGTCTGCTCTGCAAGGAAGGAGCTCCTGCCCAGCACTTTTGGCGCCCTAGGGCTCCATGCAGTAAGGTTTTAGGAGACTTGTTGTGGCTCAATCCAATAAAAAATGTTCATAAAGAAACTTTTTTTTGGCTAGGATGCTTGTCTTGAAAAATAATATAGAACATTGTTAACAATTCAGCCAGGGAAGATAGAAATAGGTCACACAAAAAAATGAAGAGTGAAGTCGTCCTGGCCTTTCTTTAATCTTTTGAACAGTGTTTGAAAGAGCTCTTGGCTGATGAACAAATGTGTTCTGTACTGTGGAGTTAATATCTGTGCCAGGGTTTCTGTCATCCCTCTGGGGGTGGTGATCAATATAACTAATAAAGAGGAAATGACTAGACTGAGCCCATTGGAGGCCAGTAATCTCCCTAATGGGACCACGGAAGAAGACATCCTGAGATACCAGTCACGCTGAGTTTGGAGAAGTGTGGGTCTTAACAGAACAGTTAGTGGCTACTCAGTTAGCACTGTTATCTTAAGGAAGCCAGGTTACATCCAAGGGTAACACTAAAAAAGAGCAAGAAAATGAGCTTAGCAGACTTCCCTGGTACTCCAGTGGCTAAGACCCCAACGCAGAGGGCCTGGGTTTGATTCTGATCCCAGAACTAGATCCCACATACTGCAACTAAGACCCAGTACAGCCAAATATTAATAAATAAATAAATAAATAAATAAATATATTTTAGTAAGAGAGAAAATGCACCTAGTGAGTAAGGGAGGAAGGAACCACAGAAAAGAGTGAACAAGCAGAAAATGAAGCCTTTTTGCAAAACCGTTATTTTCTTAGAGTATTTTTAGGTTCACAGTGAAACTGAAAGCACAGAGGTTTCCCACTTATCCTCTGCCCCACACAGGCACAGCCTCTCCCATTGTCAACATCCTCCCCCACAGAGCAATACATTTGCTACAATTGATTAATCAAATTGACACATCATTATCACCCCAAGTCTACAGTTTATGTTACTGTTCACTCTTGGTATTGTATATTCTGTGGGTCTCAACAAATGTATAATGACATGCACCCATCATTATAATATCATAGAGTATTTTCAAGCCCTAAAAATCTGTGGTCTGCCTATTCATTCCTCTCACACACTCCTAGTCCCTGGCAAACACCGATCCTTTGGCTGTTTCCAATGTTATATCGTTGGAATGATGTAATAACTTAGCCTTTTCAGACTGATTTCTTTCACTTAATAATATGCATTTTAGTTTCCATGTCCTTTTTTGTGCTTAATATTCATATTTTTTTAGTGCTGAATAATATTCCATTTTTGGATAGACCATAGTTTTCTTACCCACTTANTGAGAAATCTGTACGCACGTCAGGAAGCAACAGTTAGAACTGGACATGGAACAACAGGCTGGTTCCAAATAGGAAAAGGAGTACGCCAAGGCTGTATATTGTCTCCCTGCTTATTAACTTCTATGCAGAGTACATCATGAGAAACGCTGGGCTGAAGAAACACAAGCTGGAATCAAGATTGCTGGGAGAAATAACAATAACCTCAGATATACTGATGGCACCACCCTTATGGCAGAAAGTGAAGAGGAGCTAAAAAGCCTCTTGATGAAAGTGAAAGTGGAGAGTGAAAAAGTTGGCTTAAAGCTCAACATTCCGAAAATGAAGATCATGGCATCAGGTCCCATCACTTCATGGGAAATAGATGGGGAAACAGTAGAAACAGTGTCAGACATTATTTTTAGGTGCTCCAAAATCACTGCAGATGGTGACTGCAGCCATGAAATTAGAAGACGCTTACTCCTTGGAAGAAAAGTTATGACCAACCTAGATAGTATATTCAAAAGCAGAGACATTACTTTGCCAACTAAGGTCCGTCTAATCAAGGCTGAGGTTTTTCCATCTAGTCAAGGCTATGGTTTTTCCGGTGGTCATGTATGGATGTGAGAGTTGGACTGTGAAGAAGGCTGAGCACCGAAGAATTGATTTTTTTGAACTGTGGTGTTGGAGAAGACTCTTGAAGGTCCCTTGGACTGCAAGGAGATCCAACCAGTCCATTCTGAAGGAGATCAACCCTGGGATTTCTTTGGAAGGACTGATGCTAAAGCTGAAACTCCTGTACTTTGGCCACCTCATGCAAAGAGTTGACTCATTGGAAAAGACTTTGATGCTGGGAGGGATTGAGGGCGGGAGGAGAAGGGGATGACCAAGGATGAGATGGCTGGATGGCATCACTGACTCGATGGACGTGAGTCTGAGTGAACTCCAGGAGATGGTGATGGACAGGGAGGCCTGGCGTGCTGCGATTCATGGGGTCACAGAGTTGGACACGACTTAGTGACTGAACTGAACTGAACTGAACTGTGTTCAATGTTGTTCATTTCCTTCCTGTGTAATATGCCATTTCATGAATATACAATTTAATTCCTTATTTTATTAGAGATTCAGTTTGTTTCCAGTTTTTCTCAATGTGAGCAACATCCGTGTGATTGAGCATGCATATGTCTAGAGTATATACTTGAAGTGGAGTCACATTTTAGAGAATATATGAATTTCTAATGACCAAACTCATTTCCATAGTCCATGTATTAGTTTACATTCCTACAAGTAGTATATAAAAATTCCATCATTCTGTACTTTTGGAAAAATAGAACCTGTTGATGATTTCAATGTATTCCTAAGTCACTACAGTGAGTATATGATGCTATCTATTAATTTTATTTTGTATTCACTTATTGCTATAGAAATCAATTGCATTTTCATATATTTCTCCTATAAAAAAATTTGGAAATATTTCATTACAAATTTATGGCATTTACTCATTTTTTTCCTGTTGATTATTTTTCTTTTATCATTGCTTTGTAGAATTGCTTTAAATTTATTTTGTTCAAGTTCAGTTGACTTACAATGTTGTGTTAATTTCTTCTGTACATGAAAGTTATTCAATTATACATATTAATAATTAATATATAGACATTTTTCATATTCTTTTCCACTATCATCTAACATAGGATATTGAATATAGTCCCTTGTGCTATGCATTAAGACCTTGTTGGTTATCCATTCTGTATATAATAGTTTCCATCTGCCAATCCTAAACTCCCATTCTTCTCCCACCCTCTTCCTGCAGCAACCACAAGTCTGTTTTCTATATGTGTGAATCCGTTTCCTCTATAAGTTCATTTTTGTCATATTTTAGATTCCATGTGTAAGAGATACTATATGGTATTTGTCTTTGTCTTTCTGACTTACTTCTCTTAGTATAATAGGTCCATCTGTGTTGTTGCAAATGACATTTCATTCTTTATTTTGTCTGAGTACTATTCAATTGTATGTATGTATATATGTACATCTTTATCTGTTCATATATTGATGGACATTTAGGTTGTTTCTATTCCTTGGCTATTGTGAATAGTACTGCTATAAACATAGGGTTCATGAATCTTTTGAATTATAGCTTTGGCTGTATATATGCCCGAGTGGAATTGTTGGATCATACAGTAACTCTGTTTTTAGTTTTTTGAGGAACCTTCATACCATTTTTCCATTGTGGCTGCACCAGCTTATATTCCTACCAACAGTGTAGGAGAGTTTCCTTTTCTCCACACCTTCTCCAGCATTTTTTATTTGTAGACATTTTATGATGGCCATTCTGACTGGTGTGAGGTGGTACTTCATTGTAGTTTGGATTTGCATGTCTCTAATGATTAGCAGTGTTGAGCATCTTTTTATGTGCTTGTTGATCATCTGTGTGCCTTAAGAAATGTCTATTTAGGTCTTCTGTCCATTTTTGAGTAGGTTGGTTTGTGATTGTTGTTGTTATTGAATTGTATGAGCTATTTTTATATTTTGGAAATTAAGCCCTCGTCAGGAACATCATTGGCAAATATTTTCTCCCAGCCCATAAGTTGTACTTCAAATATCTTCTGCTACTTAGTATTTTTGATTTAATAATGTCTGTAGATTTGTGTTTTTTATACATTTGAGACCCTTGGTTTTTCTATCAATGGTAGATACCCACAATTCCCAAAATGTATCTTGTGACACTTCAGTATACCACCTGAACTCATGGGAATGCTGTAGGATATGTTAAATTTTCAAAGGAAATTCAGCAATTCTGAACATCTGTTGAACAATGTGTGAAATACTAGCTTGAAGAAGTTAACAATTTCAGCATTATATTTTTCTACATTCTTTTGAATAATAATACATTTTTGCAAGCTAGATTTCTAGTGTTTTTTTGTGATAAAATATAACTACCAATCTAGACATATACCTTATACCCTTCACAAAAATTAAGTAAAAGTTGATCACAGGTATAAAGGTAAAACTCAAAATTATAAAACTTCTAGAAATAAAATATGAGAAAATATGGATGACCTTAGATACGGTGATGATTTCTTTCACATAATACCAAGGGCAATATCCACGAAAGAAAGAATTGATAAGCTGGACTTCATTAAATTTAAAAACTTACTCTCTGTGAAAGACAATATTAAAATAATCAGAAGATAAAACAGATTTGGAGAAAATATTTGTAAAAGACATCTGATCAAGAATTTTTATCCAAAACACACAAACAACTCTTAAAATTCAGTAATAAGAAGCAAACTATCTGATTTTTAAAATGTTAAAGACTTAATTTCTTTCACATAATACCAAGGGCAATATCCACGAAAGAAAGAATTGATAAGCTGGACTTCATTAAATTTAAAAACTTACTCTCTGTGAAAGACAATATTAAAATAATCAGAAGATAAAACAGATTTGGAGAAAATATTTGTAAAAGACATCTGATCAAGAATTTTTATCCAAAACACACAAACAACTCTTAAAATTCAGTAATAAGAAGCAAACTATCTGATTTTTAAAATGTTAAAGACTTTAACAGATTCCTCATCAAAGAAGATACACAGATGGCAAATAAGCGTATGAAAAGATGTTCCATGTCATAGATCATCAGGGAAATGCAAATTAAAACAACAATGAAATACTGCTATATACCTATTAGAACACCCAATATCTAGGCACTGACAGCCTCAAATGCTGGCCAAGATGTGGAGCAACAGTACCTCTCATTCATTGCTGGTAAGGATACAAAATGCCATTGCCATAGTTTCGCATTTTGTTACAAAATTAAACTTACTCTTACCATGTGATACGACAGTCATGCTCATTAGTATTTACCCAAAAGAGTTTAAAACTTCTGTCAACAGAAAAACCTGCAAATGGATGTCTAAAGGAGTTTTATTTTACTCATAATTGCCAAAACTTGGAAGCAACCATGATATCCCTGGTTGGTACATCCAGACAATGGAATATTACTCAGCACTAAAAAGAAAATAAGCTATCAAGTCATGAAAAGACATGGAGGAACCATAAATGCATATTACTAAGTGAAAGGCAATTTAATTTTTTAAATCTATATATTATATGTTTTTAATTATATGAAATTCTGGATTATACAAATTAAAGAGACAATAAAAAAAGTCACTGGTTGGTGAGGTTTGGGGAAGGGGAGAGAGATGAACAGTTGGATCATGTAGGATTTTAGAGCAGTGAAAATTCTCTGTATGATTACATAATGATGGATTTATGTCATTATACATTTGTCCAAAATTATAGAATATACAACATCAAGTGAACCTTAATGTCAGTATGGACTTTGGATGACTTGTCAGCATACATTCATCAATTAAAACAAATGCTGTGGTGGTGAATGTTGATAATGCTGAATGTTTTGCATGTGTAGGGTGAGGAAATACGTAGGAAATCTCTGTGTATTTCCCTCAGATTTGCTGTTAAGTCTAAAACTGCTCTGAAAATAAACTCTTAATACATTAATAATAGAAAAAATATATTTTAAAAAAGCAACTGCCACTCAAAAATCAATTTGGAAGAGAATTAGGATGGTGACATCCAATCTAATTCAAGGGTTGAAGTAGGTACACATAACCCATTAATTAGTTAGTGAATATTTTAAGAATGAAATAAAACTCTTTTTCAGTTTATGCATATTTGTTTTTCAAATCGCTAGTACATTTTGGAATATGAACAGTTTTAAGGTTTTTTTTAACCTATTAAACAAACAGGATAATGATTTCTTTTGCCCTATGGATGTCATAAAAAAAAATGTACACCATAAGGGCATCACAGACAGATAAATTTTAAGAACTTCTGGAATAATAGTGTTTAAAGAGGGAATGTAAGGTTGAGTTTAGGAAAATGTACAGATTCTATAATTATATATGTAATTAATAAGCCTGGGAGACTGAGTTTGTAACTCTAATATTTCCTCTTCATATTGTGTTTGGATCAGCCTTTTTCTCATTAACTGAACAGCAGTTTCAACATAGCTATTTCTTTGTTCAAATTGACTCAATTCTGTGATCAGGAAATCTTATTCCTCTTAATTAAATAATCTTTAATAGATCATCTAAAGTGTATCTTTAAATAAACAGCAATAAGCCCAATATATCTCACTGTTTTCTCTCAATTTCCTTCTCTAATTATTGTAATTAGTAGTTCTTTTTTCTTTTTAATGTTACCCAGCAGTAACAAATAACCTTTAACCATTTTGATTATCTCTGTAAAAAAATTAATGGGCAATTGGAGGACTGCATTTATTATATATGAAACAAAAATAAATCCTGCTGAACCACTTAAAATAATTTTTCCAGGAAAGCTCAGCTGAAACCAAAAGCTGGATGTCTAAATATTTCTATAAACTAGTGAAAGTTACATGTTAAGATAGTAAATTAAGTTTGTATTAATCAAAACTTCATAAGGTATAGGCCTAACAGAAGTTTCCTGGAAATGAAATAATCCTAAGTGTTGTTTCAAGAAAAACATGAAGGGCTTGGTTAAATATTAAATAAAATCTATTAATATATTTTATTAATTATTTTTTAATTTTAAAAATGTAAGCCCTTCCTTCCCAGAATCTACACCTTAAAATGAAGGTGGGCTGACAAAATCCAGCAATTCTTCCCAATATTCATGGAAAAGTCCCTGAAAAATGTCTAAGAATCAATACTAAATTATCTCAACAGAGACAAAAGGAATATAGCTGCTCACAATGTTCCCTCTCCAGTCTGGGAGAATTGCAGAAAGAGAAAACACAGTTACTATAATCACAGGGAGCCAGTTTTTCCTACAACACATAGTAACTGATAAATACTGTGAAGAGAAAGTAAATATTCTAGAATCCCCAGAGAAAATAGGAGTATCAAACAAAGAAACTCATTGAGAAATCTAGGTGAGACTCTCTGCTCCTGTCATATACTACAAAAAACTGGATCAAAACCAATAGGTGCCCTAGGCTTTTCATTTTTGAAATTGTTATGATGGGTGAGGGAACTCACGTGATGTTGAAAAATGACAGTAAACTCTATGGTAGGCATTGGCTAAACAAGGCATGAACGCTGGGAAATTACTGCAAGGTTAGGAGTATCCATCTATTGTGTTAGAATATCCTGATATAAATGGAACAATTATAGATCACACAGAAAAACAAACAAAAAAAAACATCTCAAAAGAGAGATCAAAATCAAAATCAAGTCCTCAAGAAGGCGTTTATGCCTTCAGACTCCAAATGGGTAGATTTATACAATTTCCAGCCCTCACATTGTATCGAAAACATGCGGATAAAAGGAATTCAACTTTGTTTTGCAGAGGACTAACTAGGTACCTTAGAAAGAGCAAGTCACTTTGAACAAGAACAAAGTTAAGAATGGCAAGACAATTATGCAACTATACAGAAAAATAACAAAATGACAAACACTAATGTATTCAAAGAAGATGAAAAATTCAGGCTATAGAAAAATGTAACTCAAAGAATAAGCAAAAGTAATCAAAACACTAGGCTTTTAAATAAGTATTGCATGCTATAGGAATAAATTGCTCCAATTATGAAATCAAAAAAATAAGGACTCAAAGCAGTAATCTTTAAGAAAAGTATAATGAGAGTTGAAGAGAATTTATAAACTAAGGAAACAACTTGAGGATTGCAAACGAACATAACTACAGAAAATTATTTTTAAATATCATAAATAAGGATGAAAACAGAATATGATGGAAATACAATAAATGCAAAAGGGAAAGGCAAGAGGCTAGAGGATAACAATCAAAATGGAGGACAAAAGAAATACAATTTAAAAGTGATAGCTAGCAAGAGAAAAAAAATAATAATTGCAACACAATTTTCTTAATCTCTCTAGCTTTTGCCTGTTTTGTTTGATGCCAAGCAACTGTATCATCTCACGTCATCTGCTGATACTGACATTTTTATTGCTCTTGGAATAAAAGAACCAAGCAGAGGGCAAACAAGAAACAAGAAGTGCGAGAGACACCACTAACATGAAATTCTCATTCCCTCTCACTCCTCCTGCTACAGAAGGTCCAGCACACTTGCTCCTTCTTTTGCGCTTGTTGGTGGTTTGTGGTTTAGTTGCTAAGTTGTATCTAACCCATACATCCCCATGGACTGTACCTCATCAGGCTCCCTTTCTATACCTTAGTTAATGAACATCAGCACCCACTGGGTAAGCCAAAACTTCACAGTAAATACTGGTGCTTTTTGTTGTTGTTGTTGTTGTTTTTCTCCCCCTCAGTCTTGTGACTTATTGAGACAACAAACATAACACTAAGTTCCAGTTATATGATGTGTCGAATATACACATGAATCAATTTAGAAATGATTGCCATAACAGAGTTAGTCAATACTTCCATCACCTCACATAATTATCTGTGTGTGTGTGTGTGTGTGAGGTAAGCACACTTAAGATTTATTTTCTTAGCAATTTTTAAGTATATAATACAATTATAGACACAATTCTGAATATTAGATCCCCAGAATTTATTATTCTTACTACTGGAAGTTTGTACCCTTTAAATCTCCCCATTCCCTCTGTTACTGGGCCCTCTTAACTATCATTTTACTCTCTGTTTCTATGAGTTCAGCTTTTTTTTTTTTAGATCCCATATGTATGTGAGATCTTACAATTTTTATCTTTCTCTATTAGCCTCTTTTCAATCAGCAAAATGCCCTCACAGTTAATACACATTGTCTCAAATGGCAGGATTTCATTTTTATGGCTGAATAATATTTCATTATGCTTCACTGGTGGCTCAGTGGTAAATAATCCTCCTACCATGCAGGAGATGAAAGTGTGACCCCTGGGTCAGAGAGATCCTTTGGAGAAGGAAATGGAAAGCCACTCCATTATTCTTGCCTGGGAAATCCCATGGACAGAGGAGACTGGGAGGCTACCATCTACGGGATTGCAAAGAGTTGGACATGACTTAGAGACTAAACAGCAATAACAAATATTCCACTGTATGT
Source organism: Oreotragus oreotragus (assembly GCA_006410675.1). Taxonomy (NCBI): domain Eukaryota; kingdom Metazoa; phylum Chordata; class Mammalia; order Artiodactyla; family Bovidae; genus Oreotragus; species Oreotragus oreotragus. The sequence goes on from SJYX01023191.1 coordinate 136,523, forward strand.
ATAAAATATGGCATATTGATAGAGGAGGAGAGGCCACATTTTTATTATACAATCCTTGGTTGGTAGATCTTTAAGGTATTTCCGGATCTTGGCTTCATGAATAATGTTTCAGTAAACATAGGAGGTGCAGATATCTCTCCAACATAGTGATGGCACCCCACTCCAGTACTCTTGCCTGGAAAATCCCATGGACGGAAGAGCCTGGTCCACTAACATGAAAGCCCATGCAGCCCATGAGGTCGCTAAGAGTCGGACACGACTGAGCAACTTCAGTTTCACTTTTGACTTTCATGCACTGGAGAGGGAAATGGCACCCCACTCCAGTGTTCTTGCCTGGAGAATCTCAGGGATGGGGGAGCCTGGTGGGCTGCCGTCTATGGGGTCGCACAGAGTCGGACACGACTGAAGTGACTTAGCAGCAGCAGCAGCAGTTATTGAATTTAGGGCCCACCATAAATCTAGTATGATACTGTCTCAAGATCTTTAATTCACCTCCAAAGACATTTCCAAATAAAGTGTCACTCTGAGGTTCTAGGTGGACATGAATTTTGGGGGACACTATTTAACCTATCACTGATAGATATAAAAATACAACTATCTTTTTAATATTGGACTTTTACAGAAAATGAATGTACTTTTGTTGTTGATGTTGAACGTGCTGTGCTGTGCTTAGTCATTCAGTTATGTCCTACTCTTTGTGACTCCATGGACTGGAATCCACCAGGATCCTCTGTCCATGGGAATTCTCCAGGCAAGAAAACTGGAGTGGGTTGCCATGACCTCCTCTAGGGGATCTTCCAACCCAGGGATCAAGCCCAGGTCTTACTCATTGCAGGCAGATTCTTTACCATCTGAGCCACCAGGGAAGCCCAAGAGTACTGGCGTGGGTAGCCTATCCCTCCTCTAGGGGATCTTCCCCATCCCAGGAATCAAATGGGGGTCTCCTGCATTGCAGAAGGGTTCTTCACCAGCTGAGCTACCAGGGAAGCCCCATGTTGTTGCATATTCTCTGACAAATTCTGCCTTTCCAGATCTAATATACATCCAAAACTACCATTTCTTTGCTTGTAAAACCTGATATTCATGGATAGCATCAACTGGTTTCCTAATCCCTTTACCTTTTGGGGGACCCACTCATAGGAGGCGCTATCAGAAGAGAGGAGAGCAGGAGGAAACACAGGCATGGGCATTTATCTTATAGGCTCTATCTCTTTCAAGCTATGGTTTAAAGGTAGCCATATTTCCTTGCTAAAGAAAACAGATAATGTGTAGTGGCACTACACTACAGCTGCAGTTCTCAGATATTAGTAATATTTCCCATCCTTTGGCCCCTTTAAGTCAAGGGCCAAAAAATGGGAGTCCTACTCTTCTCCCTCACTGCCAGTTTCACCGTATCAGTGGATTTTTACCAGCTGAACCACAAGGGAAGCCCATATCTTGTTAACTTCTCTTGAGGTTGCTTGCAGCGTTTGAGATAGTTTCTTCATTAAACTTTTCAGTTACCACTTGTGAAACTGCCAAGTCTTTCCTGCCAAGACCACAACCAATACTTTTGCTGTACTCACCTATTTAGCCTTATAATTTTTCTTTTGGATACTTTCACATTTTCAGCACATACAATCTACATAAAATAAGACTTTTATTTATTATCATTCATTTCATATGACTTTTCATTTTGTGTGCCCTATTGTGTTAACTAAGGCTTTTATCTAAATGTGGCAGAACTGGTAAAAATGAGTCATTTTTATCTTATTTTTATATGTACCTTATTGATTTATTCTTGCTAACCCTTAAAAAGTTAGTGATAAAATATGTTGTTCATTTTTAAAATTTTGTTTATATTTTATAGGTACAGTTTATAAAAGTAAGTTCTCTTTCCATAGGCTTGCTAAAGATTTCTTCAAGATTTTTGCCTCTGAGATGATCCTGTGATTTTCTCCCCCAATATTGATAATATAGTTAAATAATTTACATTTTAAATGTTAAACTTACATTTTCTACTGCCTTTGAGTGATTTAGAGTGACCTCAATGTGAACTGTTGGGTTTGCCTCCATCTGTTTTCTCATCCTCCAGCTGATGAGTACAGACTTGCTCTTTGGTGGTGACAAAGTCCTGAGAGAGTAGAAGCACGCCAGGGCTCCTGAGGCCTGATCTGTTACCCAGTCACTTCTGCCAGCACCAGCCATCTATAAAAGCACACAGAGAAAGAATATCTTTCTTTAATTTGCTTTTCTATATTAAGAGCTTATGGGCCTCGGATGTGGCTCAGTGGTAAAAAAAAAAAAAAAAAAATCTGCCTGCCAATGCAAGAGACATGGGTTCTATCCTTGGGTTGGGAAGATGCCCTGGAAAAGGAAATGGCAACCCACTGCAGTTGATGAAACACAAGCTGGAATCAAGATTATTAAGAGAAATATCAATAACCTCAGATATGGAGATGACACCACTCTTATGGCAGAAAGTGAAGTAGACCTAAAGAGCCACTTGATGAAAGTGAAATAGGAGAGTAAAAAGTTGGCTTAAAGCTCAACATTCAGAAAACTAAGATCATGGCATCTGGTCCCATCACGTCATGGCAAATAGATGGGGAAACAGTGATAGACTTTATTTTTTGGGGTTCCAAAATCACTGCAGATGGTGACTGCAGCCATGAAATTAAAAGACGCTTGCTCCTTGGAAGGAAAGCTGTGATCAAACTAGACAGCATATTAAAAAGCAGAGACATTACATTTCCAACAAAGGTCCATTTACTCAAGGCTATGGTTTTTCCAGTAGTCATGTATGGATATGAGAATTGTGCTATAGAAAGCTGAGCACCGAAAACTGATGCTTTGGAACTGCAGTGTTGGAGAAGACTCTTCAGAGTCCTTTGGACTTCAAGGAGATTCAACCAGTCTACCCTAAAGGAGATAAGTCCTGAATATTCATTGGAAGGACTGATGTTGAAGCTTAAACTCCAGTACTTTGGCCACCTGACATGAACAACTGACCTATTGGAAAAGACCCTGATGCTGGGAAAGACTGAAGGTGGGAGGTGAAGGACACGACAGAGGATGCGATGGTTGGATATCATCACCGACTTAATAGATATGTGTCTGAGTGGACTCCAGGAGTTGTTGATGGACAGGGAGGCCTGGCGTGTTGTGGTCATGGGGTTGCAAAGAGTTGGACATGACTGAATGACTGAACTGAACTGATTGTGTATCTATTATAGGTTTTTGATTTGTCATTATCCTGAGGTCCATGTGTAATAACTTCTTTATATGTATATATGTGATTTAAGCTGGTGATATCAAGGTAGAATACATCTCAACAGCTTTAAATAGTAACTCCCCCAGCCACATTCAATGTTTTTGACATTGTTTTACATATTTTCCCATAAACCTTATATCTTTTTATTTGTGTATATCTTTAGGCACTTATTGTAGATAAAGATACTTTTACTATTTTTGTCTTTTAACCTTTCTACTAGCTTTATAGGCAGTTTATTGCTACCTTTCCTGTATGTTTGACTTTACCACTGAGAATTTTACTTTCACTATTTTCATATTTCTGTTTTGGTCTTTTCTTTCTGCTTGGAGAATTCCAATCAATATTTCTTGTAAAGTTGGTTTACTGATACTGAACGCTTTCAGCTTTTGCTTGCTCATGAATCTCTTTTTCTCTTCAAATCTCAGCAGTAATCTTGGTTATAGTTGCCGGGAGCCACCACGGGAGATCCCACCCATGACAAAAGTCATGCAGAGAAGATCTGACAGGCAAGGGGGGATCAGGATTTGAGGGGCTCCTTAGACCTGCTCGAGCATCTACCCCAAAATCAGAATCTGTCTGTCTTACTATTTTGTGCTGTTCACCAACTCTTCTGATTATAACAGGGGGCTATCCCTGACCACCTTTTACTGGAAAAAATCAACTTAGGGCACTAGCTAATAAGTCTCCTGGACATGATAGGAAACCCCTCTGATGGCTTTCGAGCATGTCTGACAGGTTTATCCATACACTTGCAACTATGCATATAATTATTCACAGCCTCCCAACTGTGGGAGGCACAGTTCAGTCGCTCAGTCGTGTCCAACTCTTTGCGGCCCCATGAATCGCAGCACGCCAGGCCTCCCTGTCCATCACCATTTCCTGGAGTTCACTCAGACTCATGTCCATCGAGTCAGTGATGCCATCCAGCCATCTCATCCTCGGTCGTCCCCTTCTCCTCCTGCCAACAATCCCTTCCAGCATCAGAGTCTTTTCTAATGTGTCAACTCTTCACATGAGGTGGCCAAAGTACTGGAATTTCAGCTTCAGCATCAGTCCTTCCAAAGAAATCCCAGGGCTGATCTCCTTCAGAATGGACTGGTTGGATCTCCTTGCAGTCCAAGGGACTCTCAAGAGTCTTCTCCAACACCACAGTTCAAAAGCATCAATTCTTTGGCGCTCAGNTCCTCCTGCCCCCAATCCCTCCCAGCATCAGAGTCTTTTCCAATGAGTCAACTCTTCGCATGAGGTGGCCAAAGTACTAGAGCTTCAGCTTTAGCATCATTCCTTCCAAAGAAATCCCAGGGTTGACCTCCTTCAGAATGGACTGGTTGGATCTCCTTGCAGTCCAAGGGACTCTCAAGAGTCTTCTCCAACACCACAGTTCAAAAGCATCAATTCTTTGGCGCTCAGCCTTCTTCACAGTCCAACTCTCACATCCATACATGACTACAGGAAAAACCATAGCCTTGACTAGACGAACCTTAGTTGGCAATGTCTCTGCTTTTGAATATGCTATCTAGGTTGGTCATAACTTTCCTTCCAAGGAGTAAGCATCTTTTAATCTCATGGCTGCAGGCACCATCTGCAGTGATTTTGGAGCCCCCCAAAATAGTCTGACACTGTTTCCACTGTTTCTCCATCTATTTCCCATGGAGTGATGGGACCAGATGCATGGCCAACTAATTTGATAGATCTTCAAAACTTGCCAGAATGTAACAATGGATTAACTTCAGTGATATATTCTGAAAATAATTGATAAAATAAACTTGATGCAACAGAAGGAACAATTACTTATTATCAAGGGCAAGCGTTTGATTTTATCTCTTCACATGCTGTGATATGTTTGGTTCTTTTCTGCCTCTGGATCAGCCTTTTCCTGTGGTATGATGGAAAAGAGAAAATTTGATTTTAATTATTTGATGCCAAAATGCCAAAACACTTGTTGAAAAATTGAAAACCTGATAATCTTGGTTTTTTTCTATCTTGATGCAGAAGACCTAATTCAGAGAGGTCCAGACAGTGGACCAAGTTTCCTGCTTTTTGCTTGGCTATTTGGCATCATGCATACCATATGCACGTATCTGTTCTTGCATCAAATGTCTCTCAATGGGTGAGAGATGGTATTGGTGTTGGACTGGCTTTCTGTATAATTATGATGAATCTAGAGTGCTAATCTATGGTGTGATTGAATAAAATAATACCAGTTATAAATCTATGCTGTATAGCACTCCTGCCTTGGATCATTGGGAGCTAATACAGGTCATGTCTGAATTTCAAAAGTCTTGACTGTATGTGGAGTGCTTTCACACTGATTGCCCAGTTCTCTGGAGGGCTACCATTCTTTCTCATCAATAATTGCTGTGTACAGTTACCCTTAAAGAAGCCCATTGCAAGCAGTCCGGTTCAAAAGACTAGTTTCCTGTTTTTCTTTCAAGAGGAATGTTCAATTTTCAAATGAATTGGATAGGCAAATAGGGAAAAGTTTTACATTTTTCAATTTGCCTAGTGGCTGTCTTCCAAAATCTGCAATATATTTTGTAAACGTTATTACCGACTTGGTAAGCGGCCATTTCTGTAGCCACTCACTGTCATTGTGATGGTATAAAGGGAAATTCACTTTACCTAATACTCCCTAAGCCTTCCAGAGCACTGCTGCAATCATAGGGTGGCACTACCTCGTCCATGTGATAAACGTGAATGGCTTTGTAAGTAAACATTGTCCCCTTTAATTCCATCACCATATGGAGAGATGACTGTGGAAAGGGGGCCAGCAGACCAGACAGTCCACCACACAAAGGCAGGTATTCCACTGTCTTATCTGCCCTCCTCTTTCCTACTGCCCAGCACCCTGCCTAGAATGCAGTCTAGCACTCAATTAATATTTGTTGACTGACTGACCAAAGAAAGCCAAGTCAGGAAAAGTCAAAGCACAACTTCAGTTTTCCCATTCAATTATAAGCTCTTTTAACATGGCCCAGTTGGTAAGCCTGATTTCCCTAAAGTGCAATTCTTGGAAAATAAAATGCTGTAAATTGAATCTGCTGGATAAGGAACTGGCTGTATAGTCTCTGCATAAAGGCAGAGGCAGGAAGGTTTGGTGCACTGTTTGGAGGTCTGCTCTGCAAGGAAGGAGCTCCTGCCCAGCACTTTTGGCGCCCTAGGGCTCCATGCAGTAAGGTTTTAGGAGACTTGTTGTGGCTCAATCCAATAAAAAATGTTCATAAAGAAACTTTTTTTTGGCTAGGATGCTTGTCTTGAAAAATAATATAGAACATTGTTAACAATTCAGCCAGGGAAGATAGAAATAGGTCACACAAAAAAATGAAGAGTGAAGTCGTCCTGGCCTTTCTTTAATCTTTTGAACAGTGTTTGAAAGAGCTCTTGGCTGATGAACAAATGTGTTCTGTACTGTGGAGTTAATATCTGTGCCAGGGTTTCTGTCATCCCTCTGGGGGTGGTGATCAATATAACTAATAAAGAGGAAATGACTAGACTGAGCCCATTGGAGGCCAGTAATCTCCCTAATGGGACCACGGAAGAAGACATCCTGAGATACCAGTCACGCTGAGTTTGGAGAAGTGTGGGTCTTAACAGAACAGTTAGTGGCTACTCAGTTAGCACTGTTATCTTAAGGAAGCCAGGTTACATCCAAGGGTAACACTAAAAAAGAGCAAGAAAATGAGCTTAGCAGACTTCCCTGGTACTCCAGTGGCTAAGACCCCAACGCAGAGGGCCTGGGTTTGATTCTGATCCCAGAACTAGATCCCACATACTGCAACTAAGACCCAGTACAGCCAAATATTAATAAATAAATAAATAAATAAATAAATATATTTTAGTAAGAGAGAAAATGCACCTAGTGAGTAAGGGAGGAAGGAACCACAGAAAAGAGTGAACAAGCAGAAAATGAAGCCTTTTTGCAAAACCGTTATTTTCTTAGAGTATTTTTAGGTTCACAGTGAAACTGAAAGCACAGAGGTTTCCCACTTATCCTCTGCCCCACACAGGCACAGCCTCTCCCATTGTCAACATCCTCCCCCACAGAGCAATACATTTGCTACAATTGATTAATCAAATTGACACATCATTATCACCCCAAGTCTACAGTTTATGTTACTGTTCACTCTTGGTATTGTATATTCTGTGGGTCTCAACAAATGTATAATGACATGCACCCATCATTATAATATCATAGAGTATTTTCAAGCCCTAAAAATCTGTGGTCTGCCTATTCATTCCTCTCACACACTCCTAGTCCCTGGCAAACACCGATCCTTTGGCTGTTTCCAATGTTATATCGTTGGAATGATGTAATAACTTAGCCTTTTCAGACTGATTTCTTTCACTTAATAATATGCATTTTAGTTTCCATGTCCTTTTTTGTGCTTAATATTCATATTTTTTTAGTGCTGAATAATATTCCATTTTTGGATAGACCATAGTTTTCTTACCCACTTACCTATTGAAAGATATTTCGATTGCTTCAAAATTTGAGTAATTATGAATAAGGCTGCAAAAACACCCGTGTGCAGGTTTTTGTGTGGACTCAAGTTTTCAACTTCTTGGGTAAATACTAGGAATATGATATATGATTACTAGGAATATGATTACTAGATAGTATGGTAAAGATATGGTTCGTTTTGAAAGAAACTGCCAAGCTGTCTTCCAAAGTGGCCATATCATTTTGTATTCTAGCAGAAATGGATGAGAGTTCCTGCTGCTCCATATCTTCACTAGCATTTGGTGTTCAGCGTTCCAGGTCCTGGCCATTGTAATACCTGTATAGTGATATCTTTCTGTTTTTTTAACTTGTTATTTCCCTGATGATATGTGATATGAGATTTCTTTTTTTTTTTTTAATTTATTTTTTTACATGAACTCTTTCCATATGCTTATTTGCCAGCTGTATACCTTCTTTGGTTAAGGTCTTTGGTCCCATTTTCTTAATGGGATTGTTCTCTTGGTATTGACAAAGGATCCTTTTTAAAGGACAGCAGAAGAGTTTGCTGATATTGGGAATAAACCAGTGACCCTAAAGGTATCTCAGATACACACACACACACACACACACACACACACACACATACATACATACATACATATATATATATATATATACATACACCTGGGCTTCCCAGGTGGTGCTAGTGGTAAAAAATTTGCTTGCTAATGCAGGAGATGCAAGAGATGTGGGTTTGATCTCTGGACCAGGAAGATCCCCTGGAGTAGGGAATGGTGACCCACTCCAGTATGCTTGTCTGGAGAATTCAATGGACAGGGAAACCTGACAGGCTACAGTCCATGGGGCCACAAAGAGCTGGACATGACTGAGGATACATAGGTATTACAACCAGTGCTAACACAATCTAAGTCACATCCAGGAGAACCTTTGATTAAAACACAATGATAACTAGAGAAATATGTAGTCACCAACTCAAGTGCAAGGAAGAAGGTGCATAATTGTTAGAGGTATTGTTTAAGAATCTAATAGGAATTCTGGTTTCAATAGAATTTTAAGGTCTAATAGTTCAATAAGAAAAGTTAAGAAGGTCTTTACCTTTAGAAGACAACTGACTAATTCCTGAAATAGAAATCACATCTAGTTACCAAGTCTTCATTAAACATTAGGAAGAAGTTAAAGAGGTGTGTGAAGAATTAATTGCAAGGCAGGAGCCCATGCTTTATACCAGGCTCCCATTACTACCCAGGGTGGCCTCAGATTTCCTCTTTGAAAACTGGGATAATCAAAGAGATTCAGTAATAAGTTTTATGTTTCTTTGTTTTTGTTGTTTTAAGAGCTATGTATACACCTTGGTTATTTTTAAGGGCTTAATATGTCAAAATCTGATTAAAAACGAAATCAATGATTTGCTTGACAGATTCTAAAATGATTTGTTAGATTAGAAAGTTATCACACTGGGGACTTCCCTGGTGGTCCAGTGGCTAAGATTTTTTGCTCCCAGCACAGCGGGCTGGGTTTGATCCCGTGTTAGCCACAACTAAGAGCTAGCATCCCACAACTAAAAAACCCACATGCCGCAACTAAGACCCAGCACAGTCAAGTCAATAATTTTTTAAAAAATAAAGTTACCACATCTACACTGGAAGAACCTATTCAACTTCCTCAAGCCTCCCCTAGTAAGATCCATATCAACACCTGTTAGAGGACTCTCCCCTCGCATCTTCCACCAGTTATGTTCTTGTTTATGTTTTTGTATTTGTGTCTCCAATATTCTGAACTTCCATAGAACAGGGTTTGGGTTTGTTCATTTTGTGTTTCTAGTGACCATGTTCTTTCTAGCACTTAGTATGTATTTAGTAAGTGCTTGCTCAATGCATGAATTCCTTCTGTGTTGAAAATGTGTTTCAGTCAAAGAAACACCTGTAATAGAATTACAGTCCCTTCAAAGGCAGACACAGAAAAACAATGATGCAATGAAAATCCTCCTTCAATTTCCTGCTATGACATTGTTGTCACAATATTAAAAACCAAATTATGCCACAGACATTTAGTTAATTATTCTTCCTCTCTTTTTTTTTTTTTTTTTTTTTTTTACTAATTTGGCCATGCATTTCTTACTTGCAAATTATGTTGTCCTCAAATCTGTGCAAGTCATTGTTACTCAAGCTGGACATTCACAGACAAAGAATTTGGGTTTTGTAGTTTTGTTTGCAGGTTGAAAATGGAAAAAGATCCTCTGGGAAACTAGGAAAGCAGGATGAGTAGGACGAGTCCAGCTATGGAAAGATAGAAAAGGTGGCTTTCTAAACGTGGCTTAATCAATGGAACTAAGGCTGAGGATACATTCAAATGCCTGCCAGAGCCTATTAGTTCTGGTTGAACAATGCAAGCTCTAATTTTTGTTGGCTTAATTTTGAGGATTTTTCCAAACCCGGAGGTACTCTGATTAAATCTCCAAATTTGTTAATTAACAAACATTCTTACGCAGGCTAGAATTTCTCCTGATTGAACACTTTTAATATACAACACAGAAGCACAGGGCACCTCAGTAGATAATTATTTAAATGAGGTGCCAAATACTTGTGTTAAACAGACATCTTAATTAGCAAACAGATGTATTCATATTTTTGCATATGAAATACTTAATAATACCACTATTCAAGATTTATAAAGACTGTCTTCTCTGAGAAGGTCAATGAAGTCCCTACATTGTTCATTTCCATTCATCCCAAAGCACCTTTCTTACTTCCTGCTATTCAGGTCATTCTCATGGAGTTGCTTAAGAGGTGTTGACATGGCTGAGAGAATAATTTTCATTGTCAGATATGTAAAATGATGTTTTCCTGAGACTGTACACATTGGCAAAGCTGAGAATAAGAATATGACCTAAAATATTTTGTGGAGCAGCATTTAGCTTGTTTGTGATGCTTTTATTGGCTGCTTATGGGAGAAAAGGCTTATCTTTTCTGAGATGGATTATGATGGCTCCCTGGTGGCTCAGGTGGTAAAGAATCTGCCTGCAGTGTGGAAGACCCAGGTTTGGTCCCTGGGTTGGGAAGATCCCTGGAGAAGGGAATGGCTACCCACTCTAGAATTCTTGCCTGGAGAATTTCATGGACAGAAGAGCTTGGTGGGCTACAGTTCATGGGGTCACAAAGAGTCAGACATGACTGAGCGACACTCACTTTCATCTGAAGTGATTATTAGAAATATTAAAGGAAAGGTATTAATCTCTCTGAGTGATATTCAACCTTATTGGATGGTTGAATTGTTTAATGTCTACAGCAGTAGTTTAATTTTGAAAAAGACTGGATTTATACAACTACTATGACAGATCAAAATTAGAAAGTATGTTTCTTTTTTTTTTTTTT